>BSBK01001284.1:0-422500 GCA_027943335.1 Chamaecyparis obtusa | reverse complement strand
CCATAACAAGGTTTCTTATTCCTCTAGCAAGAAATTGTACTATGTAACACTTAGCTCTTAACATGGCTAGATCTTCCAATAGGGATATAATATTTTAGTACATAGTTGTGGGTATTATCCCCATCAGGGTTTTTCCTTAATAGGGTTTCCTCGAGAAAAATCATGGTGTCATGAGTTATGTATTGTGATTATGTGTTATTTTCATTTGAGCATTGGTTTGGTTCATCTATAATTTGTTGAAGTTTAAATTAAAGCTTAGTAATACTGATTCACCTGCCCTCTCAGTATTACATAATCCTAACAATCCTCCTTTCCCATAGCCACCTCAGAAATAGTTACCTCTTCCTTGGAAGGAACTTTTGCCTTTCCAATCAGTCTTTCCTTTTTCCTGATTTTTTTTTCTTGGTCAGATCTACTATTTTCACCGTAGGATCTGCCTCTTCATCTAGAAAATATTCCACCTCTTCCTCTTTTTCTTTGTTCATGTCTTTTATTCAGTTTATCTTTAGCTTTTAGGGAAAACTAATAAGCCTCTTCAATACTCTCCATTTTCACCAAACCAATTTATTCTTGGATAGAAGTCCTCAACCCATTCAGGTATCTTGCAATTATTTCCACCTCATCTTCATTATGTCCAAATCTAATATCTAATCTGTAAAATTCCTTAGTGTAATATCTCACTGAGATATCTTTCTACTTCAAACTTTGCATTCTCCTAACCTTTATTAAATTATGTAAAACAATCAAATCAATATTACCTCGTCATAAACCAATTCAAAAGTTTCCCAATTAAGATCACATACTTAACATCACTTCTTTATTTCATCTTCTGTCTTTACCAATCATTTCTTTTCTCAACATCACATATTTCAAATTGATATGGAAACTTAAAATTGGTAAGTTAATAGGATTGACATCAATGACAACATAACAAATGATCCAATCTATCTACATACCTTTCATTTCTCGGTTGACCTTGTTCATTCTTCAACATCACAATATTAGTTAGGTAATACTCTTATCAGTTCAACAATCTCATTAGTTGGGGTAACAAATAAAAGGTAATATTTTCAAGCTAGCTATGGCACAATATAATTTGTCATGTGAGCTTTGATAATTTGGTAAAAGTTTTCAAGAAGAAAAGTATCAGAGGAATATCGATACTAGACAAACTAGAGAATTCCATATGTATGAAATGTCAATTAGGGAAAATGAATAGTTCAAGTTTCTCAAGAAAATTCTACTTTAAAGAACCTATTTTAGACTTATTACACACAAATTTATGTGGTCCTATAAGTACATAGATTTATCATTATGATAATTACTTTATACTATTTGTTGATGACTACTCAAAAATGATGTCTATGATGTTCTTAAAAGTTAAATCAGAAGCTTCTCATATGTTTAAAATTTATAAAGAAAGAGTTGAGAAGGAAACTAGAAAAGATTTGAAATGTCTAAAATCAGACAAAGGAGGTAAATTTACTTCAAATAAATCTAATAAGTATTGTGATGAACATGGAATTAAAAGACAACTAACTGCACTGAGAACATCTCAACATAATGGAATTGCAAAAAGAACATATCTATTATTGAATGTGCTAGAACTTTGTTAAATTAGAAAGGAGTTGCACAAAAATTCTACAGAGAAGTTGTTAGCACTACAGTATACACACTAAATCGAGTACAAGTCAAGAAAGGAACAAACAAGACAACATACGAAATCTAGGATGGACGAACACCTAATGTAAGATACTTTAAGATATTTGGAATTAAATTTGATATCAAGATAGATGAAAGGAAAGGAAAATTTCACACCAAAAGTGATGGAGGAATATTTTTAAGATAATCTACCAAAAGTAAGGCCTACAAGTGTCTGAACAAAAGGACAAGCACAATTATAGAAAGTTCCATTGTAAAGATTAATGAATTCTTAGAGAAAAATAAGAAAGATAGTGGAAAGAAACCAGAAGGATGTGGTGAATTGATCTACTTTGAATTTGAAATAGAAAAAGAGAAAGAAATTATAGTAACTGATAATGCTCAACCGATAATAGAACAACAAACAATCATGGTGTAGAAAGGTGAAACTATTAAATGAAATTAATAGATTCAGAATGCAGAGCCTATAACACCAAGAATCATAAGAGTAAATCATAATTCAAGTTAGAAATAATTGGAGATAGGAATGATGAAGTATTAATAAGAAGTGAATTAAGATATAGAGACAATACATGTTTACTATCAGAGATCGAGCCAAGAATGGTAAAGGATGCACTAAAAGATGATGATTGGATGAAAGAAATGAAGGAAGAAATTGAACAAGTTGAGAAGAAAAAAACATGGTCATTAGTACTTGGGCCAAATGAAAAAATGTTGTAGGTAATAAATATGTTTTTAGAAATAAACTAAATGAAAATGGTGAGGTGATTAGAAATAAAGAAATATTGGTATTTAAAGGCTATGCACAAGAAGAAGGATTAGACTATTGAGAGACTTTTTCACCTGTTGCTAGATTAGGAGTCATAATATTGTTGGCTTATACTTCCTATAAAGGATTTAAAGTTTATCAAATGGATGTAAAATTTTCTTTCCTAAATGTAATACTAGAAGGAAGTCTACATTAAACAACTTGAAGGATTTGTTGCAAAAAAAGGTAAAGATTTGGTTTGCAAGCTGCACAAAGCACTATATGGTATAAAGAAAGTACCAAGAGCACGATATGAAAGAATAAACTCTTATCTTATTAAGATTGAATTTGAAAGAATAAATGATAACAATAATGTCTATTTGAAAGCTGAAACTAAGGATAAAGTATTGATTTTTGAAATATTTGTTGATAATGTAATCTTTAGAGGAAATGAGTTAATTTGTAAATCTTTTGCTAAAGAAATGAGGAAAGAATTTGAAATGTCTATGATAGGAGAAATAAAATTCTTTATTGGATTACAAGTACAGTAGATGAAGAAAGGAATATACATCACTCAGTCTAAATATATTAAGGAGATATTAAAAATAGTTGGGATGGAAGACTCAAGACCTATTGGTACACTAATGGTTACCAAATGTAAATTGTCAAAAGAAGATGATTATAAGGAAGTCAATGAAACATTATAAAGATTAGTGATAGGAAAAGTATAGTATGTTGTTCACAATAGACCTAATATTGCACATGATGTTGGCATAGTTGCTAGATTTTTATCAATCCTAAAGATTCACACATGACTGTAGTTAAAAGGATATTCAAATATTTAAAAGAAACTAAAGATTATGGATTATGGTATGAAAAGAAAGGAGAATTTGATCTTAAAGTTTATAAAAAACATAGATTGGGCATAAATCATTGATGAAAAAATACAAGTGGATGATATTTTTATCTTCAAAATAGATTAGTATCATGGAAAAGCATGAAATAGAACTATATTTCACAATCTAATACTAAAGCAAAATATGTAGTTTCTATAATAAATTGTTAGCAAGTTTTATAGATCAAGAATATACTAGAAGGAATACAAAAAAAGGGTAAATGAACCTATTGTTATACATTTTTATAATACTAGTGCCACTAATATATCAAAGAATTTGATAATGTATTCAAAGACCAAGCACATAGCTATCAAGTATGATTTAATAAGAGATAAGGTACAAGATAAAGAAGTGAGATCGAAATATTAACCTACAAAAGAGAAAGTTGTAGACATATTCACCAAACCATTACCTAAAGAGAACTTTGAACATCTAAGAGGTAGATTGGGGGTCCTACCCCTATTGGCTATAAATTAAGGAAAGATGCAACATGCATCAATTCATAGACCTTTATCAAAATATTATGAACATGCATTGATATATTGGAGGACTACTCTATGGGGGAGCAGTCTAAGCTAGGAAAAAAGAGAAGCACATAACATGTACACAATCAGAAGACAAGAGTTGAAAGGTTAATCACCTTTGGCATTTTTGTCAAAGGGGGAGAAATTAGTATTCTAGGTTAGTGTTAAAGGGAAGAGATAAGCTATGGAAGAAATCAGAAAATTAGAAATCTAGAAGAGACATGTAATCAGATAAATCAAATAGGACAAGGAAACAGACATGCACAATTCAAAAGATCAAAAATCAAAATTAAAAGAAATGATTAAAGTGTTTTCCATAAATTCCAAAGGGGGAGATTGTTGGCATAACTATTGGCATAAAAAGTTGGAGATTGTTGATTTATGTTTCTATTGGTAATGACATGATTAGTATACATGATAATTAGTTAAATGTTTGTCATTAATGTAAAACTATTTGGCCTGATGTTTTGACTTTTCACTATATCTATTAGAAGGAAAATATTGTTGTTGTAATGAGAAGTTAAGTATGGTAAAGGATATGTTGATAGGAACCTTATCGAGGAAAAATTAAGGAAAAGAATGATTTGATTGTTTATCAAAATATAATAAGGAGTTAAGCTAACAGATGCTATTCATAAAGATGTTATTCAAATATGAGTAAAGGTGAAGGTAATTTGAGTAAGATACTTTCTAGTAAACTATTGTCTTATCGGTACATTGAATAAAGTCTTATTGATACAAAGGAAGTCTTGTCAGAGATAGTAAAGACTTAAAGGAAAGAGAAGAATATAAGATGAAATAAGAAAGTGGGATGAATCAAGAATAATCTAAGGAAAAAGGTGATGACACAAAGATCAAGGTAAAATGTATTAAGGAAGCTTCTACAAGAGTAAAATGGTTTTTCAATTAGCAAGCCAACAAGTATATAAAGAAAAGAGATATATATGGTTAGATTTTATATGAAAGATACATATCATTGGATTTTGGTTTAGGGTTTATGATTGAGGAAATATACTTAAGGAAGAAGAAATAACAAGTATCATCTTGTGATGAAGACAAGAAGAAGATTGTGGTGAAAGATTTGATATTAGTGGAACAAAGAAGTTAATTGGAGAAGTATTGTTGTGATCACAAAGAAGGATACAAAGAGGAATAGTAAAATTGTTTGTTAGTTATTACTCTAATAATTGTGAGAGTAAAAATCCCTTATTGGGTGACCCTAACAGGTCTATTGTAAAATCCTTTAAGTAGGTGATTTTCACAAAAGATTTTGAAATCCTCTAACCAAATTAGTCGTAACAAGGTAAAATACTTTAACAGATCTCCAAGAAAATTCCTTAATCGGGTAGCATTTAACCATGATTTTGTAACCCTAATCAGGTGAGCCTTTGATAGGGAAAGACTCTTAACTAGGAGTATTCCAGAAGAGTATAATTATTTATGGACATTTTTCTCACACCATGGTTTTTACCCTAATAGGGTTTCCACAAGATAAATACTGGTGTTATTGTTGTGTGGATGATTTTATATGTTGCATGGATGTTTAAATTTCAAGTTAGACGATAATCATGTTATAGATTAAAATATATCTTAATCGGTAAATATATTTATAGAAGTTTTGGAGCTATGGAATTTAGTTTGGGTTGGTGATTACTGATTCACCTCCCCTCTTAGTAATAAATTCTATACCAACACCCACATGAGTGTGCAACTTAATCTTGATTAAATGATAATTAAAAGAGGATTTTCTATTTTATCTTATTCTCTAATCAAGCTTGACCAATTAAAATTATTGGATCCTCTCACATGGATTGATCTCTCTCTCACCACTCATCTCTAGCTAACATCTATTGGCTCTTAATCTCCACCCTTCATTCTTGAGGAAATTTCTTGAAAATGAAGCTCTTCATTGGCTCAAGGGGTTCCATCACCTTACATTTTCATAATATTGTTATTTTGAGTTCTTAATATTAATTTTGGTTTCTTAGTTTCTCTCATCATAGTCATCATAGATCTCTTGAATTCCTAGTTTAGCTCATTTTCTAGTACAATCTTGCATTATGGCTTGATTCCTAGACTAGTTTCATATTTACTTTTATATCTTTTCATTGCATATCTAGATCATCTTGAGTATTGAATGAAAGTATTGCATCTTACACATAGTTTGAAATCTTCCATTTTGGAGTAGTACAAGAAAAAGAAATGTGTGTGTGAATTTTGTACCTGATCTGTAGACACAACACTTCAATAAAACATTAGAGGTTAGATGAAATTGAAATCGTGCAATGAATTGAAAGATAAACTAACCAAGCAATTTAATGCCTTCTAATAGATGCGAGTATGATGTTCTCAGATTGTATCGAGATCAGTGACCTTGACGACACCTAGATGAAGGATTTGAATGCAAAATTGATATGAAATGTATGAATGAAATTAATCTATTTTTCTAATATTTTCTATGCAATGATATGATGAAAACTGATATGAAACTATTCTAAGATGAAATTGATATGAAATGAATTGATCTAAGATGAGTTCTAAATGATATGCAATACTCAAAAACAAGAATGATCTCACAATAGCTTGGATTCGCAAAGATGATTCTTCAGTCTCCAATTTGACAGCGTGAGGATGGAAAAATATGAGATGATTTGAGATGAGCTGAAGCCTTAATTTATAGAAATCTAGGGCTTTGGAGGTGCATGGGAAAAAAAGCCATAAATCACTCAAATAACTCAGGTTGATTTTTGAGTTATTTTTAAATAAAGGATATTTAACTCACAAAAACATGCAAAAGCAAAGATCACCTCAAAATAGAGTTTAGCTTTAATTGATAATTGATAGTTGTCTGCTTTTGTGATCGTGCATGTTTTAATACGAATTAATTTAATAATTAAAGTGATTTATTTCCAACTTAACTGATTTTGAAAAATAAAACAATTGATTTATGGGTTAATCAATTATTTTTTAAACTTTTATTCAAAAATAATATTATTAAAAATTGACAACTTGCGTTAATTAATTAAATAAGAATTTAATCAATTATTCATAGGATTCTGGATTTATTGTCAAAATTAAATAATACAATTCAAGAATAGATAGAATTAACTTCAATTAAACAATTAAGTGGCAGAATTAAATCTAATTAATTAAATAATGAGAATATTCAATTAATCAAACTTTAGGATAAATAGGATTTATCGCCAAATAATCATTAAATCAAAGATAATTATGATAATTAGGAATATTACTAGGAATATTCCCTGATGCCAAATTTATGGTAATCAATTAGGATTTGATGATGTTCAAATGTGCCTTAGGTTAGGACTTTGATGTCGATTTTGTTCGATTTGATGATGTAGGAGGTTTAATGAGCCTATAGCCCATTTTTGGGGTATTACATTTTGCCCCTCTTTGAATTGTTGTGTGAAGTGTAGTGGTTCAAAGATAGTCTGTGTTTGATAGAGATATGAAGCTAATGTTTGAAATTGATAATTGATATGAGATAGAATCTGATTGAAAGATTTGATATGAAGATAATAGGTCCTGACTGACCAAAGATAATGTTAACTATAACAACGATGAACCAATGAAACAAAAGCATCAAAACACCCGATTCTAAAACTTATGATTGCAAAGAAGTGAGTGACCTATTCCAGACTTGATTATCCTTAGAAGAATCATGTAGGTATCACATCTGAACCCTTCAGTTATCGAAGAACCAAGGAAAGAACACATTTGAACCGATAGTTGCAAAAACTGATACAATTTACAAGATTAGGAGAATACCAAATTGATATGGATCTCGATGAATTTGATATGCCCCAAGTGATGATTGATTTTCCCTGAGTGATGAGGTCTTTTGATGAATCAGCAACTAGACATGGTTGTTGTCTTGATTACTGAGGAAAGATATGATTTCAAATTTTATTACAGACTATGAATGATATGCAATACCATGCCCCCTTCGGGATGAAAATTGAAATCTGACAAGAAAAGTCAATGTTGAATAGTTCAGAAGCATGTTAATTGATTTGAGAAGTGGGTAAACATGTTCAAGAATGCATTCTACATCATTTGGAGGTCTTGGAGACCAAGTTTGACTTGGTGAAACTATGAGTTGACTATAGTTGACCAAGTTGAAATTTTGATAGTTTGATGTAAGATAATTAGTTAAGTTGAAAAATGGATTTCTACTATGATTGAAGGTTGATTATGCAAGTAGTTAAAAATATGAATGATCTCAGATTTTGATTTTGATCCCGAAAAAGGATTATACTTGCTGTTTCATTGGAGGAACCTTCGTGTGAGATTCGACTATTTGTTAGATTTGAAGAATCATTTAAGCATTGAAGTTCATTTAGCCATTGTGAGATCATGCAAACATGCAAAAATGCAAAGAGACATGCAGTATGAAATGAAACCTAAGACCTAGGACCTACTCACTAATCATATGTCAATTTGTTATCATCATTGAACTTTTAGGTAACCAGATAAATCAATACAATGCCCACTAGCTATGAAACCATAGACATATGAATATCGATTTGTATGTGCATGAATCAATACAACACCCACTGATTAGGAAACCATGGATATATGAATAATGATTTTGTTTTCAAAATGTCAGATTAGATATAAGCACCAAGGCACAAGTGCTAGGATGACCTGAATATCATGTCCATTTTGATATAGCAATTTGTATAAGCATCAAAACATAAATGTTGTGATGACTTGAATATGCCTTGTGTTAAAAACACATCAAACAGTCAAGAGATTATTCTAAATCCAATTTGAATTACCCATAGTGAACCTTTATCATTCACATCCTTAGGTAAGATCGTGTTTCACAGTAGGAAATGTGTGTGTGAGTTTGTGACCTACAACACAACACTTCAATAGGATAATAACATCACTTGTTAGAGGAAAATGAAGATTCAATTCAAAATGCTAACAAGCAAAAGCATCCTATTGCTCTCTAATTAATGTGAGTATGAAATAGGGGTTAGTTGTTCTTAGATTTAACCCTTAAAATAGTGACAATCTACACTAAAATGAGAGATTCAAAGTGCATGTAAACAACCTAAAATGAGAGCATGAAATCCTAATTTCTTCCATTAAAACCCAAATTGAAGTGTTTTCTACTTAATAAAAGCTTGAAATCATGGAAAACAACTATCAATCCAAGTATTAGTTCACAAATTCTCCAAAGCAGGAGAGTTCATAATCATGGATCATGAAGCCTCAAATCCATGAGCAAATGAGAGTCTAAACATTAAGATTGGAAGCAATTTGCAATGTGTCAAAGAAGCCTTTCAAAAACCTAAAGGAGCTAGAAGAAGAATAAAAGCCTTTGAAAGCTCTCTTTTATCAGATTTGGAAGAGAATCAGCGATCGACATGCATTCATGAGGAGTGGCTGAGATGTATCTTGGCTTGATCCTTGATCCATATGCAAACCTCCTTGTTTTAAGTTGTGTTTGTTTGATTTAGGAGATATTTATGCATTTTTCATAATTAATAACTCTAGCCTTTGCTTTTGATGGGGTTTCAGTAATTAAATAGGCCTAGAGTTAATAACCTTGATTTTTGCTTGAACTTTAGTGATAAATGCTTGATTTAGAAATTGATGTGGTTTAATGAATTTTTGAGAATTTATACTAATAATCAGAGATCAAATTAGCATAATTAAGGTTACATACCAAATTAAGGGCAAATAGGACCTTAGGTTCTGTTAGCCTAGTTTTAAGTGATTACATTTGCCCCTCTTTGAATTGCTTTGCGAATAGAACAAGAATTCAAAGAAAATCTTATTCAAAGCGTGATTCAAGAGGTTTACAGAGTAGTGAGAACTACTTTGAAATTTGAGAATTTCGATCTTGATTGAACGAAATCCTACCTAGTTTCCAAAAAGCAGTCAATTCTGAACTTGATTGAACACAAATTGACAATACCAATTCTGAGCTTGATTGAACGAAAACCGATAAAAGAATTCCGAGCTTGATTGAACAAATTCTTGCTTTGTTTCCAAAAAAAACTATCAATTTTGAACTTGATTGAATACAAATTGACAATACCAATTTTGAGCTTGATTGAACGAAAATTGATAAAAGAATTCTGAGCTTGATTGAACAAATTCTTGCTTGATTTAGAAACTATCAATTCTGAGCTTGATTGAACAGGAATTGACGATACCGACTTTGAGCTTGATTGAACAAAGACCGATAAAAGAATTCTGAGCTTGATTGAATGAATTCTTTCTTGATTTAGAAACTATCAATTCTAAGCTTGATTGAATAGGAATTGACGATACCGACTCCGAGCTTGATTGAACGAAGGTCAATATGAGATTTGAAAACAATTTTCAGTTGAAATTAATAGTCTCAACTTGATTGAAGAGAACTGTTATGCCCCTGGTGTTGAAAAATTTGATTCAAAGCATTAAAGTTTTGGTATGATTATGCCCCCTTGGGACCGAAAGTGGAATGAATTGGAGTAAACTGATTAGGGTCACGCATTACAATGATTGAATTGACCTTAGGTCAAGCATAGATCGATTAGAAAGAATCTTCAAGCTATTTAGATCGATGAAAGTTCCCTAAAAGCACTGTTTGACCAAGTTTGACCAAGAAGTTGATAAAATTAACCAAGCCTGACTTGTGTTGAAATGATATCCTAGAATATAAATCTGATTTGTCTTTCCCATCGCATCAGTTTCACACCATTTTTCCCCGATTTGACTGTGCTTTGACCATTTTGACTTGTGCCCTTTTTTGAATATTAACCTTGCTGTGTAACTCTATTTTTATGGCATTGAGCTGATAAAAATCACCTATTTCAATTTTGGTCCTGAGATGAGGCCTCTGTGATGTCTAATGAAGAAAGTCCCTTAAGGACTCGGGGCTCTCGGGAGGCTTAAATAGGTCAAAAATTGACTTTTTACTATTCATTTTCATGTTTACCCCTTAGAAATTCACGAAGCTCTATGTAGACATGGTGTTCCCCATGGAGAAGCATCGATTTGAGAGGGCCAGATGACATGACCACCCGAGGCATTATGAGGCACCTGTGAGTATTTGATAAATGAACCTTTTCAATTCACGCATTTCCATGCATTTTATAGGCCAATTAGTGTTGTGTCACATCCCGTATATGGTCATTATGAGGGGGCCATGCCACCACCACCACCATGTCATAGAGTAGATGCACCCCCTCCTAATCCTCCTGTAGAGGACGAGGGGGCCAGTGGGACATAGACTGTTCATGTTGTATTTTTGGACATCTTGTATATCATGATATATCCTGTATCTGTACCATTTTTTGTATCATTCATACTGTCATATCTCCTAGACTCTGTTTCATGCTTTTGATACTTTGTTTCATGCTTTGATATGTTGATACTTTGATTCATTGGTGACCTCTGATAGATACCCTTTCTCATGGACATTTTTGATTATATATTGATGCTTGTACTGATTCTATCATTGGTATTCTTTATCTGATGTGTCTCATCTTTCATGCTTTCAATTTCAGCACATGTGATATATGATGTTTATCTTATGCTTGAGATTTTTGATGCAATAGTCATGCTTGGTCTAGAGTAGATAAAGTGATGATAAAATGATGTCATAATACATTTCACTGATATATGCTCATGTTTTTGTTATTTCAAAGCTTCATGAATGTATGGATGTATGGATGTATGAGATGTATTGCGATAGTATGTATGAACATCTCAATCTTATCTATGTATGAATCGATGTGAATGCAAAATGCAAGTGGTTTTATGATATGAAATGATTTATGAAAGTAAATGAATATCAATGATTTGTACTCCATTTTTTTTATTCCATTGATTATGATTCCATGATGCACTTGGTCAAATGGTTAATATTTAAGGATTTTCAGCTCATACCATGAATGCTTTAGATAGATGTTTAGCTTACATCATTGCTTTTAGAATAAATCTCAGTTGATAACATTGCCTCTAATAGTTGAATCCACATTTCAAGCTTATGCAAGACTAAAATTAATGCAGTTAAATTAAAATGAATGCAATTTAAAATGAACTTTAATGCAACTAAAGATAATGAAATGCATATAAATGAATCCTAATGCAAATGAACATGACATGCAACTAAAATGAAATGCAATTAATATGAAATGCGCGTAGACACCTAGGACAGTCACTGTTTTATTCAAAGCGGGTTGTTTTCATCATAGAACCTTTGTGTTAGTGGGACCTCTAGAGGATAGTACAATTTTCATGACTAGATTTAGAAATTCTGAAAATATGAATACCTCCTCATCATTCGCCATGTTGAAAGACAACCTAAACATTAAAGCACCCAACTATAAATGTTGTCAGTTACTTCCTGATGTATCTTTGTTAGTTGCTAAATAGGCAAGGAAATAGATCCAACCTCACTAAGGCTTTCATAGGAAACAGGTCAAGGTATACATGGCATTCCACTACAAGGTGGAGGCACTTATAAGTAGACACCCATTCCCCATCGTCGCCTTATATCATTGGATTTATTACCACAAACAAAAAACAAAGAAAATATCATGCCCCCAGTCCTTGTTTCTCTTAGTCCAAAAACATCATCGAGTTACTCATGGAAGCATAACTTAGCAACAATTGATAATAAGAAAAAGAAATATTCTTTATCCCTTAGCATGTTCATCACATTTATACAATATAAACAAACAATTGTGATTATAGCGTTGAAAAACACTCTTGATCTATTTTTGCAAACACATACTTTAAGAATTATTACCAACAATTCATGTCTTCATTGATAAGTGTCTCACCTGTTGTAGTGTTTAGAAACATTGTTTTCATCATGATGATGCATTAAGAAACACATTTTAAGATCTAGCTGGTGGGTGTTGAGAAACACCGTTTGTCGTAGTTTATAGTTAGTTGTAGACAAGGGTGGTATTGAGAAATACCGGTGTTTGTAGTTTATTGTCATTGCGGACATATCATCATGTTAGCAAATGTGATTATGAATGTGATCCAATGCCCCCTAGAAAAATAGTTTACCTAGGACCCTAATGTGGATAGATTCTAGTCTTAGGAAGGTACAATTTGTCTGAAAGTTCTTTTAGGACTTGGTGCGTCATGAAAGTGACTGGAAAATATATACAAGCTAATATTTACATTGGCCAAATTTGCAAGCGTTGTCTTGATAGATAGAGTGTTGATTACATGTAGTGCCTATTTACCAGGTTTTCACTACTTGGCCAAAGTTTTTTTCTATTTTTTCTATCATGGCGCCTATTTACTAGGTTTTCACCAAGACACTTTTTTCTCTTTTTCATTTTTTTATTGTTTTTTGATTTTCTATTTTTTTTTGGACCCACCAAGGTGCCTATTGCTAGGTTCTCACCAAGATGGTCATTTTTCAGGACTTTTTCCATTGTTTTTTATTTTTTTCAGGATCCATTTTCTCTGTACAGGGGCTTCCTTAAGAATGTTAGGCATAAAACCTTTTCAAATGCAAAGTATTGATAGGATCTAGCAACACATCTCCCTCAGGCATAGCCAATTGATAGGCTCCTCATCCAAATGTTGCTATAATGACAAAGGGACCTAGCCAATTGGGTTCAAATTTTCCCTTTTGTTCTCTGTGTTGTTGGTTTTTTGGATTTTCTCTAAGAACTAGATCCCCAATCTGAAAGCTTCTGGGTTTCACTTTCTTGTTGTATCCTCTTGACATTCTTTTCTGGTAAGCTTTGAGATGATCAAATGCCTGTTGTCTACGCTCATCCAGCAATTCAAGCTCTTGCAATCTAGAGATTCTATAGTTTTCATCAGTGACTAAATGTTTCAATGATACTCTTAGTGATGGAATCACTACTTCAACTGGTAAAACTGCTTCTGACCCATAAACTAGTGCGAATGGATTTGCACCAGTTGGAGTTCTTATGCTCATTCTATGAGCCCATAAGGCTGGATTTATTTGTAAATGCCAATCCTTTCCTAATTTGTTTATTGTCCTATGCAATATTTTTAGAATGTTCTTATTGGATGCCTCAGCCTGCCCATTACCTTGAGGGTAATAGATTGAGGAGAAATGCTAAGTGATTTTAAATTGAAGACACAACTCATCTATGTCTTTGTTCTTGAATTGTCCCCCATTGTCAGTCACAATCGATGAGGGCATGCCATAACGGAAAATGATCTAATTCAAGATGAACATTGAAACTTGTTTTCCTGTTGCATTGGACAATGGGATAGCTTCCACCCATTTTGTTAAATATTCAGTTGTGGTGATGATGTATTTGTGTCTGCCTAATGAATTGGGATGGATCTGACCAACCAAATCAAAGGCCCATTGCTGAAAAGGCCAATGTGTTATGAAGGAAATCAGCTCTCTAGCTGGTGCATGTATGAGGTTACCATGAATCTGGCATTTCTTAAAAGTTTTTGCAAAATGAATAGCATCCTTTTCCATGGTGGGCCAATAGTATCCAACCCTTAGGAGTTTCTTGGCTAACAAAAAACCTTTTGAGTGTGATCCACACACACCTTCATGAACTTCTTTTAATACACCATTAGAATCTTCATGTTTTAAACACCTAAGAAGCGTGCCATCTAGACTACGTCTAAACAAGTCATTAGCAATGATCACATAGCGAGATGCTGCTCTTATAAGGGATCTTTTTTCATTTCTAGAATAGCCTTTGGGAATGATTTGGTCTATGAGATAAGAATAGATAGAGGCATATCTGGACAACACTTGAGTTTCAAGGGCATAGACAATTTGACATGTAGGGGAATCATAAGCTGGAAAAGGGAGTTCTTCCACCAAGAAGTCATAGTGAAATTGGTGTTCTTCCAATTGTAACATAGATGCTAAAGTAGCCATCACATCAGTTGCTCTATTTTCTGACCTTGGGATCTGTTGAAAAGTGATGAAGACAAAGTAATTTTTCATATCATCCACCATTGTTTTGTAGGGCATAAGATTTTCATCCTTATTTTGATAATCACCATTTACTTGATTGATGATGAGCTATGAATCCCTGTATATGTGTAATTCAATGATTTTCCACTTTATTGCAAGCTTGAGCCCATTCACAAGAGCTTCATATTCTACCATATTGCTGGTGCATGAAAATATCATCTTATAAGCTTTTGGGATTTTATACCTTTGTGGTGTAATGAATAAGCAACTAGCTCCTGATCCTTGTTGTGTGAAGGACCCATCAAAGTACATTTTCTAGGGGTGTTCAGTTAGATGCATAATTGATTCATCTATATATTCTATCAGCAATGGCTTATTATTAGTCAATGGCATCTCAACAAGTTGATCAGCAATCACCTACCCTTTAATAGCCTTCTTGTCCACATATTCAATATCAAACTCACTTAGGATCAAAACCCACTTAGCCAATCTTCTTCTAAGCATTGCTTTATTCAATAGGTACTTGAGTGGATCAATTTTAGCCATTAGTTTCACCTTGTGTGCTAGCATATAGTGTGTCAGTTTTTGAGATGCAAACACTACTGCTAAGCATGCCTTTTCTATCATTGAATAGTTTAGCTCATATGTGACCAATGTTCTCCTGATGTAATAAATGGCTCGTTCCTTTTTGGTCTCATCTTCTTGTGTGAGGAGCACACCTAGTGATGTGTCTATGGCTCATATGTAGAGCAACAAAGGTTTTCTATAAATTGGCACCATTAGAATTGGAGTCATCAAATAATTCTTAACTTGGGTAAAATTATCCTCACACTATGCATCCCAAGTAAATGTGGCTCCTTTCCTCATCAACTTTGTGAAAGGTTGTGCTTTATCAGCCAACTGAGATATGAACCAACTTATATATTGTAGCTTGCCTTGTAAGGTTCTCATCTAACTAATATTCTTTGGCGGTTTCATGTCTAGGATTTCTTTCACCTTTGTGGGATCCACCTCAATTCCCTTAGCCGAAACTATAAATCCTAAGAGTTTTCCAGATGATACGCCAAATGTGCATTTCTTAGGATTAAGTCTTAATTGGAACTATTCCATTCGATCAAAGATTCTCCTTAGATCCTCTGTGTGTAGACCTCATCTTTGATTTTGCCAAAGTATCATCAACATAGTCTTCCATATTCTTGTGCATCATGTCATGGAAGATTGTGGTCATTTCTCTCTGATGTGTGGCACCTATGTTTTTAAGACCAAACGGCATCACATTCCAATAGTATGTACCCCATGCACAAGTGAATGCTATTTTCTCTTGATCCTCAGGAGCAATTTTGATCTGATTATATCCTGAAAATCCATCCATTAGGGAGTACATCTCATAACCTGCTGTTAAGTCCACAATCATGTCTATGTTTGGGAGTGGAAAATCATCTTTAGGACAAGCTTTGTTGAGATCCCTAAAATCTATGCACACCCTTATTGATTTGTCCACCTTTGAAATAGGAACTATATTGGACATCCACTCTGCATAATCAATTGCTCTAATGAATCTAGCCTTCAATAATTTTTCTAGTTCTGCTTTCACTAGTAATGCCACATGTGGATTCATTTTTCTAAGTTTTTGCTTGACAGGTTTCACATCTGATGAAATAGACAAATGGTGCATAATCAAATCTGTATCCAATCCAGGCATATCTAAGTAAGACCAGGTGAAGTGTTTTCTTTTCTTTAAAGAAACTGGTGAATTTGATTTTCTCATCTTATGTCAATGATTGAGCTATGTGAATTAACTAAGGGTTTTCTATTGTTCCCAAATTAATGGGTTGTGTTGGTTCAATCAAAACTGAGGATCTTTCTTGGAAATGATTTGGGAACATATCAAGCATCCCATCCTTTGGTGCCCCAAGGGCATTTTCACCATTGGATGCATCTTTTTCTTTTTCTCTTTGAGGATCTGATACTACCACTAAGTGGTTTTCACCATCTGATCTCTTGTTCATTTTCTTTTTCTTTTTGAGACTGAGAAACTTGATATCCTCCTCAGTCATGATTTCACTCATTACACTAGTGGAAGAATGGAATGGTTCACAAGCATTAAGATAGTAGGCTATGGAATAGTCATTGTCAAAGGATAACAAGCTTGTGTCTGTGGATTCATCCTAGTCTATCAAGTCAGGATCTATTAAGAACAGAGATATAATAGGTTCAAGAGATAGCACCACATTGTTATCATCATTTATAACTTGCAAAACATCATCTATTAAGTTTGCTTCTCTATAGGTGTTAGGATTATTAGAGTCAGATTCATTATTATTAGAGGTTATGTTAATGTTATATGGATTTAAATCTAGTGATCTAACATTAGAACTTTCTCCTTCTTCCATCAAGACTCTAGGAGCAAACTTGTGTATCACATCTATTTCTATGTCCATGGTTACATCAGAAAGGACATCCCATTCATACTCATGTGAATCCACCTGGCTATAATCTGAGACTCCCAAAAAGTTGGCAATGGTCATAGGCACCTCATTTTCTTCATCAGCATGATTCACTTCTTCTTGCAATGGTTCTTGTGGATTCATTGCTTTAGGCTCTTGTTCTTCATCAAGCTCATCTTCTTGTTCTCCTTCTGATTCTTGTCTAATACTTGAACCAAGGACTATAGCCTCTGGATCTCCTTGTAAAAGTATCAACCTTTCAGAAGGAATGGGCTGTCCTACTACTTCATCATCATTAGAATCTCCTGATGTATCAAATACTGGACCTTTTCCTACTGTAGGGTGAAATCTAGCTTCTTCGAAGCCTATTCTAGTCTTGTCTTTAGGATTTCGGAAATCCATGTGTAGGGGCTCCACTAGTCCTTGGTTATTTTTCCCCAATGGTCCTTTTCCTTTGTACCCCATTTGTTTCATAAGGTCATATCCTTTCCCGTATTTGCTTGAAGAGATCTCAACATGTTTCACATTCCCCTCTGGTTCGGGTTCTTTGTAAAGCCATTGCAAGATAACCTTTTCTTCATTCTCTTCTTCTAAGGATATTTTTGCTTTTACCATTCCAGTTCCTCCATGTATAGTTAAAGCACTACCATTTGAAGGTGTAGATGTAGATGAGGGCATTCCTTGTGTCCTAGGAGATATAGGTAGATCTGTCAAAGATGCTGCAGGATCTATTTTGTACTCTCCCATGCTAGTTTCTTGGATATTGATCTTTTGAGAAAAGCTTCTCAAGACCATGTCCTTAGATGTTTCTACCTTGGGAGACCCTTCCTTGTTATGGGGAACCATGCTTTTAGTTTGTTTGAGGTTATTACAAGTATGTGTGGTATCTGTTGGAATAGTTACCTCCACTCCATTATGAGGAAACTTTAGGCATTGATGATATGTAGAAGGTACTGCCTGCATTGAATGTATCCACGGTCTTCCAAGAAGAATTTTGTAAGCAAGGGGTAAATCAAGAACTTGATAAAGAACGTCTTGCTCTACAGGCCCTACTTTAATGGGTAAGACAACCAATCCTTTGGAGGATCTCTCTTCCTCATCATATGCCTTGATTGTTATCTTTCTCCTAGGATCAATTGCATGCTCGGAGAAACCTAGTTATTGTACCAAGTTGTAAGTATAGATGTTCAAACCAGCACCTCCATCTATCAAGAGATGCTTGACTCAGTCTTTATGAATAAGAACTTCTAAATGAAGGGGTTGATTATGTGGTTGATTTGTCAACTTGTCATCCTCTTCTGAAAAAGATAGGTAATGTGGTGAACTCATGTGCCCTACCATGGCCTGGAATCTATCCACATCTAAGTCTTTTGGTACATGTGTGCTTAATAAGGCATGATCAAGAATCTCCCTATGACTAGGAGAAATTTTCAACAATTCTAGGATAGATATCTATGCAGGTGTCTTTTGCAATTGTTCCACAAGATTGAATTTTGGAGAGGGAACCACTTGTTTAGAAGTTGGTGCTGTTGTAGGTGGTGTGTTAGATGCTGAAACACCTTTAAGGGTAAATTTTGCTTGGCTTCATGTTACGATATTGGTAGATTCAATTTTTCCCTTCACCCCTTTGAGAGTGATCATGTTGATGGAATAGTCACATGGTTCCATCATGTTGATTACATTGTCACTATTAGTGTATGTGTAGTGAACGTTATTGTTTTTAGAAGTTTCTCCTTTTTCATAGCTTGGTAGCAGGGTTTGAAATGCCTTGTGATCATTATTCGTGTGATGTCCATCTACCTTAACTTTCCCTTGTTCAATAAGATCCTAAATAACATGTCTCAATTTTAAGCAATTATTAGTGGTGTGTCATTTATTATGATGGTAATCACAATAGTCATTATCATTCCGCCACTTAGGTTTATCTTCTGGATCCCAAGGCTTACTTGGTTCTAGGATTGTAATAATGTTATTGTCCACAAGTGATTTCATAATCACTTCCAAGGTATCTCCCAATGGATTAAATGTTCTCCTAAGGCGTGGTACCCAAGGTTCTCTTCGAGATTTGCTGAAAGTATTGTTCGTGTTTGGAGTCTCAGTAGGAGTCGGACTCTTGTTTGCTTGAAGACTTGTGGTTAGATTAAAAGCCTCTGGTTTGGGTTTTGAATTAGGAGCATCAACCACTCCATCATTAACCACATTTTTGTTCTTGTTTTCATATTTGTACTTGTCTTTAGTAGTATAAGACTTGTCTCTATGTTCCTTGTGAATAGTAATTTCACCTTTCTTGATTAGAACTTCCTCTATCTTGAGAGCATTATGAATCATTTTTTCAAAGCTTGGTGGTCCTTATAATTGAATTAGGAAATTCATTTCTGGAACCAAATTGTTAACAAAAATGTCCATTTTTTCATTTTCAGGAATCTCTCTAGCATATTGTGCAAATATCTTTCTCCATCATTGTAGGAAACTCAAGAATGACTCTCCCATTTTCTGTTTAGTATTGCACAAATCCAACATGGTGATGGTGTGTTGGATGTTGTAGGAGTAGTGTTGTATGAATTTTTGCACCAACTCATCAAATGTCTTGATTCCAATAGGCAATTTGGAAAACCATTCTATAGATTGTCCACCTAGGCTTCATGGAAATAGCCTCATAAGGTATGTTTGTTCATGCATGAACTCCATACTAGTTGTACAAAATTCCCTCACATGATCTTGAGGGTTAGAATCTCCCATGTACTTGTCATATTTTGGTATCGTAACATTCTTAGGAAATGGAATCATTGTGAGTCCTTTATCAAAAGGGAATGAACATATGTGTTCCAATGAATATTGTTGTTTTGGTTTATCCTTTGCGTCCTTGAGTTCTTGAATTTCTACTTTCATAGCAAGGAATTATCTATTTAGGATTGACATAGGACTTATATCCACCTTTTGTTTGAGTTGTTCCACATAAGTCTTTGGGTAATTTCACACCTTGGGAAGTGAGCTCTAAGAAGTATTTTTCTTTGTTTTCTTCCAAGGCTCTTTCAAGTATTTTGTGAAATCTTTTGCTGCTCAAAGCTCTATTGTATTCTTTTACCGTAGGGTTTGCATCATCATCAGTCATATCATCCTAATCATCATCATCATATTGGGCTTTTAGTTTTTGTTCCTCATGTTCTGCTTCTTCATTTTGTGCATGAAATCTTTCATCCCATCGGTATTCCCTTTGATCATCCATGTTTGTAGATTTGGGTATTGTTGTATGAGGAATATTAGGTGTAGCACCGTGTAATCGATTGGGTTATGAAGTTTCTCCAATTTCCAATGTGAATTTAGGTTTTCTTCCTGAGAACGGGTCTGTTTTCAAATCATAAGTCTTGTGTCTAGTAACAACCATGCAGTCTGGATTGAGTAACAAATGAGAGTCTTGTGTTTAAAAGGTAGGTCTGATAATTTTGCAATGTCTAATTGTGAATTTAAGGATGCAAAAGTGGGTTTGAAATGTTTCTATGGACCCAATGTCAAATGGGGTTAGAATGCCCTGCTTATGAGTTGGGAACCAAAGTACAAGTGGACTTGAAAGTTTTAGCATCAATAGGGTGTCAAAGTGCCTTGTTTATGAGCTGAGAACTTATTTGTGACTAATTGGGTTAACTAACTTCACAAGGAGACAAAGTAGATTCAGACTCCGTAAGGTAACAATATACTCTCAAAGATAACTCATTCTAGACATCATATGACTATGTTTTAGCAATAGGAACCTACTAATTGACCAAATGGGTATTTGGAAATGTGAAAAGTTTTCTTCTAGGATGTACAAAAATGCTCCCTGTCCCAGATGTGATCCTAAATAGTGACTGGAAAACAATTTGGAACACCAGATGCGATCTAAAATTTATAGTATACGACTCAAGAAATGTTGTGGTTACTAGATGCGACTCAAGAAATGGTGTAGATACCAGAAGTGACTCTATTTTGAACATATACGATCTGGGATATGGGGTGTGACACAGGAATACTAGATGTGATCTTATGATGACCAGGATTTTGCAATTTCAATGTTTCTCAAAAAATGTGTCATGTCTATTAGATTCCAGTGACTGTCAGGTGTTTGTAAGTGCTTGAAAAATGCTATGTGCTTGTTCATTTGGGGAAAATTAACTGAGTTTGTATTTAAGGCACATCAAGCAATCATATTTAGAGCAAACACACCTAACCTTCCTTATACTAGGTAGAGATTGAAACCACTTGTTCACTAACTTAGGAACACACCCAAAGACTCCTCAGAATATCACAGTCCAATAACACACAATGGATATTGGAGGCCATATTTTCCAAGTGTTAACGTCGATGGGGGCTTGATATGGTGAATGTCTTGGGGCAATTACTATTTGCCTCACACAAGTGATAACAACCTTTCAAGGGTGATCTGGGTAGCATCTAACAAAAAGCTTTTAATGAAGGCATCCATTCACAACCATCTCCCATAGTCTCGCAAGCAGGATTGAGGCTGTTAACCCTATAGGAACCTGAAAGTGTGTAGTCTCGAGAAGCGAGATTAAAGCGGCTCTGCTCTACACCAAATCCAAGTTAGTCATTGGGATTGATCATCAATCTCCCAAGACAAGATGAATCATGTCTCCCAAGGCTTTAACCTCAAAGGAGCATCAAATTTTATAGTGGGGTGGAAGAGTCCGCGAAAGACTTGTCCCCACTTGGGTCATTTCGGGGAGATTTTTTCCTCAACCGACAGGCCTTCTAAAGGTGTACAATAAAGAAAATAGACAAGAGATAGTAATCTCAGGATTTTTGGTTCTCCAAGAAGGAGAAGACCATAATCTCCTAACTTATATCACAAGTCCCAAACACATCATGCATAGTAAGAGTTCAATTACTCCAATTTGATGCCAAATGGAAAACCAATTTTTGAGTTTCTATTTTTCCCTCAAGGAGAAAAGAGCATAATCCTCTAGTCGGTTTGCAACTTGATCTCAAATTGTTTTAAGTTCCTACAAAACAAGCACGAAATTATTTTGTCGATTTGCTTTAGAGGCAACCTGCATAATGAGCATTAGTAGTCTTTTGTTTCCCTTCTTGGGTCTTGGACAAACGTCTTGCAAACACTTGTTAAGCTGTCAAAATCAATCAAGAACACCAAGATCACCAATTAGCTGATTAGAGGGTTAGAAAATTCAAAATCTTAAGATAATACTTGCAAGGAAAAATAATCATGCGAATTTGTTAGTCTTCATTTCTCAACTTAACTCCAAAATATAAGCCAATTTTTGAGTTTCTGATTTTCCCTCAAGGAGAAAAGAGCATAATCCTCTAATTGATTTAAAAAATGAGATCAAATTGTCATTAGGTGTTTGAAAACAAAAGCACAATTGTTCATTTATCCTTTAAGCAAATCAAAGGCAAAAGTTAGTATTTATGAATTTTTTGTCATTTTAAACTTGCAAAACCACAGTCAAGCTGCCAAAAACTAGAGACATCAATAATGCAATTAATCAGGTGCCAGAAAACCCAAAAACACCATAAAATTCCCCAGATGTGATCCTAGATTTTCCCTTCAAATTGCCAGAAATGACCCTATTTACCAAATACAATCCAATTTTCTAGAAGCGACCTGGATCTACAAGATGCGATCCTGTATTTCAAATAGGTACGACCTTGTAACTAGATGTAATCTTGGAATACGGGATACAATCTAGGAATACTGTATGTGGATGATCTTACTAGATGCGATCCTCTATCAAATTTAGTACGACGATAATTTGTCTAAAATGTCAAAAAAAAAAAAAAATCAGGGGCTTGGCCCCACGGTGGGTGCCAGAAATGTGTGTCTAAGTTTGTGACCTGCAACACAACACTTCAATAGGATAATAACATCACTTGTTAGAGGAAAATGAAGATTCAATTGAAAATTCTAACAAGCAAAAGCATCCTATTGCTCTCTAATTAATGTGAGTATGAAATAGGGGTTAGTTGTTCTTAGATTTAACCCTTAAAATAGTGACAATCTACACTAAAATGAGAGATTCAAAGTGCATGTAAACAACCTAAAATGAGAGCATGAAATCCTAATTTCTTCCATTAAAACCCAAATTGAAGTGTTTTCTACTTAATAAAAGCTTGAAACCATGGAAAACAACTATCAATCCAAGCATTAGTTCACAAATTCTCCAAAGCATGAGAGTTCATAATCATGGATCATGAAGCCTCAAATCCATGAGCAAATGAGAGTCTAAACATTAAGATTGGAAGCAATTTGCAATGTGTCAAAGAAGCCTTTCAAAAACCTAAAGGAGCTAGAAGAAGAAGAAACGCCTTTGAAAGCTCTCTTTTACAACATTTGGAAGAGAATCAGCAGTCGAGATGCATTCATGAGGAGTGGCTGAAATGTATCTTGGCTTGATCCTTGATCCATGTGCAAACCTCCTTGTTTTAAGTTGTGTTTGTTTGATTTAGGAGATAGTTATGCATTTTTCATAATTAATAACTCTAGCCTTTGCTTTTGATGGGGTTTAAGTAATTAAATAGGCCTAGAGTTAATAACCTTGATTTTTGCTTGAACTTTAGTGATAAATGCTTGATTTAGAAATTAATGTGGTTTAATGAATTTTTGAGAATTTATACTAATAATCAGAGATCAAATTAGCATAATTAAGGTTACATACCAAATTAAGGGAAAATAGGGCCTTAGGTTCTATTAGCCCAGTTTTAAGTGATTACAGGAGAAAAAACTCACTCAAAAAGACAATAATTAGATCAAACTTCCTTGGATTTCTTGGGTATCAATGGTCGAGGTATGCATGGCCATCCAATTTGAGATAGAGGCTCTTATAGTTGAACACCATTTCAATCTAGAATTTCCAAAGTTGTTAGATTTTCACATACAAGTAGAAGACAAAGAAAAGATTATGCCCCTAGTCATCACTCTCTAAATCCTGTAAAGGACATCATCGAAGAGCTCGAAGGGACATAATATGCAAAAATTTCAATGTGAATCAGTAAGCATACAAGGAGATAAAATCATGTAAAAAGAATAGATTGTTTTCATTTTGATGTTTGATTGCATTTTTGTAGATGCAAAATCCTTTCTGGAGACAAGACAAACTGACTAACTCAAATGAAGCTTCAAAAGACTCTAACTAGATATGATACATCTAAGATACATGGGAGACCATAGGATATAACATTGATTGTCCCCAAGTTTTAACATTAATAGGATAGAGATGCTTGAGCTGATTGGTGTACAGACCGACTTATTGGAAATAGGAATGCAGAAACAAACTAGGAGATATGTACAAACTAAAGCAAGACTGAAAGTTGGGAAAGACCAAGATTATGCTGATAAATGGAGAATTTTGAAACAAGTGGCACCCATTTTCCGGGTTTCACCATCTTGATAGAGATTCTATTTTTGCTACCAAGGTGCCTGTTTCCAGGTTTTCACCAAGGCACTTTTTCTTTTTCTCATTTTTTTGTATTTTTCATTTTTTCAATTTTTTTGTACTTTTGATATTTTTTGATCTTTTTGTGAATCAAGGCACCATAGCTAAGTTTTCACCAAGATGTTCATTTTTTTTAGGACTTTTTCCAATTTTAAAGATTTTTTCCAAGACATTTTACCATAGACTGAATGCTTTAGGCATAGAATTTCTTCAGATGGAGAATGTTAATTGGTTTTCAAAATTTTTCTCCTTCAGTCATTGAGAGTTGACAGGCACCAGAGTCAAAAGTAGCAATGATAACAAAGGGACCCAGCTAGTTGGGTTCAAATGTCCCCTTGCATTCTTGATGTGATTGATTTTTAGGATTTTCTCTCAAGACTAGATCACCAACCTGAAATTCTCTATGTCTAACTTTCTTGTTGCAACCTCTAGACATTCTCTTCTGATATACTCTAAGATGATCATATGCTGCTTGTCTATGCTCATCTAGTAGGTCAAGTTCTTGCAACCTAGACACTCTGTAGTCATCATCAGTTACGAGACCATGTATTCTGATTCTTAGTGATGGGATTTCAACCTCAATAGGTAGTACCACTTCAAACCCATAGACTAAAGAAAAAGGAGTAGCCCCAGTGGGCATTCTGATACTTGTTTTGATACTAGATTTGATACTAGTTCTGATACTAGTTCTGATACTTGTTCTGATACTTGTTCTTATACTTGTTTTGATATTGGTTCTGATACTTGTTCTGATACTTGTTCTGATACTAGTTCTGATACTTGTTCTGATACTTGGTATACTTGATAGCATCTTTTTCCATTGCAAACTCCCAAGCAAGATCATATCGTGCAGTCCCAATGTCTAGCAAGATGGAGAACAAGAGGGATTGGCAAGATGGTGGAAGAGATGGAAGACAAGAGAATGAAGGAGAATGAAGGGAAGCAATCCTCAAGGGAAAAATCCTTAAGAATATCCAAGCTATGGAAAAATTGTCATGTAAAGTGCATTGGGACAAACAATGAGAGGCTAGAATAAGATAAGTCACAAAAGTGTAATGCCAGAGCAGGAAAGGATGCAGTCCAAAGGAGTAGACATGTTAAGAGGCTTCATAGCACCGTGTTTCACTCTTTCTTTATTTTTATTTTTTTTTAGATCAAGAACAAAGGGGAAAAGGATAGCGAAAGGCTAGAATGAATGGAGGAAAAATAGACATGAAGGCTAAGCAAGAAGGGAATGAAAGCAAGATCATCGTAAGATAGCTCACAAAAAAGCCAAATGTTCGTGTATAGATCAATATTGTCAAGATAAAAGAGAGAAGATGGAATGGATGAAATATGTAGAAGAACTATGCATGATGCCTGATTACCAGGTTTTCATCATGGTACTTATCCAAGGCACCACAAGAGAGTGGTTTTCACCATAGGATGAATTTATTTCTCTTTACTTTTGCTACCAAGGCACCTGTTTCTAGGTTTTCACCAAGGCACATTTTCAATTTTTATTTTTTTTCATTTTTTTATATTTTTATTTTTTATTTTTGGAAGAAGGCAAGCTTTTTAGATAATTCTCCTTGAAAGGATAAACCATGATATGCCAAGGATTCAAAATGATATGCTCAAAGATGCTGATATGGAAAGGAAGATGGAAGAGAAAAATGGAGGACAAGGTTTTATGTAAAGCGAGTGAGGTTGGAAGATAGGAGGAATAGGCAAATGAGGAAAAATGATAGAAGGTAGAAGGATAATGAATGGAAGGATTGTGAAAGGGTAGATGGAAAGGAAGGCAAGATCAAAATCAACACACACCTTGAAGGGTAGTGAGAGGATGGAGGAAACATGAATGAAGGAATACGTGAAGGAATATGGTGAATGGATAGCAAAGGTTGTGGTTTAGGCACATGGAATGGAAGAATATTTTTGGAAGAAGATGAAGTAGAAGTCTTTGGAAGCTTGAATGTCAACTTTACTTTTTTCTCAAAACCAGAATCTTTCAAGAGAGACTTTGGAATCCATATAGCCATAGGATTTTCATTTCTTTTTGATGATCTAGAGAGAATATCTTTAATGATAGATTTTGGAACCCATACTTGTCTTGTAGTTTATTTCTTAGATATCTCTTTTGACTTTATGCTTCCATGTCGATTAAAGGAGACATGGTGATCTTCTTTTTTTCATGGATTCTTGTATTGCTTCTTTTTCTTGTATTGAACATTCAAGTTACTTCCAAAAGACTTAGGACTTATGGAAGAAGAAAGAGAATATGACTGGTTTAGATGGGTGGGTGGATGAGAATGATTCAAGGGTATGTATCTATGTTGATCTTGAGGAAAGATAGGAGATGGAGGTATGTAAGGACCCAAGATGGATGATGAATTAGGAGAGTTAGGAGGGGAAAGTGAAGGAACATAAGGACCCAAGATGGAAGGTAGACATGAAGCCCTTAGTAGTGGTGCAAGAGGTCCAAGGATGGAAGTGGAAGACGCAAAAGGATAATCAATAAGTTAATCAGCATCTATATGACAACCAAGGATATCGGCATCTTTAGAGTGAGCATTAGAATTTTCAATAGAATCATGGACATCTTGAATATGAGCACCTTCTTTGATAGTATTTTTCAAAGCTTGCAAAGACTTAGGAGGATTAGAAAGTGGAAACGAACATGGAGTGTTAGAATAAGAAGATGGAAGACTTTGATCTTGACAATGATCTTTGGATAGCATAAGCTCATAATTTTTCTCTTAATTTTCAATAGGCTTAACATTGGAAGTAACAACACCATTTTTACCAACCTTAATGGAAGTATCATCTTTGGAAAGTGCAAGTGTAGTAAGGTCATTTTTATTGTCAATAAGCTCAACAGTGTAAGTAGTAGCTTGATCTTGCTTAGGAGAAGATTTAAGACATGGTGGGATTCATGAAAAAAGGTGTGCAGGATCAAAAGAACCCTAAAGCTAATAAGAGACATCATGAAAAAGATTGGGTGACATGGAGGGTTCTTGATCTTGATCTTTGTTTATGTTCTTTTCTTTATCATTTTTAGAGTCCTCTTGACATGGAGCCACTTCTAAGGATAAGGAAGTGTGTTGGGATTGTATGGAAGACTTTGGAAGAGATAGTGGTGGACTAACTAAAGTGGGCATTATAGCATATAAAGGCTTAGGCTCTTTAGGTTTAGCATTATTGAAATTATTTTCAGCCAAGTGAAGGTTAGCTTGAGTTTCTTTAAGAGGTAGCCCTTGAGGATATCTATAGGGAATCGTATGAAAAGTATCAGGGCTTTTGGTGGATGAAGGACTTTTGAAATATTTGATAGGCTTGGAAGCTTTAGGAAATGTATGGGCATCGAAAGAAGTAGGGGATGGAAGGGAACCATCAAAAGACAAAGGCTCAGCATTAACATGATCTTTCTTGAGAGTGTAATCTTTATTTTTAGCCTGAGAGCTCTTAGAGGATAGATTCTTATAGTATTTACTTTTGTAATCAGCATGAAAAACTTCTCTTCCTCAAGTGAAGTAGATGTGTCATCTAGGTATTGTTCATAGAAGTCATCAAAGTCTCTTTCAAAATCAGAATCATATGGATCACCCTCATGATCTATCAAATGTGACAACCCATTTGTAGTAAGCAGGAACACACGATGAGGAGGATTCTTAGGAATAGAGGTGTCATAAGTATCATTATATTGTCCATCATCATAGTCATCATAGTCTCCGAAGATGGATGTGTCACTCTCCGTGGAAGAGGTATCATAAGGGTTTTCCCATTGCTCACATTCTATCTAAGGGCATGGTGATATGTACAAGTCTTTATCAAATGGAAAAGGGCATAGAGCTTCCATGGAGAACTCTTTAGGTTCCTTTTCTTTCTCAAGTTTGTTAAGTTTGACTTGCATAGTGTGTATCTGTTTCATCATAGATGTGATTAGAATTTCTTCCTCATGTGTATTGATTCTTTGAGACATGTTAGGAGTTTTAGGACTCCTTGGAATAGATTGATGTAGAGTTTGTTGATTGACTCCTTGAATTGATGGAGGGGGAATGTAACCAGATTTCAATCAAAAATTGCCAAGACCATCATCTTCATAAAGACCAGAATCACGGAGTTGCTCAAAAGTTGGACCTATGTGAGTCAAAGGTAAAGTATGAGATATTTCCCTACATTTATTGTGGGAGGAAGCTCTAGTTTCCATGATTAACCTTGGGTGAAGAAAAAGAATAAGATGAAGACAACTGAAGAATGCATTGAATCAAGATGATCAGATGATGCAACCTTGTCAAGGTTTGATTGATTGAACTATAGATATGACTTAGATGAGGGATACTATGCACTGGATGTATGGGTAGATTCCCAAAAGATAGTGGACATGAGTTCACAACACTTAGTTGTTTTGATGATTGATTGAAGATTGATAGTTATGACAAGGTTTTGACACAAGATGATAAAGACTCAAATTGATTAAATAGAAGACTAGATCATATTCAAAAGACCACTTTGGGATAATGATTGGATTCTCAGTAGTTGCTCCTCTATTCTTGACACAGTGATTTGTTCGACAAATTCTAGAAATAGGCTAAAAAGTTAAGTATCTGGCATGAATGTTGCAAAACTTGCACGACACTTGCTAGCAGGATTTGTCTTTTTGAATTTGAATGGCAAAAAGTCTCGTACGACACAGGGTTCTTTACCATACAAAAGATGGGCAGTAATGAAATGACACTTGATAGAAACTCGTATAACTTTCTAACCTCCTGAGATGACTTTTGACTCTAGAAAAGAATTTTACTTCAGATTTTGCAAATTTTAATGTCCAGATTTGAGGATTGTAATAAATTTGTCCATTTTAAATAACTAGATAGATAAACAAGCATACAAAATAGCAAGCAAGTGATTTCAAGCATGTATGAAAACAATGAACAAGGGAAAAAGCAACCTTCCACATGAACAATCAAGTGACTTATTCATTCTAATCCTCAGAACCGCTAATTGTGTATGTTCCAAAAATGTTTTGCAATAATGCACATATACCCTAGAAAATAAAAATTTGGCCTCACTAGGGTTTTTAGTAATGGTTTGACTCTGTGACTTTTATCAAAGGGGTGAACTCCAATCCCAGCACACTAGGGTTTTGACACAGTCCAAGAATTTAATTAATCAAGAGCTATTAGGGAGATCTGACAACCCAACAATGAACCACACCTGTGAAGATTTCTTCCACAAGGACATTTATATAGTGGCTATCACTACCACGGTGAAAATGGCTATTACCACTTGAGGTTCCGTCAACATGGTTGACCCAATTAAGGGAATTTCCACTACAATTAACCCTCTCTAAAGGTGACTCACAAGATATACCACATGGAGGCTGGTTCCAGATTCAAGGATTAGGGTTTTTGGTACTATCCAAAAAGGAAGTAGAGCATAATCCCCTAGCCTTTTCACTTTTAACCCAAACAAATTAGACAGATTAATCCAACATGCTAAGACCAAGATTATCTCACAAAGATCTATGACATCAACCCCTTAGGATCTATCAACCTCTTTTCAAAGAGAATGCCTTGATCAAAAGTTGAAGACACACAGATCTAGTGGAACGTGAGATGCCCTTAGTATCCTCCCCACGTACAAGGGATCCTTCATTGAGAAGAGTTTCACTGGAAACCACTCTCTCAAGATCCACAAATAGTGTTCATGGGGCCTAATTACTATGTGTAACAAAGATACTGAAAGCAAACTATGTTCATTTTTATAGCCCAAATGAAGTCTGTGATAGGGAAGCAATAAAAGTCACTCAAGCTAGACACATGAGATGTTCATTTTAGATCAAAAATCAAAGTCTTATTATCTAAGAAGATTACCTAAATTCCTCGCAATGCACTTAGTATATTTTTACCTATTTTTAGCTATTCTTGTGCTTTTTGTCTTCTATCTTTTGTACCCACAAGATGTACCTGCACCTGCACCTGCAACCCACTACTATGAAAAACTTACTTATTATTGTACATGAAACCCAATGTTATAAAAATCCATCAAAAAAATAAACACAACTTGTCAATCCCACGTGGTAGAAAATCGGGTTAGTCAAAGATAATATGTCATTTGATAATCGAAAAACTTGTTGTCATAAAAAATCAGATTCTGACCAGTCTGCACTAAATCAACAATAACTTTTGCAAATAAAAATGAAATTAATCCAAACAATGGAAAATGAAATTTAACTCAAATACGTTTCTAGAAATATAAATTTTAGATCTGTATCATGTCATATGTGCATGTACCAATAAAAACATCAATCAAATTTCATAAAATCAGGTTCAGACCAGTCTTCACTAAAATGATCATAACTTTTGAAAATCAAAACCAAATTAATCCAAACCAATGGAAAATGAAATCTAACTCAAATACCTTTCCAAAAATATAAATTTAGGATTTTTATCATGTCATATGTACATGTACCAATAAAAACATCAGTAAGATTTCTGGAAAAACAGCCCAGAAATTTATCACAAAACTCTCAAAAATTAACCTTGTGGTCCTGGGTTCGAGAAAAATGATAGAATAGAATGGAAACCCATTTCAGGGCCCCACAGTGGGTGCCAAAAATGTATGTGTGAATTTTTTACCTGATCTATAGACACAACACTTCAGTAAAACATTAGAGGTTAGTTGAAATAGAAATCATGCAATGAATTGAAAATTAAACTAACCAGGTGATTTACTGCCTTCTAATAGGTGTGAGTATGATGTTCTCAGATTGTATCAAGATCAGTGACCTTGACGACACCTAGATGAAGGATTTGAATGCAAAATTGATATGAAATGTATGAATGCAATTAATCTATTTTTTTGATATTTTCTATGCAATGATATGATGAAAACTGATATGAAACTATTCTAAGATGAAATTGATATGCAATGAATTTATCTAAGATGAATTCTAAATGATATGCAATACTCAAAAACAAGAATGATCTCACAATAGCTTGGATTCGCAAAGATGATTCTTTAGTCTCCAATTCGACAGCATGAGGATGCAAAAATATGAGATGATTTGAGATGAGTTGAAGCCTTAATTTATAAAAATCTAGGGCTTTGGAGGTGCATAGGAAAAAAATCCATAAATCACACAAATAACTCGGGTTGATGTTTGAGTTATTTTTAAATAAAGGATATTTATCTCACAAAAACATGCGAAAGCAGAGATCACCTCAAAATAGAGTTTAGCTTTAATTGATAATTGATAGTTGCCTGTTTTTGTGATTGTGCATGTTTTAATATGAACTAATTTAATAATTAAAGTGATTTATTTCCAAATTAACTGATTTTGAAAAATAAAACAATTGATTTATGGGTTAATCATTTATTTTTTAAACTTTTATTCAAAAACAATATTATTAAAAATTGACAACTTGCTTTAATTAATTAAATAAGAATTTAATCAATTATTCATAAGATTTTGGATTTATTGTCAAAATTAAATAATACAATTTAAGAATAGATATAATTAACTTCAATTAAACAATTAAGTGGCAAAATTAAATCTAATTAATTAAATATTGAGAATATTCAATTAATCAAACTTTAGCATAAATAGGATTTATCGCCAAATAATCATTAAATCAAAGATAATTATGATAATTAGGAATATTACTAGGAATATTCCCTAATGCCGAATTTATGATAATCAATTAGGATTCGATGATGTTCAGATGTGCCTTAGGTTAGGACTTTGATGTCGATTTCGTTTGATTTGATGATATAGGAGGTTTAATGAACCTATAGCTCATTTTTGGAGTATTACAAATATTATTTTTTATTTCTTAGTTTCTCTCATCATAGTCATCATAGATCTCTTGAATTCCTAGTTTAGCTCATTTTCTCGTACAATCTTGCATTATGGCTTCATTCCTAAACTAGTTTCATATTTACTTTTATATCTTTTCATTGCATAGCTAGATCATCTTGAGTATTGAATGAAAGTATTGCATCTTACACATAGTTTGAAATCTTCCATTTTGGAGTAGTAAAGTCACTAATCCTTTATGCCAATCTGATGAGCATTGTAATAAATGATTGCACTTGCTTCAACTAGGAAGCAATAAGTTTATTTTGAGGGTTTAGTTGTTTATTTGAATTGAACTCTTGTAGCTAACTTATTGAGTGTTGGTTAAATTTTAGTTGAATACCAATTTTATACCACACATTTTTGGTGCCCATCATGGGGATCAAATCAAAAAATGTCCCCTTTACTTGAAGGTTATTTTAATTTATTTTCTAAAACTGCAACAAATATCATACTAGAGTATGCTAAAATATCGTACGACACTAGTGTCATGACATGTACTTGTGAGCATCATCATACAATAATATGGCATAAGGTAATTCATCACACTTAGTTTCACATTCTATCATATGAAACATCAACCTTTTGTTTCATTTAACTGTTCATTGGATTTTATCGTATGATGTTATGGTTAACTTTGTGTTTTATTCCATGAAAAACATAGAGCATTTTGAGGGTCTAGTTGCTTTCATTTATATATTTTTGTACTTGATTCATGTTCATCATGATCTTATCATTCTATTTTGTAGGAAATAACTTGTTCTTGTAGGTCATTTGAAAGAGAATTCACTTGCCAAATTCATTTACATTGCATTATTTTGAGAGTACTAACACATTTTTGTTGTAGGACACTTCCCAAATCAATATCTTGATACTACTAAAGCTATTATTTTATCAGATTTTCTTGGAGATACAAATAAACATTGTGCCTTAATAGATTTGATTTTCTAGGCATCTAGCTTAACTAAGAAGACTTTGTTTTCTTGTGACTAGTTGGGTAGTAGGAGAGTATTCTCTTCACCTCCTAGAGGCGAAATAAAAAATATTGACCCACTTGAATCATCACTTGCAAAATAAGCTCAGGTGAATGAATATGTTCTTGATGTTCTTGGGAGAAGCTATGGAGTAGGATAGCATGCTCTTTTCCCTTGTGGTAAAAATCTCACAGGAATGACCCCAGTGGGAAAATAAAAGATAGCTCTTCCAACCCACTGTAAAATATTTTCCTTGGAGGTTAAATCATCAAGGACGTAGCTATTAACTATGTTGAGTCATTCACTTGAATATAATAATATACATGAGAGTAATGTGTAGGACCAATAGGTCTCATTTTTTCTTGGAAGACTACCTTACTTGATGCCCTTGTAGGGATACAAGCCTCAATTCCTCTTGTAGAACTTTAAGGGATAGTTACAATTGGATGCCCTTACTAGAAACTATTGGTTAGAAGATACCCAACTTACCTCTGAGAGCCTCCTAATCTTTGTGCAAGTATTGATCTAAGTGGACTTACCTAAATCACCTGAACATCACTCACCATATGTAATCCCTTGGGTTCTTTAATGAATGAATTTGGAATTTAGGGAGCCTTTATGATGCTAGAATTGAGTCTCTTCTTTTGATCCATAATGTGCATGGTCCTTTGAAAAATCCAACAAGACTTTGACACTAGCTAAATTCCTTAGGTAGTTTCTATTTGATGTGTTAAAAAATGTGTTGAGACCCTTGAAAATAATTGTAAATGTACACTTGATTCTTTTGACAGATTGTAATACCCTTTTTAGACTTTACAAGTGTTGTATCCCTAGGGTTTCTTTTTCCCTTGATGGATTTTTGGAGACTTTTGTTTAGTCACACTATTACTTACCTATAAACACTCAGACCTAATCTTGGAACACTCAAATTTGTCACATATCTGAAGTCAATCCAGTCCAGACTGGTCAAAATTTTTAAAAATAGTGGCAAATTATTCTTTTCCTACATTCTGTAGTTTTGACTAGCATTTCATCATATGACATGAGTGCTTCATCAGACACAATGTTGAGTTTAATCATATGATAGAATTCACTCTCACATATTATTGTATGACATTGGGAGTTTTATCGCAACCAGTGTAGGAGTTCATCATATAATCATATGCCTGACTAGTTATCAGGCCTGTATTGAGTCACCAAATCTTAACATCTTTTGCTACATGGTCCTCTCTCAGATTCTCTGCCATTCATATCAACAAATTTTATAGATGAAACTAGTATCTTACAATTGATTAATTCTTTTCTAGTAATTTGATTTATCTTTTCTCCTATTTTAATATCTTGAGAATTATCTAGCTCTTGTCTCAAATATCTTATCTTATTTGAAATCAAACTTTTCTTAACTTTGTCACAAGTACCCCTCAATAAGCATTCAGACCTCATTCTCATTACCTTGAAGTTAGTTATCCTAGCTATATCAACTCAGTTGCAAGTATCATCTAGTAGGCATTCAGGCCTCATTCTTGATACCTTGCACCTTGTTTTGGATACATCAACTCCTTTTTCTACCTATCCTTGAGACAGAGTTATCATTACCAAGATATTTTGACATTAGCTTAGTAACCTTGTTAATATTGGATTTTCAATCTCATCTTCCATGCCAGTTATAACTCATAGCCATTACCAAAAGTCTACTATTGTAGATGATATTCCTAAACCATCCTTTTGTGATGAACCTTTGCATGAAACCATTATCTAATAGTCAATACCATTCACCTACACTGAGTATGATGATCAAACCAACATGTCAACATATGATTGGAGAAATTGTAATAAGCATGATTCTGATTCTTCTTTAGATGGGGAACCTACAAAAGAATCATAAAGTGACAAGAAGATAAACATTTCCATTAGGTGATGTATGCTATTATGAGTCAAGATAAACATAGATACTTTCTACATCTTGCCTCTACAAGTGTGAATATTCCTCCCCACTTTGACATGGAGCTCTTGATACACAAAGAGGAGGAATCTCCTATTAAAATCCTCAACAAAACCCTCCAATATTTACAATGTAATCTCTTGCAACTTAAAAAGAAAAAGGACCAACCCTAGAACAAGTATTCACTTGAAGCTATATGTCCTTTCCCCTTTGACAAAGGCCTCTATATGCCACACTTCCCACCCATGATAGAAATTCCTAAATATAGTAAATATGATGGAAATAGAGATCCCCAGGATCATGTGAGAGAAGTAATGATCCCTAAGTTTTGTTGTCTATTAGTGTCTTACACTTAGTCATTTTGTAGGCAATGTTGTTCAGTCATTACTATGACCAAGTCATCATTTATAGGCCAAGTCATGTATATTGTACATTTACCGAGCAATAGTTACTACCAAGTAAGTTAGTGGTCACCGAGTACTTCAGTACTAGCCGACCCAGTTTTTGTTGAGTCATGTAGATATGACAGTGCTGAGCACCATGATATGAATAATAGTTAGTGTCGAGTGCCAGAGAATTCTGATGTCGAGTAAGCTAGATTTGACATATGTGTTTGTTATGGCACAAACACTTAGGTAAACCATTTTGGATGACATATACATGATATTTATTCTTTGTTGAGGAAATCACATAGGTTACTATTCTTTACAATTGTAATCATTAATCCCTATGTAATTCATGTAACCAATCAGAATTAGGGAATGGTTAAGCGGTAAAAGTAGACAATCTAGATCGTAGATCTCAAATCTTGGAGATGATCAATTTTTTATATAAGATGAGATCCGAACCCTAAAAGATATTATGATCAAGAAGAATTGTATGAAGAAGATCTCATACTTGCAAAACATCAAAGTGTTTTGATTATCACAAACATAATTTAGTGACCGAGTAGAGTAGTGAAGGATAGAACATAGATATATTTGATAGAGAAGATCAAATATATATTGGAAGGAGAAGATCTATTATCAATATCATAGTGCAGACTGAAGGATCAAGTACTGAGACATTCTAACAGGTAAATTATGATAAATCTCTTAACAAAGTGGTTTTAGAAAACCTAAGTAAATCTCTTAACCAAGTGCTTACTTTGTTGTAAGTTTAAATCCTTTTGCAAGGTAGATTGTATAAGTCTTAAAGCTCTTAACTGGCCAGACCCCTCATAGGGTAGATCATCATTTTATGATCAAACTTGTAGCCCTAATAGGAAAAGTTTAATATTGTAGTAGTGAAGATTTGTGGGTGTCATCCCCACCCTAGTTTTACCTTTCAAGGGTTTTTGGGTAACCAAAATCATTGTGTTATGTTTCATTTTCGTGGATGATGTTTAGAATGTTAGATCTATTTCAGTATTGAATTTAATGTTTGATTGATGCAAGTAAGATTATGTCAAAATGGAACAATAGGTAGATATCTGATTCACCTCCCCTTTCAGTATATCACTTTGCAATAATAGATTTCCAACAATTGGTATCAAAAATAAGTCTCTTAAATAAGTCTAACCACTTGTGAGTCAAAGATCTTGAGATGGAGGTTTATAAGTTGGGAAAGATCATTAAGAATTAGAAGATTGACATTTAGCTTGCATTACAACAACTTGAAGCATCTAGAGGTGAACTCAAGAAATCCTTAAGCAGAAGAAGAGAAATTACAATACATCAGAATGAAACTCAATACCAAGAAGAGGATAGTAAAGGACTAGTTGACAATGGTAACTGATGGGCTTCTAAAAAGGCCATCTTTCTAAGTTCTTTTTAAGTTTATTTTCAAGAAGACATGAACTTATGGTTTTTATATATATGTTTTGTATATGTGAAGAGATGAAGTAGAACTGTGGATGGTTTAAAGACATGATATATTTTCTTTAATTAATGGACATGAATGGTATAATGCAGTAGTTATATATGATAATGAATGTTCCCTTGCCTATGCTATGCTTTTGGGTAGTTTCCTTCCTATAGCCATAGGTCTTGCAAGAGTATTAATTAATAACTTTAGACTTTCTTCCTAATATTAATTATGTGGATATATATGTATGGAAGCTTGTGTGTGCATTAATTATTTTACAGGTATTTATCATGGACATTCAAGGATTGGTATTATGGTACTGGAATAGTCAAAGCCAACCGTTGTTGTAAGATCTTTGCAAGTGGGGCAAGTCAAATATTATTTCCTGTGGCATGCAACATGCGGATGTAGTACCCTCAACATGCTATATTCCAGGAAGATTTATTCCTGATTAATACTATTTCTATTCTGAAACTTTGTGAATCTGTAATGATCCTCATTTATGGAGTGATCTTAGATTTTAGAGGTAGTTGTAGTTTTCCTTCAAATAAATGATTGTTGTAACTCTTTGGAGTTAGTTGATTTTTAGAATAGAACTATTATCACAGTGATACTAGTTTACTTTCAATCAAGTGTACTCATTTTCCACGAATGAATAGAATGTAAAGTTTGAGTTTAAATTTTTTATCTTGATTGTGTTTTTCATTCACTCATCCAAGGGGGCCCACTGGGTGAGTGAATTTCTCTGTTAGAGTAGAATTCATTTCCATGTTTGTTTAGAAGTGAAGTAGAACTCTATTGTTCCTACAGCCACTGGTAACAAAACTTGTAGATTATTCTTGTAGCATGGGTGGTTAGAGTAACTCCTACTCATGATTACTTATTTTGCTAGAGTAACTCATTTACTGGTTTTAGCATAGTTTTCCTGAAGCTCAAAGCACTTGAATTTCATAGAGTAGTCATAAGATTGAGAGAGTTTGAAGCATATACTTTGCGAATGCCATTCCAATTTTTCATCCCTAGTTGATAATTAAATGAGACTGAATAATCCATTTAACAACTATTTAGGGTGTCCAATCCTAAAATAGGAAGTCCATTGCCATGGGTTTCTAATAGCATTATTTGGCCAAGCATTTTTGGCATCGTTGTCAAGGATGGTGGTAATTCAAACTTATCCTAGTGTTTATATTCTCAGTTTCAATAATCTAGACCTTAGCTATAAATAAGCATTTTATGCATAGAAGAAGAGACCACCTTGGGAGATTCCTTCCTCATAATAACTAGGTTGGACCATTTGATATTTTTAATCCTAAACATGAGGAACCCCAAAATAAGAATGAAGAAGAAGAACCCTTTGAAAACCCATTTCCTGATTCTCAAGAACAAATATCCTCACCATCATCCTCTAAAGGATCACTACATTTGAATGAGATTTTTGCTGAACTTGACTATCAAGACAACCTATTTTCCCTTGTTATCTATCAGCCACCATGACCAAGTCCTCTTCCAAGAATGGATCAGCCTACATTTCCTTTCCCTATCCCAACTCAGCATGGTAATCATAATTTGAAGAACACACCTGCCTCTGCGCTTTCTAAAAATTATGGCCTTATTACTGAGGACCCCGAGACCTTCCTCTTTGAATTTGACATCCTTTGCAGGAGCTATGATTACACAACTGATTCCCACAAGCTAAATTTGTTTCCATCCACTCTTAAGGAGGCTTCTCTAAGATGGTTCATGAGGTTGGGTGCTAATGTTGTAGTAGATTGGGATGCAATGAGAAATTTTTTTCTTTCCAAGTATAAGGAATATTGTAGGGGATGTGACATGAAAGGGGATGACATTTTTAAAATGTCACAAAATGAAGACGAGACCTTGGAAGACTATGTCTCAAGGTTTATGTTCAATTTGCAGTGCAACACACATCATTAGTCGAATGAGGAGTCACAAAAACACCTTTTCTTAAAAGGTGTGAATGATGGAAGTATTGAGGCCCTAGACCTTTAGCAAGAGGAGACATTACTTAGAAGATAGTACTAGGCTGACATAAAGAACATGTGTATGAAGTATTCAAGGGCTACTGTGAAGAAAGGTAGGGGATGGAGAGACCTACCACATAAGTCCAATGGTTCAGGGGTATCTAAGATAGAGTTGTCCAATCTTTTGTCTGACTTCAAGAAAGACATCATCAATGATGTTCCCACTCAATTAGATAGCATGCAAGAAAGAAGAAAGAAGGAGGAGGCAGACATTATGCTGGCCAAATTCTACTCTCACTACAAAGAAAAGAAGAGAAATTATAGGCGCAAAACAATTGCATTTGTGGATACTAAATCAATGCCCACCGAGTTCAAAGCTATAGATGAGGAGAATGGAGAATTTTTCTATGTTTCTCAAAGAGGACCATGGGCTTAGAGACAAGGTATGCCACCAGACCCCTTGAATAATTTTGGTTATTATAATAATAGTAGTCAATGGCCAAATCATGCCCCTCAAAATTCTACCCCTCAAGGATAGAATTAGAAATATAACTAGTCTAACCACTAACCAAAGTATAGAAAATCCTATTAGAAACAACCTCCATTTAACCCATACCAACAAAAATTCAACCCATATCAGTAGCTATAGAAAAATAACCAATGGCAACCACATGATAACTGGTAACAACAACCTCACTAGGGACCCAATCAGCCTAATTAGCAGCAAGCTATTATGCCTCCACCTTAGTAGCAAGCTATTATGCCTCCACCTCCTGTAGCCAATAATAACCCTTAGAAGCCAACACAACTTCTTGCTCAACCAACTCCAAATCCCAATGACAAGCAACAAGCTTATTCCCTACAAGTAAATGATATTCATCTCAGATCAAGAACTACATTGCCTGCACCTAAGGAGCCTATAATAACTAAAGTTGTTGATACTGAGGATATACCTATGAACCAAGCTACTGATGTTCCACATGCTCCTCAAACTACACTAGTATTGAAAAATCCTACTTATCCACAAAGACTAGCCCAATCAGCACCTCCAAAAGAAAATCCTATAGCAGCTGATTTAATTGATCAACTTGAGAAAATAATCATTCAAATTCCATTATTGGATTCCCTTAAAGAAGTCCCCATTAATAATAAGGCAATCAATGAAGCCTATATTAAACAACCAGGAAGGAAGAGGAAAGACCCTGACACTGTCCATGTTCTTGGGCAGCTTTTTGATCTCATGTTAAGAAAATTTTTAATGCCTAAGTACTCTAATCTAGGAAGCCCATTGGTCACTATTCATATTAATGGTATACAAATATATAATGTCTTGATTGACCTAGGAGCATCCATCAATGTCATGACTAGGGAATTTTGGTTGAGGCTTCGCATTATTGGTTTAAGGGATACACCTACAATACTTTAGTTAGCTGATAATTCCACTATAAAGCCAGATGGCATGGTAGAAGATATTATTGTAACACTCGATTCATTGGATTACCCTTAAAATTTCATAGTTCTATCGCCCAAAGCCACTCTAGGAGGATATCCATTAATCCTAGGACAACCTTGGCTAGCCACAACTGATGCTTTCATTGCATGTCGCTCAAAAAAATGACCATATTAGATGGCATAAATACCAAGAAACTAACTTTGTATTCTCTAGCCAAACCCCAAGTAGAGCTTGACCAAGTTATCTGGCCAAATTTAGGTGATGCTGACCTTGAATAAAATTGAGTACAACAACTTATGGTTAAAGAGATCTATTTATGGTGTCATAGGAAGAAGATGACATACTAGCAACAATTCTCACTAACCAATGTGGCTTTGAATCATCTTCTTGTGTTGTCCCTAATTGTTCCCTCCAAACCATACTGCCTAGGTAGACCTCACCTCAGTCTCTTGAAGTATTTGATTATCTCCATACCTTTTTACCTCATTAGATAAAGTCACCATTATTTGCAGAAATTATGATGTTGGATAAAGTAAAAAGAGTTGAAATTTCCTTAAGTAAGGAGTTAAATGTTAATAAGAATCTCGCTATACCTCAGATGTCAAGTATCCTCAAACTTTTTCAAGAAATTCAGCAAGCCTTTGCATGGGACTGTACTGATATGAAGGGGTTAGACCCTAAAATTTGTACCCATAGAATCTACATAAGCCCTGAGTGCAAGCCAATTGGACAAGCCCAAAGAAGAATTAATCCTGCTTTGAGAGATATAGTGAAGACAAAGTTAAAAAAAATCCTTTGTGTCGATTTCATATATCCTATTTGTGATATCCAGTGGGTTTCTCCTCTAGTGATTTTCCCATAGAAAGGGGGGAAATGGAGAGTTTGTGTAGACTATAGAGAGCTCAACAAGGCCACTAAAAAGGATCACTTTCTATTACCTATCATTGACCAAGTACATGTTAATCCTACTAGTAAAAAGTATTTTTCATTTCTTGATGGCTTCAATGGATATAACCAGATCCAAATATCACTAGAAAATTGGGATAAGACAACCTTCACCTATCCTTGGGGAATATTTTCTTATTAAGTCTCTCCATTTGGATTTTGCAATGCACCTTCTACTTTCTAGAGAGCAGTACTTGGTATCTTTTATGACATTTCTACTGACTGTGTTGAAATATATATGGATTACTTCACTACATATGGATCTACATTTGAGGAAGTGCAAGATAACTTGGAGAAGGTTCTCAAGAGATGCTAGGAATAAAACCTATCCCTTCACAGTGAGAAGTGTTACATGATGATGGAGGAGGGAGTTGTCTTAGGACACTACCTTTCATCCTTTGGTATCCAAGTTGACCCTACAAAAATTATAGTCATCAACACACTTCCAACACTAGCCAAGAAGAAAGATGTCAGGAGTTTCCTTGGCCATGGTGGTTACTACAAAAGATTCATCAAATACTTTAGCCAAATTGTAGCACCTTTATACAACATGTTGAAGAAGGAAGCAGAGTTTGAATGGGCATATGACTACGAAGTTCCATTTTAGCAGTTGAAAAATGTTTTGACAAAAACACCTATTCTCAGAGGACTTGATTGGAAGCTTCCATTTCAAATCCACACTAATGCATCTGGCTATGTCATTGAAGTATTCTTAGGACAAAAGGAAGGTATAGTTGAGTATGTTATTTATTATATTAGTAAAAACTTGCAAGGTGCTAAACTAAACTATACTATCACTGAGAAAGAACTGCTAGCAGTAGTCTATGCTCTCAACAAATTCAGGAACTACATCACTAGTTATGAAGCATTTGTATATACTAATTATTCAGCCATCAAATACTTAATGAACAAGCTTTCCATCACTGGCAAATGAGCACAATGGTTACTCCTTATGTAGGAAATCAATGTGAAGATCATTGATAAACTAGGAAAGGCAAATGTGGTGGCTGATTTCTTATCTAGATTGCAAGTACCAGATGAATTGCAACAATTAATGAAAGCTTCCATAATGAGAACCTTTTTTCAATTGATTCTTTCAATCCATGGCATGCAGACATAGAAAACTACCTTGCTACAGGAAGGATACCACCACATTTCTCACCTAAAGAACACCGACTTCTAGCTGAGAAAAGTTTTAACTTCTCATGGATCTTAGGCTTGATGTTTTACATAGGCCCTTACCAAGTCACCAGAAGATTTGTTCAGGGAGGTGAGACTTATGACATTCTAAGGGCATGTCATGATGAGCTGTGTGGAGGCTATTTTGCAACAAAGAAGATAGCATACAAAATTTTGACAACAAGATACTATTGTCCTACTTTACATTAGGATGCTAGAAAATGTGCAAGGCACTGTAATAGGTTCCAATGCATGGGGTGCCCAAAAAAGTCATATGAAATGCTCTTGCAGCCTCAGGTGGTGGTGACACCATTTGACAAATGGGGTATCAATTTTGTGGGACCCATTGAGCCATCTTCTCATAGAAAGTTGTATATCTTAGTATGTACTGACTATGCCACAAAATGGGTCAAAGTTAAAGCCACGAGGCATGCTAGGGATCACAAAGTAGCTAAATTTCTCTATGAATATATCTTCACCAGATTTGGAGTACCTCAAGAGATAGTCATGGATCAAGGTGCACAGTTTACCTCCAATCTCATTTCAGAATTGATGCATGAATACATGGTAAGATATGGCGAATCTTCACCATATCATCCTCAAGCCAATGGCCAGGCATAGATAACCAGCTAGGAAATAGAAGCCATTCTAACTAAGATAGTTCATTCAAAAGAAAGATTGGGCTACCCCCCTTCATGAAGACATTTGGGCTTACCGGATAACATGGAAAACCAAAATTGGACTTACTCCTTTTGAGCTGGTCTATGGTAAATCTACCTCCATGCCTATTGATTTCTAGCATAAGACTCTTAGAATAGCCTTAGAATTGGACATTGACCTTATCCAAGCACAAGAGGAGAGTTTATTACAATTGAATGGGTTGGATGAATACAGGAAATTTGTACTCCATAACACTAAGTTGATCCAGTAATAGCAAAAAAAGTGGCACAACAAATTCATCAAAGAAAATAAATTTTCAATTAGTGATTGGACACTATTATATGACTCACGATACCATCATACACTAGGAAAATTTCAAACATGGTGGCTCAGGCCCTATGAGATAGTCTCAATTTTTTATAATGGAGTAGTTTAGCTATCTACCATTGATCCTGTATGGTTCAAACTACTTGTCAACAGATACAAAATCAAACTCTACAACAAACTAGTCAGTCATGAGGAGTTCCTACAATAGTTCTACAACAATGATGACACTCTCACTCTTGCAGTAGAAGCATATGGGTGTCCTACCTAGATTTCTACACATCCTTGATTCCCATCAAGGACTCCATAATAAATATTTCACATTGTGTGAAATTATTTCTCTATAATAAATTCTATCTCACCTTCTCTCTCACCCACTTTTCTGAACCATCGCATTAGTCCATCAATACAAGTTACCTTTTCAGAACACTCTTCCTATAGCACTTCCCAGGTTCATGCCACATACTTTTGTACATATTTTATTTTATTCATTATTTATTAGGAAAGTGTGTCATTTTAAATTTTTACTCTTGCACAACCCATGCCTTTAACTTAGTTGGGGAGAGGAAAATATTCTATTTTTCAAACTTCAAATTAGCATGTAAAGATTAATTTCTTGTCTTTTAGAGATGACTGTCATCATGTGTTAATTAATCTATCATTCCATGATTTCATCATCATGCCTGTAAGGAATTAAAGATATTAAAAGATGAAGTATAACTTCTAATGATATTTGTGTGACGTGTTTGGGGTGGTAGGCCTTGACACGAGTGAAAATATTATGAGATTTGATACATTAAAATAAGTGAAAATATTATTAGATTTCATCCATTAAACACTTTTAATTACTTCAAGTGAATTGCATTTTGTACATCGCCTTTTTGCCTGCAACATCTTGAGTCTGTAAAACTTTGAATCTTGATTTTCCATTATTTTTTTTCTTTGAAAACAACAAACTTCTGCAAAACTTTTCTATTCATAACAATGGGGGGAGATCTCCAGAGGCACAAGCCAGTACTTTTAAAATTGAACTAATTGATTTAACAAGATAAGCAATAGGTATCTGGGTGCTAAATGTAAGCAATCAGCCCAATTAAGATGCGAAAACATATCTAAACTAATATGTGAAATAGGTAATGAAGTATGTCTCACCTTAAAGTATGAAGAGGAATAATCTTTTCTTCTTTGAAAATTATTGTTCTGGGCCTGCAGTTGAATTTCTGACTGCAAATCTATGATCACAGCTGAAAACCAAAAAAATGTTGAAAATCTCAAGTTGTTAGGAATAGGTCGATCATGTCACCATGTTATAGAATAGGTTGACCAAGTCACCATGTTCCTAGGGAACTTTACTAAAGTCAACCTAGACTTTTCTGGTAGATCTTTGTCTATAACTTTTAGTTATGTGCGTACAATTCTCATATCCTACTCCTGCACATAGAAAATTAGGTTTTTGAGGTTGGGGTGGATAAGGGCTTGTCTTGGTCAAGCCATAGAATGATGAATCAACCTTGAATTGAAATGTAAATTTAATGATAAAGGAAACTATAACATGTAGTAGGGTTGAATATATCAAATGAAAGATACAATTACCTTTGTTCATTCAATTGAATTTTATATGTGATCAAGTATGCAAATGTAATAGCCTTGACTCAAAGAAACCAAAAGAAAAACAAAAGAAGTAAAAATGTCATGTATAGGAATGTGTGTGACATGCCATGATGAAGGATGGAAGGACTTGAATGATTATGGATCTCCTCCTTAGAGGCCAAACTCCACTACTACCTTGAAGGAAGAAGCTTGATGTAAGAAGGAAATGCTTGAACTTGATGAAAGCTTAAAGATGCTTGCTTGAAATATCATGAATGCATGTATGCTTTCTCTTGATTTCCAATAGAATGATAATGTAGCTTGATGATGATGAAAATGAAATGCCCAAGCCTCCTTATATACTAGTTTTTGACATTGAAAAAAAAGTAGTCTGACTCACGAAGAAAATAAATCAATCGACAAACCCAAGACACTTTGGGCCTCACATTTGAAATCCCTCAGGGTAGAGGTCAAGCTAGATAGCCTCTTCCTTGGGAATAGGTCAAATAAGTTGACCTATTTTGTAAAGTGTTCCCAAAATGGGGCACCAGAGGCCTTAGAGGGAGTGCAAAAAGAATCTAGAGATAATAAAACCATTAGAAGATATGGCCAAAAAGGTGGTAAAATGGCACCTAAAGGACCATTCTGGAAGATGAGAGATGACCTAGAAATGAGGGAGGAGTTAGGAAGGAGAGAGATACCAAAACCATGCTTAGAAGGGATACAAGGTCTCAAAATGAAGTTCATCCATTTTAAGACTGTACAATTTTAATGTATAAATGTGTAGAAAGAAATGTGATGTCTATGTAAGAAAAGTAAATAAAGTAAAGTAAACACTCATGAAATGATAAGAGACAAGATATAAAATCTAGTGTATCAAAGTAAGTTTTATGAAAGAATATTTACTCACCTTGAGGGTTAGAAGAGAGAGCAACTTCAAATTTGTGGAAACCTTGTCAAACTATACTAAAACTAGAAATAGATCAGGATCTAAAAACTTGAAGTTTGTATCTTCTTGTTGTCAAAATATTATTTTTGTAGGAATAGGTAAAGGTCATTCCAACCTATACTAGAGAAGGCTAAATTTGAAGGTCTCATGACTACAATTGAAACTGTACTTCCAAATTTGCAATTTTAAATCTGAAACTCTGTGAATTCATACCTGTGCACAAGAAAAGGGGAAATTGTTGGGGGAAATGGGTTTTCCTTGGTTAAGCCATCATATAGGAATTAAATTTGAATTAAAATAATTAAAGCATGTAAAAAAAGATAAATTTAAGTTTTACCTTTCTTGTCAAACCCTTGTGGATGGATATAGATCCACTATATCCATAAAGGTGTATACTTCCTTGCTTGAATGTAGAATGTTTGAATGTAGGATTTCTTCACTTATACAATAGATCTAGACTTACCCAAATAAAAGATCATGGATGTGTATATGCTTGATGTTCTTGAATGGAGAGGAAGAAGAATAGATTTACATCTCCTCCCTTGATGACAAACTCTTTTTCTTCCTATGGAGAAATAGGTTATATGTAGGGAAGGAAATGCTTGAATGATTGATGGATAGATGAATGGATGAATACCTTCAATGAATGCTTTTTTGAACTCCTTGAATGCACAATATCTTGATTCATATATTTTGGTTGTGATTGCAACTAATGGATTGTAGATCATGAATTGTTTATGTTAGAAAGTAAAGACCACCAAGATAACTGAGAGGGGGGGGGGGTGAATCAGTTATCTGATAATTAAACCATTTATCAACTTCAACAACTTTAAACCATATAATCAATGTAGTAACCAACCATAGAAAGATAATCATAGACAATGACACAAGAACACAAGATATGTTAACTAGGGAACCTCTTGATCAAAGAGTAAACCCCGGTGGGAATGATGACCAAAAAATGATGCACTAATATGAAAGTTCCTTGTGAAAGGATAGACCTTGTTAGGAGTCTTATGAAATACATTCAGTAGATATGAATCTCTATTAGGAGATTTTGAATCCTTGTTAAAAGATTCTAACCCTGTTAGGAGTTATGGAAGACAGAAGGACCCACTACCCAAATAGCTTCAAGGTAAGATCTCTGAACTCACTGTCCAAAAAATCTCAGGATTATTCAAAAAAATAACATGAAATATGTTACCTCCTTCACACTATGCCAAAACTACACTCTCTGCTACACAAGATCACAAATCTAGATCTTTGTACTTTGCAAGTCTTCCTTCATCACTGAATTAGCTCTTTTCTTCCCTTCATGCATACATTCGCATCACAACTTTCACAATTTCATATCACAACTATTACAATCCCTTTTTCCTTATTTTTTATAACAAGGAAAACATTATTTCCTTTATACCACACTCAAATAATTCCAAAATGAGTCAGCATGCAAATACAAAATAATAATTTCAACACGCTACATCAAAATTACATAAAAATTGTTGACTTCCATATACAATAACTTTCCAATCATGTGACCTCAAAGTTTGTGCTATGAACCACATCACCACCAATGAGTCTCAAACTTCCCTTTAACTATGTAGAATTAGATTCCATCCCCGTTAGGAGATATCCTCCGATTACCAAAAACCGCTACTCAGGAATACTACCAAAATACTGCTTCCACCAAAATGCTTATAACTTTCATGAATAAATGAATTTATTTTTGCGCTCTTAACCATAGGCTAATAACACACTAGAGAACATACCATCAACTACACATAACTCAATCTACAATGTAACATGTGTGCAAAACAAAACTATGCCTGCTTCTCTGCTAAACTCTAGAATAACACTGTGTTGACATCAATGACAATCATAGCCATGAATGCAACAACCACTACTACAGAATGACTACCAAAGGCTTTATAATTCATTCCTAACAATCTCCCACATTGGCATTGATGGAAACATGGATGAAAAACATCCAATGTTCCAAAAATCCAATCACCGCTGCTCAACTTCTCTGATGCTCTTCATCAATCAAATCTTGCTTCGTTATCCTATTCAATCTCTTCAACAAATGTAGTTCCTCAATGTTTTTCATGATTCTCTCCCCCATTGACATCAATGATAGAAATTACATCACAATGTCAACAATAGCTCAATGTCAAAAGACACTATACAGAAAATACATTCATAAGAGTCCTCATGACTCAGCTCAGATACACATACTCCCCCATCGAGGAAGTACCAACATCCAATCTAGAAAATAGATAGGGCCATATTCCACTAGACAGATGCAACCAACTACATCATTACTCAAAATTAGGTTGGGGCATAACCCCAAGCATACCTCTAGATACTCAAATGTATCCTTAGGCAAAGGCTTAGTAAATATATCTGTTATCTGCTCCTTTGTGCTTATGTACTCCAGTCTGACTTCTTTATCTGTAACTTTCTCTCTTACAACATGATACTTGATCTCTATATGCTTTGTCTTAGAATGTAAAATAGGATTCTTAGACATACTAACTGTACTTGTATTGTCACAATGTATGACAATAGGCTCATCAAACTTGATTCCAATGTCCATCAACATCTACTTCATCCAAATTATCTGATTACAATTGTTTGCTGCTACTACATATTCTACTTCTGCTGTACTCTGTGAGATACAATTTTGCTTTTTTCTCAACCAAGAAACTAATCTTCCTCCAAGAAAAAAGTCTCCACCACTGGTGCTTTTCTTATCATCAATTCTGCCTCCCCAATCAGCATCAGTATATGCACATAGGGTAAAATCATCAAAAGTTTCATACCACAATCCATAGTCCATTGTGCCTTTAAGATATCTCAATATCCTCTTTACTGCTGTATTGTGTGACTCTCTAGGTTCAGCTTGAAATCTTGCTACCATTCCAACTGAATGTTGTATATCTGGTCTAGTGTGTGTCAAGTACTGCAATCCATCAATCATAGATTTGTATTTCTTTTGCTCAAATGCTGGTGTCTCATCTTTACTAGATAGTTTATGTCCTATAACCATAGGTGTTCCAACTGGTTTACAATTCTCCATACCAAATCTTTTTAACAAATCATTCAAGTACTTTGTCTGACTTAAAAAGATACCATCTTTGTTTTGTGTTATTTGTAATCCCAAAAAGTATTTCATTTCTCCAATCATACTCATTTCAAATTTTGTCTTCATTTCATCAACAAATTTGTCACTAGCTTCATCTTCTCCTCCAAAAATAATGTCATGAACAAAAATAACCAAAACTAACAATCCATTCTCAATTTCTTTTGTGTATAAGTTACTATCAATTGTTCCTTTTGTAAATCCCAATTTTAACAAATACTTATCTAATCTAGCATACCAAGTTCTAGGTGCTTGCTTTAATCCATATAATATTTTCTTTAGTTTACATACCATGTCTCCTTCTTGAGTCAAAGGAAAATGATGAAGGGTGCTCCCCTTAATACCACAAACACATAACAGAAATAGAGAAACAACAACAATATGCAAGAACATAAAATTGGCTTCTTATTATCTCCACAAATGTGGAATTATAAAATTTTAGAATTACAATATGCAAAGCCACATGGGAATTCCCTTACAATATTCTATAGGACAAAGCCTCGAATCAATACCAAAATCTACTACCTAGAACTGCCCTAGACAACACTATGGGCCTTCTTTATATAGGCATTTTCCACCGCCTGAGAAGGTTCTATAAATTTAGCCCTAAGGGCCGAACAAGCTTAGAATTATTTTATTTTTCAATTTATCACATCAAAGTTAGCAAAAAATAACTTTTGAAACCCGAACAAAAATTTTGAAGGAAAATTATTTTCTGCCATTTCAGGTGGCCCGACTTCTGGAGACCATAAGTCATCACCAGTTGACCCGATTGACTATTATAACCCCATTTCAGAAATGCCACAAAGTGCTCTATAGGCTTGACACATGCAAGCGCCCATCAACCAAATTTTTGACCTCATTCGGGGCCTCTAAAGCCTTCAAAACTTAGTTCAAAGTTTCTGTACCCTATTGCCAATACCAAAAATCTTCAATATCTTCAAAACTAGACCTGATCTAGCCATGAAACTTTGCTAGCAGGCTGATATGACTAAGATAGCCCTTGCACAAGATAGGCCTTATTGAATACAAAAATAGAAATATTTTTGGGTGATGCAATATTGCTCTTACACCTAGGATGCTCCTGCATCAGACACCTAGGGTAATTTGGAAAGTGACCCCGTCATGACTCAGGTGTGCAGAGGAAAACCAAAATGGTTAACCTCCTCCTTTATTAGCCATGATGAATCTTCAATATGTCATCCTTTCCAGTTGAACAAATACTCTTCATATGTCCTATTTCTTGTGCTTCTACCAACACGACTATCTAGTATGTCTTCAATCTCCTTGATATCTGAACTGGTTGCTGGAATACTCCACTGTGCTGCTATAACCTCATCTTCAACACCTCCTTCATGATACTCTGTCAAATCTGAAATGTTAAACACTGGTGAAATATTTAGCTTAGTAGGCAATTCTACCTCATATGCATTTGCTAAATCACGCTTCTTCAGTATCCTGCATGGCCCAAACTTCTTCATTTTCAACTTGTTATATGTACCAACTGGAAATCTTTCCTTCTACAAATGAACCATGACTTCATCTGCCTTAGCCTTATGCTATGCATTCATCTTAGTAATATGCTTTCTCACCTCCTCATAGATGTTATTCAAATGTTCTGCAAAATCCTCAGCTTCAACACTACTTATTTCTCCTTTATCTATCTTTCTCAACTCAAATTCATTTCTGGGACTACTCCTATTTACAATCTGGAATGGTGATTTACTAGTGCTCCTACTGACAGAATTATTATATGTGAAATCTACCTGTGGTAAAATCAAATCCCATCATGTTGGCTTATCTCCAACCAAACATCTCAGTAAATTTCCCAAACTCCTATTCACCACCTTTGTCTATCCATCAGTCTATGGATGATGTGATGAACTGAACTTCAAATCCATCTTCAACTTCTTCCATAATGTATGCCAAAAATATCCAATGAACTTAGTGTCTCTATCTAAAACTATGGTCTTTGGAAAACCATGTAGTCTCACTACTTCTTTGAAAAAAAATTCTACTACATGATCAACATCATTAGTCTTCTTGCAGGGAATGAATTGTGCCATCTTAAAAAATCTATCAATTACTACAAAAATTAAATCATGTCCCCACTGTGTCCTTGGTAAACCAAGAACAAAGTCCATACTGATACCCTCCCAAGGCTTCTCTGGTATAGGTAATGGTTGATACAACCCTATATTCTGCTTCACTCCTTTCGCCATCTAACATACTCTACAACTTTGTACAAACTTCTTGACATCTTGTTGCAACTCTTGCCAATAATAATTTTCACTAACCAAAGCAAGAGTTTTATCTCAACCAAAATGTCCAGCCAATCCTCTGCTATGCTTCTCCTTGATGAGATTCTCCCTCATAGAACTTTGTATAATGCACAACTGACTCCCTCTAAATAGCATATCATCCTGGATGATAAAATCCAGCCATTTAGTCCTATCTAGAGTAACAAGTTCTTTACAAGATTTCCCAGCTTCGCCAAAATTAGGATCCTCTGGATACAAATTATTGAGTTCCTTGAACCCAACCACCTCAATCTGCATCTCTATTAGCAATAGTTGCCTTCTGCTAAGCGCATCTGCAACCTTGTTAGACTTTCCACTTCTATGTTTCAAAACAAATGTATAAATCTACAAAAACTCAACCCATTTCAACTGCCTTTGATTCAACTTTCCTTGACTATTCAAATATTACAAAGCTTGACGATCAGTATACAAAACAAACTCTTTAGGAAGTAGATAGTGTCTGTACTTCTTCAATGCCTGAACTATAGCATAAAATACCACTAGCATCACAGTCTACTTGAAACACCTTATTAAAATCTAGAAATGCTAAAATAGGTTATTCTGTAACTTTTTATTTCAACAATTGAAAAATGTTTTCTACCCCATTAGTCCACTTAAACTCTTTTCTATCCCCTCTCATTGTTTCAGTCAAGGGACCACAAATAATGCTAAAATTTATGATAAAATTTTTGTAAAAACTAGCTAGACCATGAAAAGATCTTACCTCGGTAGCACTCCTCGGAGTAGGCCATTCAAGGATAGCCTGTATTTTCTCTGGGTCCATTTTTAGACCTTCTGCTGAAACTACAAATCCCAAATACACTAACTCTTTCTTCACAAAACTGCACTTCTTCAAATTAATCAACAATTTCTCATCTCTCAGTTTCTCAAACACCATACGAATATGCATCATATGCTCTTCCAATGTCTTACTAAAGATCAAAATATCATCTAGGTACACAATGACAAACTTACACAAAAATTCTTTCAAAACCTCATTCATGAGCTACATGAAAGTGCTTGGTGCATTGGTTAGCCCAAAAGGCATGACCAACCACTCATACAGTCCTTCCTTTGTCTTGAAGGAAGTCTTCCATTCATCTCCTTCTTTGATCTAAATCTAGTGATATCCACTCTTCAGATCTATCTTTGAGAAATACACAACTCCACTCAAACAATCCATAATATCATCCATTCATGGCAATGGAAACCTATACTTGATTGTGATCTTGTTTATTGCTCTGGAATCTTTACTTGTACAGCATAGGAACTTAGACTCTCTCGAATCAACCCCTTCTGCAATAACTCATGTACTTGTCTATTCAACTCTTCACTTTCTGCTTGTGTCATTCTATGTGCTGCATTATTTGGCAAACTGGCCCCTGGAATCAAATCCATCTAATGATTGATCTTGCTTATTGGTGGTAATCCATTAGGTACATTATTAAATACAATATCTTGAAAGTCATTCAATAAATCTACAACCTCTACAGGTACATCCTCTACTTCTTCTTTACCAGCTTTTGGAATTAACAAAAAACACACATGCTCATGCCTCATACCATCTAGGAATTTTCTTCTATCAACAAATGTTATTCTTGGATTACCACATACCTTTTCTTCATTCTCCTTCAATGGCTTTAGCTTATGTCACCCTCCATCTTTTGTTAGGGAATAGGTATTCACATGACCATCATGTACAACACATCTGTCAAACTACCATGGTCTACCCAACAACATATGACATGCATCTATAGATATGATATCACATAGTACCTCATCTTGGTACCCACCAATCTTGAACTTTACTAGGCACTGTTCACTGACCATGACCTTGTGGTCATCCTACACCCAAGCAATCTGATATGGATGTGGGTGTTTCTATCTCTTGAGCTTAAACTTTGTCACCATCTCTTCTGACACAAAATTGTCAGTGCTTCCACTATTGATAATCACATCACAACATTTACTCTCACACTTGCATCTAGTGCGAAACAGGCTCCTCCTTTGTTCAGGTTCATTCTCACCACTTATCAGGACTCTTCTGTTAATCAACATTTCTCCTCTTTTAGCATCTTCTGAATTTGATGATCTGACATCTTCATCTACATGTGCAACTCTAGCCTAGCCTTCATTCCTTCAATCTGTCCACCCTTGGCATTGAGGACATTCAAATTCCCTATGACCCTCTTCTCCACAGTGAAAACATGTTCCATAGAAGCCTCCTCTTCCTAAACCTTGTCCTCTTCCTCTTCCTCTCTGATCTCTATTATTCTAACCTTGGAAATGATTGGAATTATTTCCTCTTTGATTTTGATTGCTATTGGCCTCATCCTTCTTTTTTGAATTTTCATTATGGCCTCCATATGACCATCCACCAGATCATCCACCATGAGCTCTTCCATTTTGTCTACTCTTGAACTTCTTGTTCATCTGTTCCTCCACTTTTAGGGAAAACTTGTAGGCCTCTTCAATACTATTCATTTGAACCAAATTCAGCTCCTCCTGAATGCTCAGCCTTAACCCATTAAGGTAACGGGCAACTTTCTCCTTATCAGCTTCTGCATGGCCTTTTCCTAATAGGATTTGATAGAACTCCTCTGTATACTCCTGAACAGATCTTCCTGCTTGCTTCAAATTTTGCATCTTCTTTAGTAGGTCAAGCTCATAATCAACAGGAATGAATTGCCACTTCAATTTATCCACCATTTGATCCCATCTTGTGATTTTATATTTCCCTCTTCTATTTCACTCCAATTGAATCTCTTGCCACCAAATCTTCGCATGACCTTTCAGTCTAGCCTTCGCGAATTTGACACTATCAAGATCCTCAATATCTTCATACTCAAAATATTCTTCACATTCATTGATCCAGTCGATCAATTCTTCTAGGTTAAGATTTCTTGAAAATGCAGGAACCTCAATCTTAGGTCTTTCTCTGATCTTGGAAATGGCTCGAAAAAGTCTTGCTTCATCTTGGTTGACAACTTTGACTTCTCCTTCTTGATCTTCTTCTTCAACTTCATCCTCACTTTTGTCTCTGACATTAAGATTCATTCCTCTGTGAATCTCCTCTTGCAATGCTCGCACTTGTCTCTGGAGCACTCTAACCTCAGGTGTTACAATACTAGCTCTTTCACCACGTTCCCTTCGTGGAGGCATTTTCATGATGCATGTTGAAACCCTAACCACGGTCCTAGTGCAAACTGCCTCATAGTCAGCAATCTATTTACACACTCAAGAACTCCTACTCTGATACCACTTGATGAAGGGTGCTCCCCTTAATACCACAAACACATAATAGAAATAGAAAAATAACAACAATATGTAAGAACAAAAAATTGGCTTCTTATTATCTCCACAAATTTGGAATTACAAACTTTTAGAATTACAATATGCAAAGCCACATGGGCATTCCCTTACAATATTTTGTAGGACAAAGCCTCGAATCAATACCCAGAACTGCCCTAGACAACCCTACGGGCTTTCTTTAAATAGGCATTTTTCCACTGCTCGAGAAGGTTCCATAAATTTAGCTCTAAGGGCCGACCAAACTTAGAATTATTTTATTTTTCAATTTATTACATCAAAGTCAGCTCAAAATAACTTTTGAAACCTGAACAAAAATTTTGAAGGAAAATTATTTTTTGCCATTTCAGGTGGCCTGACTTCTGGAGACCATAAGTCATCACCAGTTGACCCGATTGACTATTATAACCCCATTTCGGAAATGCCACAAAGCACTTTACAGGCATGAGCCATGAAAGTGCTCATCACCCAAATTTTTGACCTCATCCAGGGCCTATAAAGCCTTCAAAACTAAGTTCAAAGTTTTTGTACCCTGCTACCAATACCGAAAATCTTGAATATCTTCAAAACTAGACCTTATCTAGCCATGAAATTTTTCTGGTAGGCTGATATGACTGAGATGAACCTCCACATGTAAAAGTAGAACATTTCAAGATTGTAAGACCAACTTACTAAAAATAGCAAGTTTCCATAAATAGCAGCTCTTGCACAAGATAGCCCTTATTGAATACAAAAATAGAAATATTTTTGGGTGATGCAAGATTTCTCTTACACCCAGGATTCTCTTGCATCATAAAACCTTTAGGCTACTCAATGTAGAATTCTTCTTCTAATTCACCATTTAGAAATGTTGACTTCACATCCATCTGATACACTTTGAATTTCTTAAATGCTGCATAAGCCAAAAATATTCTTACTGCTTCAAGTCTTGCCATAGGGGCAAAAGTCTCTTCATAATCAATTCCTTCTTGTTGTGAGTATCCCTTACATACCAATCTTGCTTTGTTTTTTATTACTTCTCCTTGTTCATTCATCTTGTTCCTGAATACCCATTTAGTTCTAATCACATTTTTGTCTTTAGGTCTGGGGACCAATTCCCATGTCTTGTTCTTTTCAATCTGATCCAATTCTTCTTTCATAGCTTTAATCCAATGTTTGTCTTCACAAGCTTCACTAGTAGACTTAGGTTCAATTTGAGAAATCAAACATAAACGTACCTTCTTTCTAGTCATAACTCCTTTGTCCAAACTTCCAATAACTTGCTCAAGGATGATGTCTTGATATATACCTGTTAGGTGCCATAGTCACTGATCTTTCTTCAACTGTAGATTCTTCTCTATTTTCTTCAACATGACTTTCATTCAACAATTCATTGTCAGTCTCAAAAAATTGTTCAGTAGTTTCAATGTTAGGCTGAGGGTTAGTTCCTTCATTAGATTCATAATCAAGCATTATTTCCTGAATGTTAAACTTCTCATTAACTTTTACATTTGCACTTTCAACAATAGTCTTAGCTCTCTTATTATAACATCTATATGCTTTTCTTTTCAAAGAATATCCAAGAAAAATTCCTTCATCACTTCTACGATCAAACTTTCCTATATCATCATCTCTCTTAATATAACATTTTCTTCCAAGAATTCTAAAATACTTAACTAAGGGTGCATGTCCAAACCATAATTCATAAGGTGTTTTTTCTGTGTCTGCTCTGATTTGTACTCTGTTCATTGTATATACTACTATATTCACTACTTCTCTCCAAAATGTCTTTGCCAAATCTCCTTCAAACAACATAGATCTAGCTACTTCAGTCACTGATCTGTTCCTTCTTTCTGCAATACCATTTTGTTCAGGTGTTCTAGGGGCTGAAAATCATCTCTTAATACCATTTGCTTCACAAAAGGTGTTAAAATCTTTAGATGTAAATTATCCACCTCTATCAGATCTCAACCACTTAATCCTCATTCTTGATTCATTCTCAACTTTATACTTCATGACCTTAAACTTATCAAATGCTTCAGAATTTTTTTTCAAAAATGCAATCCACATCATTCTTGTAAAATCATCAACAAGAATCATAAAATAGCTTTCTCCATAGAATCCTCTAGTCCTAGTAGGACTGCTCAAGTCTATATCAACAATCTCCAAATTTTTTGTAGATGTGAACTTCTTGCTAGGAAATGAACTCCTTTTCTGCTTAGTCATCACACATTCCTTGCAAATCATGTTAGTTGTTCAGATATAACAATGAATAAATAAAAATCTAGGAGAAGGGGATAAGATAAGAAAAGGGAACTCAAGACCGACTCCCTCCCTCTTCCTAATCTCAAGGTGGAGGAGGAGGTCCATATTCTCTCTAAGGTGTTGGGAAGCCTGATATGTAGTCATCATTGCCCTAATATATAATGTGTAATAATAAGATGCTCGAGAAGCCTGATATGTGGTTTTCTACTATAGCTGGTCCTATGCACTCTAGAGCTCCCAGATCTAATGATCTTTGTCCCACTCTACTAGTTGTAGCTGGGCCTATACAACTTCCCTCTATACCCATTCCTCTGAAAGATCTTCTCTAAGTTGTGCCACCTCCTGGTGCAGGGGCACCAATAGATTAATTAGTTTGATCATATTTTATAATGTCCAATGTTATCATGTTGAAAATGGGAAAATTAAAACTCGTCATTATTTGTATGTATTTAATACACTGCAAGATGTGCCAAATGCAATTGGGAATCTGAGGGAGTTGAAGAATCCTTGTAACTGACTCATTTATAACCACTCAAAATTATTATAAAAGATATAAATGAGAGAAGATCAAGGACACAACAGAGGGAAAGTAAGAATGTAACTGACTAAGAAATGCCCTTTGGTTGTCACCTGTGGGAATATGACATACCAAAAATCATTGCATAGAATAGGAAACAGTATGAAGGTTCAAATTTATTGTTATGTTACTTTGTAATACTTATTTTACCAGATAACGAAGTTGTTCATATTTTGATAGCTTGTGTCCATGGATTTCAGTGTTTGAACCGATTCAAGAATCAGTTGTTTAATGTCCCTTTGGAGTCTCAATTGCATTATGTCATTTGGTTTGGCATGTTACTCATTCAAAGGCAATTGACATTTTAAGTTATTGGTTTTAATATGGGTTGTATTGAAATTCCAAACCGATCCAAGACTCGGGTATGGAAGACAAACTTCTTTAAAGTTTTTATGTGTCCATTTCATAGGTATTGGGTTTGTTTGGAAATAAACCATTTGTAAATTCTAAAAGATTTAATTTTAATTAAAATATTTGGATTCTCTAGAATTTAGTTTAAAATCCAACTTCTCCATATGGTGTCAGTTTTTCTTGGCTTTAAAAGATTCAAAATCATGTTTCAGGCTCTTTATTGATTGGTGGTATCAAACCAATTGAGTATCGGTCATGTAATAACAAGACCCAATTAGTTTCATAGTGCATGGTATCAATTCCTCTAGATTATGATGAGGTTGAAATCATAAACCACAATTAGAAAGTAATTTTTAAATGTTTTTCATGGTATTATTTGATGTTATTGGGTCTGCAAATTCAGTCAAGCAATTTTTAATGCAAATCACATCTATCAAGCCCTGCCCTATTTTATGATTCATAGTTGGTTATTGGAAATGTTTGGAATGGGATTCGGTGCTTGTTTTGGTTGAATTGGAATCAAACCAATTTGTATTGGATGAATTTAAGATTGAAGTATTTCTTTGTTTATCAAGTGGGAAAATAGATATATAGGGGAAAGATGTTATTGATAACATAGACTTTAATGGATTTGTTGTGCAATAATGGATCAGAGAAATTTTGAAGAATTGGAGAGTTTTAGGAATCTCTACATTATATTGGTATCAGAGCTAGAAGCTCCTGAGAGTGTGAGGATTCCACACCATGACCTAGCCTATCTTTGGATTATTTGATTCTTTTTGGCAAGATTTTGGTTATAGGTGCAGGTTCACTTGTTGTAGTCAATGGACATGGAGGTCAACCAAAAGGGTCATAGAAGTTGGTCCAAGACCAGAGGAGATGGTCCATTAAGTGTTTCCAAAAGATTAGGGAGAGAGGAAAGGAGAGGACTCCCAAGTGAAGGGAAAAAGTTGTTGGTTGTGTAGAAGTATTGAGGAGTGGATTTTGAAATGATGTAGCACCTTAGAGGAAGCCATTTGAACTCCATTGATGGGATTCAATTATAGACTTAAGAGCAGCAGAGGCATCACATAGAATTGAACAAAAAGAGGCAAAGTTTGTTTGCAGGTTCTTACCAATATATTTCCATGGGGCATGGAAATATTTTAAGTCTGATAGTATGGTGCAGGGGCACCGATAGATTAATTAGTTTGATCATATTTTATAAATTCCAACATTATTGTGTTGAAAATGAGGAAATTAAAATTCATGTCATTATTTGTATGTATTTAACAGCACTGTAAGATGTGCCAAATGTAATTGGGAATCTTAGGGAGTTGAAGAGTCCTTGTAACCGACTCATTTATAATTGCTCAAATTTATTATAAAAGATAGAAATGGGAGAAGATCAATGACACAACAAAGGGAAAGTAAGAATGTAACTAACTAAGAAATACCCATTGGTTGTTGCGTATAGGAGTATGACAAACCAAAAATTATTGCATAGAATAGGAAACAATATGAAGGTTCAAATTTATTGTTATGTTACTTTGTAATACTTTTTTTACTAGATAATGAAGTTGTTCATATTTTTATAGCTTGTGTCGATAGATTTCAGTGTTTGAACTGATTCAAGAATCATTTGTTTAATGTCCCTTTGGAATCTTGATTGCATTTTTTCATTTTCTTTGGCATGTTACTGTCTGTGTGAAAATTGTACCTAGCTATGGACACAACACTTTAGTAAAATATTAGAGGTTATCAAAATTGAAATTTGCAAATAAATGAAACTAAGCTAACCATGTGATTTACTGCCTTCTAGTAGATGTGAGTATGTATTCTCAGATTAGACCGAGATCAGTGACAATGCAACACCTAAATGATGGATTTAAATTATTGAAAGAAATGAAGATGGAATGCAGATTAATCTATCTTTTTGGTTTTTTGATGCAATATGATGAAAAATGGATATGAATCTATTCTAGATGAATGAAATTGATATACAAATTGATCTAAAAATGATATGCTAAATGCTATGAATGCTTAAAAAAAATTATGAAAAATCTCACTATAGCCTTAATTCACAAAAACTTGATTCTTTAGATGCAAATTCACCAAATTGATTGTGCAAATTTGAGAGATATCTTTTTGTGAAGAGACGAGCCTTGATGTTATAGTATTCTAGTGCTTGAGGATGCATTGAGAAAAGCCATAAATCACTCTTGATAAACTCAGGTCAATTTTTGAGTTAACAAGAAATCAGAATTAATTAACTCAGAAAATCATGCAAAATCATGCAAAAATAGCTTTTTGACTCAAATCAGAAGTTTAGATAAGCTTTTAACTCAAAATAGATGTTGAGTTTTAAAAAAGATAACTTGAATTGATTTTCTGATTTAAAGTTTAACTGCTCTTTGAATGTGCATAGATAATCATGAATTAATTTAAAAATAAAGTGATTTATTCTGAACTTAACTGATTTCGAATTAAAACAATTGATTTATGGGTTAATCAATTATTCAATCAAATTGATATTCAAAAACTATATCATTAAATATTGACAATTCACATTAATTAATTAAATAAGAATTTAATCAATTATTTGATAGATTTTGATTTATCGTCAAAATTAAATAATGCAATTTAAGAATAAATGTAATTAAATAATTAAATGGAAGAATTAAATCTAATTAATTAAATATTCAGAATATCCAATTAATCAAACTTTAGGATAAATATGATTTATCACCAAATAATATTTAACTAAAGATAATTAGGATAATTAATAATATTCAAGGAATATTCCCCATTGTAGAATTAGGATAAAATCAACTTTTGATAAACTGATGTGTAGACGTGTCTTAGGTTAGGACTTTTGGTGTCGATTTCATTCGATTTGATGATGTAGGAGGTTAATGAACCTATAGCCCATTTTTGGGGTATTCCATTTTGCCCCTCTTTGAATCACTATGTGAAGCATAGTGGTTCAATGATTAGTCTATTTTTTTTATGTTGAAACTAATTTGAAAGATGCATCGATTTCGAGACATAAACCGATTGAAAGATTATAAAATGTTGATTCAGGTCCTGGTTGACCAAGAATTGTGATGATGTTAATGTTGGCAAGTTGACTACACTGGTGTATATGACTTAACATAGTGTTGTCATTATGGAAAAAAAGTCATATAGTGTTTTGGAGTCAATGCACTTGATGAGAAGATCATAAATTGGCTAAGTGTTGAAGACTAGATAGTGTATAGAGTACCTAAAGATCATAGCATCAATGCATGTGCATACAATAGAATTATGGTATGCACCCTAGAAGTTAAGTTGGTAACATCATATTCATGCTAAGTCTAAGAGTGCATGACCGGAAGATTTAGTATGAGGAAGATTCATAGACTTCAAGTTGCATAGACAATGAATGCCAGAGAAGAATAGAGAAAGTAGTCGACTATTGGTATTTTGGTTTGTGGTTATATTACTACGTTGTAAAGGCTATGCACCTATTGTAATTAGGTTGATGACATGTAATTATGTTTTTTTGTAAACACGCTTGAGCCAATTCAATTGGAAGCATTGTATGTAATCGATTAAAGGACTGACCTGGTTAATTTTTTTGTATGCGCATATAAATATGAGATGCACCCATTATAATTAGAAGGATGAGTTAATATAGAATTGAGATAAGCAGAGTAGAGATAAGTTGAGTAGAAGTGTGTGAATAGTTGATAAGATGTATTAGAGCTTTGCAAGAGGTCAAAGCATCAACGCATCAAAGGAACTAATCAGACAAACAATGTCACACTGATAGTTCATCCAAAAAATATTGTGTGTATTTGAGATCAGAAGGTTATAGCCTTCACCACTTGAGCAATGAAATCTTGGACAGTGCGTCCACACCCCTAACAGGGTTTATTGTAAAAGATTCCTAATAGGGCCTGGCCCTTAACAAGGTCACTGTACTAAACACATTGTAAAGTAACTCCTAACAAGGTTAAGGATCTTCTAACAAGGTGTTGGTGAATAGATTTTTCCTTCAAACATAAACAAAAAAGTTGACTCCAAACACCCATAATGAAGTACAAACTACACTAACAGTTGGACAGATTATCATGGGATTGATAATCTTCCTCTGAATTATTTGGGTATAGCTCCCCGTGTAAGATCCCCAATGTATTCATAGAACCACTTACAAAGATTCTTTTAACCCGAAAGCAAGAAAGGTATACAAACATCTACCTGTAAACATGAAAAAATGTAAAGAAGCTAATCTAACAATAAAGCAAAAAATAAAAATGGCACAAAGTCCATTGTTTCAGACCTTACATTATAGAGAAAATACAAGAAGAAAAACATATCGTTCTCTTTCCAATACACGAATAACTAAGGCTCAAAGACCAAAAGATTATCATGCATGTAATTGCACAAGACAAAATTATACTCACAAAAGATTGGATCAATTCAGAGATTGATCTCAATCAGAAAATAAATATCCAAACCCAAAGATTTGGCATACAAATATTCCTATTCTTTGAATATCAAAAAGATGACAAAGATCTAATTGCTTCCATATTCACAAATTACACTCTGGAAAAAAACCAAATATTTCTTTCCCCTTTGCAAATACAAAATAAAACTAGAAACTAAAACCCCTCTGCTTGCAGCCCAAAGTCTCCAGCCAAAGGTCAAAAAAAATTGAACCCCTACTCTATCTTCTATCATCTATTTATTGTCTTGTCCGATGATTCTTATCAGTTACAATAATTGATTCTTGAAACTATTTCCACTTAAAACCTTTAATATGTTTCCCTCTTTTCGATAATATGTCTGCTTCCTTTAATTTCATATCTTCATAAACTATTTATGAAAAGATTTTAATGATATACTTCAATGTTTTAAATGATATTTGTGTTAGAAAGTAAAGATCCCCAAGATAATTGAGAGGGGGGGGGGGTGAATCAGTTATTAGATAATTTATCCATTCAACTGCTTTAAATAATATAATCAATGTACTAATCAACCATAGAAAGATAATCATACATAATTTCACATTAACACAAGATATGTTGACTAGGGAACCTCTTGAAAAGAGTAAGCCCCGGTGGGAATGATGCCCACAAAATGATGCACTAATATGAAAGTTCCTTGTTAGAGGATGGACCCTGTTAGGAGTCTTATGAAATACATTCAGTACATATAAATCCCTGTTAGGAGATTTTGAATCCCTGTTAAAAGATTCTAACCCAGTTAAGAGTTTATGGAAGACAGAAGGACCCACTATCCAAATAGCTTCAAGGCAAGATCTCTGAACCCACTGTCCAAAAGATCTTAGAATTATTCAATAGAATAATATGAAATAAATTACCTCCTTCACACTATGCCAAAACCGCACTCTCTGCTACACAAGATCACAATTCCAGATCTTTGTTCTCACAAGTCTTCCTTCATCACTGAATTAGCTCTTTTCTTCACTTCATGCATATATTCACATCTCAATCTTCATAGTACACATTACAACAAGGAAAAAATTCCTTCTTATATACCAAACTCAAATAATTACAAATGAGTTGGTCCTCAATTACAAAATAATAAATTCTACACGCTACACACAGAACTCACATAAAATTATCGGCTTCCAGATACTGTAACTTTCTCCAAACATATCCTCAAAGTTTTCACTATGAACCACATCATCATTAATGAGTCTCCAACATCCCTTTAACTGTGCAAAATCAGATTCCATCCCAGCTAAGAGATATCCTCCGATTTCTGAACATCGCTTCACAGAAACACTGTCTAAACACTGCTTTCACCAAAATGCTCATAACTCTCACAAATGAATGAATTTCTTTTTGCGCTATTAACCATAGGTTAATAACACACCAAAGAACATACCATCAATTTTGGAAAATCCAATCTACAATATAACATGTGCGCAAAACAAAACTGTACCTACTTTCCTACTAATATCCAGAATATCACTGTGTTGACATCAATGACAATCCAAGTCATGAATGCAACAACAACTGCTACAGAATGACTGCCAAAATACTTTGCATTCATTCCTAACAATCTCCCCCATTGGCATTGATGGAAACATAGATGAAAAACATCCAATGTTCCAAAAACCCAATACTGCAACATCATTGCAAAATATCAAATTAAATCTTGCTTTGTTTTCCTATTCAGCTCTCTCATACAATCCACAATGTTTTTCATGTATATCTCTCCCCCATTTTGACATCAATGACAAAAATTCCATCACTAAGTCAACAAAAACTTAATGTCAAAAGACACTTTTCAGAAAAATACAATAACAAGAGTCCTCATGACTCAGCTCATAAACTCCCCCATAGAGGAAGTTCCAACATCCAATCCAGAAGAAAGATAGGGCTCATATACCACTGGACGGATGCAATCATCTGCATCAATTTTCAAAAATAGGTTGGGGCATAACCCCAAGCATACCTCTCAGATACACAAATGTATCCTTAGGTAAAGGCTTTGTAAATATATCTGATATCTGCTCCTTTGTACTTATGTACTCCAATCTTACTTCTTTTTCTGCAACTTTCTCTCTTACAACATGATACTTGATCTCAATATGTTTAGTCTTAGAATGTAAAATAGGATTTTTTGACATACTCACTGTACTAGTGTTATCACAATGTATAACAATAGGCTCATCAAACTTTATTCCAATATCCTTCAACATTTGCTTCATCCAAATAATCTGATTACAATTATTTGCTGCTACAACATGTTCTGCTTCTACTATGCTTTGTGAAGTACAATTCTGCTTCTTACTTAGCCAAGAGACCAATTTTCCTCCAAGAAAAAAGGCTCCACCACTGGTGCTTTTCTTGTCATCAATGCTGCCTCCCCAATCTGCATCAGTATAGGCACATAAAGTAAAATCATCAGAATTCTCATACCATAATCCATAATCCATTGTTCCGTTCAGATATCTCAGTATCCTCTTTACTGCTGCATAATCTGATTCTCTAGGTTCTACTTGAAATCTTGCTACAATCCCCATTGAATGTTCTATATCAGGTCTTGTATGTGTCAAATACTACAATCCTCCAATCATAGATCTGTACTTTTTCTACTCAACTACTGGTGTCTCATCTTTGCTAGATAACTTATGTCTGATTACCATAGGTGTTCCAACAGGTTTAGAATCTTCCATTTCAAATCTTTTCAATAGGTCATTTAAATACTTATTCTGACTTAAAAATATACCTTCCTTGCTTTGTGTTATCTGTAATCCCAAAAAATATTTCATTTCTCCAATCATGCCCATCTCAAATTCAATCTTCATTTCATCTGCAAATTTTTCACTAGCTTCATCTTCTCCTCCAAAGATAATATCATCAACAAATATAACTATAACCAACAAACCATTCTCAATTTCTTTTGTGTATAAGTTACTATCTGTTGTTCCTTTTATAAATCCCAATTTCAATAAATACTTATCCAATCTTGCATACCAGGTTCTAGGTGCTTGTTTTAATCCATATAAAGCTTTCTTTAACTTACATACCATATCTCCTTCTTGTGTCAAAGGAAAACCTTCAGGCTGCTCAATGTAGACTTCTTCTTCCAATTCACCATTCAAAAATACTGACTTCACAACCATCTGATACACTTTGAATTTATTATAAGTTGCATATGCTAGAAACATTCTCACTGCTTCAAGTCTAGCCACATTTGCAAAAGTTTTTTCATAGTCAATTCCTTCTTGTTGTGAATATCCTTTACATACCAATCTTACTTTGTTTCTTATCACTTCTCCTTGTTCATTCATCTTGTTTCTAAATATCCACTTTGTTCCAATCACATTCTTGTCTTCAGGTCTAGGGACCAATTCCCATGTCTTGTTTTTTTCATTCTGCTCTAGTTCTTCTTTCATAGCATTAATCCAATGTTCATCTTCACAAGCTTCATTAGTAGTCTTAGGTTCAATTTGAGAAATCAAACATAAATGTACCTTATTTCAAGTCAAAACTCCTCTATCTAAACTTCCAATAACTTGCTCAACAGGGTGATGTCTTGAAGTATACCTGTTAGGTGTCATAGTTACTGATCTTGTTCTGACTGTAGATTCTTCTCTGCTTTCTTCTCTTTTTTCTTCTCTTTTTTCTTCTTTGTTTTCTTCAGTATGACTTTCATTCAACAAATCACTGTTAGTTTCAAAAAATAATTCTGCATTTTCAATGTTAGGCTAAGGTTGTGCTTCTCCATCAGATTCATAATCAAGCATTCTTTCCTGAATTTTAAACTTCTCATCAACTTTTACATTTGTACTTTCAACAATAGTCTTAGTTCTTTTGTTATAACATCTATATGCTTTGCTTTTTAAAGAATATCCAAGAAATATTCCTTCATCACTTCTAGGATCAAACTTTCCTATATCATCATCTCTCTTTATTGAACATTTACTTCCAAAAATTCTAAAATACTTAACTGAGGGTGTATGTCCAAACCATAATTCATAAGGTGTCTTGTTTGTATCTGCTTTGATTTGTACTCTGTTCATAGTGTATACTATTGTGTTCACTGCTTCTCTCCAAAAAGTCTTAGCCAAATCATTTTCAAACAAAATAGCACTTGTTGCTTCAGTTATTGACCTATTCCTTCTTTCTGCAATACCATTTTGTTATGGTGTTCTAGGGGCTGAAAGTTGTCTCTTTATACCATTCATTTCACAAAAGGTGTTAAACTCTCTAGATGTAAATTCACCACCTCTATCAGATCTTAGACACTTAATCTTCATTCTAGATTCATTCTCAATTTTGATTTTCATGATCTTAAATTTATCAAATGCTTCAAATTTTTCTTTCAAAAATGCAATCCACATCATTCTTGTAAAATCATCAACAAGAATCATAAAATACCTTTCACCATAGAATCCTCTAGTCCTAGTAGGACCACTCAAGTCTGTATGAATAATCTCTAGCTTCTCTGTCGATGTGAACTTCTTCTTGGGAAATGAACTTCTTTTCTACTTTGCCATCATACATTCTTTGCAAATCATGTTAGTAGGTTTCATAATTCTAGGTAAATATCTTACCGCAAGTGTAGTGCTCACCTTGACAATATTATCAAAGTTTACATGACAAAACCTTTTATGCCATAACCAACTGTCATCAAACCTAGTTATCAAACATGTCATCTCAGTAGGATTCAACTGAAATACATTACCTCTAGTTCTGGATCCTTTTCCAATCAGATTTCCATCTTTATCTTTTATCACACAAGTTTTCTCAGAAAACCAAACTTGATAACCCTTATCAGCCAATTGTCCAATGCTTAGTAGATTATGTCTCAGTCCATCAACAAAGTAAACATCATCAGTGTTAGTCTTTCCATCAAGAGTAATAGATCCTATACCCTTAATCAAACAAGGCGCATTGTTACCAACCCTAACAATTCCTCCATCATAATTATCTAACTTAACAAACTTTCTTTTATCTCCAGTCATATGATGTGAACAACCACTGTCTATAATCCAATCAGATTTCTTTTCAACTTGTGAAACTAATGCTTTTTCTTCCCTTTTATCAGATTCAAAACTTTCTTCTTTAATTGCTAAAAATCCTATTTCCTCAAAGTTATCATTATCACTACCCCTTAAATGTTTTTCAATTCCTGCGTCAAGATCTTCATCATTTTCATAATAACATTCTTTAGATCTCCTAGGTTTAAAGTTGCTTCTATACTTCTTAACTCTTTTAGGACATTTAGATGCAAAATGACCATATTCTTGACAAATCCAACATTTAAAGATTTTCTTACCATCCGGTTCTCTTTTTACAAGTAATGCAATACCTTCTTCAATCTTTTTATCTTCCTCAGATCTGCTACTACTAGCATAATCTCCATTCACACTAGTACTTCTTGTAGGTCTAATGTTAAGAGCACTGAATGTTGTTTCCATTCTAGGTAGCTCTCCTGATAATCTCAAGTTCATCTCTGTTGTTCCTAATCTTCCAAGAAGAGTATCTCTTGAAAATTTTGATGTACAAGGTATCACTTGTTCAATCATCTATGTTGTCTGCTTGAATACTAGTGTCAAAGTTCTCAGAATTTTCCATATCACTTCATTCTCTATCTTATCACCTCCACAAGACTTTATTCCTGTTACAATCTCAAACATCCTACCAATATAGCTTCTAATAGATTCATCTTCCATCATTCTGATATCTTCAAATGCACAAATCCAATTATGTAATCTAGCCTTCTTTGCATGTTCATCACCTTCAAAAGTAGAATGTAAAGCTTTCCAAATTCCATGAGATGTTTTCAAACATCTTACCTAACTATATTCATTCTCTGGTAGTGCTGACAAAAGTGCTTCTCTTGCAAGTATGTTACACATGAATAGATCTAGTTCATCTTTAGTTCCTACCTCTAGATTGTCTTCCTCAATGATAGTCTTCTCATTCTTTGTAATCAACCAATAACTTGGTCCTAAACACAATAGATGTGTCTTCATCTTTTCTTTCCAGTAGTCAAAATTTACTCCATCAAACTTAGGGCTTTCTTTTCTGAAATTCACCATGGATCTCCTTAAGTTGTTAAATTTTTTTTTCAAGGACCTACCGCTCTGATACCAATTGTTAGAAAGTAAAGATCCCCAAGATAAATGAGAGGAGGGGGGGTGAATCAGTTATTAGATAATTTATCTATTAAACTACTTTAAAAAATATAATCAATGTACTGATCAACCATAGAAAGATAATCATACATAATTGCACAATAACGCAAGATATGTTGACTAGAAACCTCTTGAAAAGAGTAAACCCCAGTGGGAATGATGCCCACAAAATGATGCACTAATATGAAAGTTCCTTGTTAGAGGATGGACCCTATTAGGATTCTTATGAAATACATTCAATACATATAAATCCCTGTTAGGATATTTTGAATCCCTGTTAAAAGATTCTAACCTGGTTAAGAGTTTATGGAAGACAGAAGGACCCACTGTCCAAACAGCTTCAAGGCAAGATCTCTAAACCCACTGTCCAAAAGATCTTAGAATTATTCAATAGAATAATATGAAATAAATCACCTCCTTCATACTATGCCAAAACCGCACTCTCTGCTACACAAGATCACAATTCCAGATCTTTGTACTCACAAGTCTTCCTTCATCACTGAATTAGCTCTTTTCTTCACTTCATGCATATATTCCCATCTCAATCTTTATAGTACACATTAAAAAAAGGAAAAAATTCCTTCTTATATACCAAACTCAAATAGTTACAAATGAGTCAGTCCTCAATTACAAAATAATAAATTCTACACGCTACACACAGAATTCACATAAAATTGTCGGCTTCTAGATACTGTAACTTTCTCCAAACATATCCTCAAAGTTTGCAATATGAACCACATCATCATTAATGAGTCTCCAACATCCTTTTAACTGTGCAAAATCAGATTCCATCCCAGCTAAGAGATATCCTCCGATTTCTGAACATCGCTTCACAGAAACACTGTCTAAACACTGCTTTCACCAAAATGCTCATAAGTCTCACAAATGAATGAATTTCTTTTTGTGCTATTAACCATAGGTTAATAACACACCAAAGAACATACCATCAATTGCACAAAAGCCAATTTGTAATACATGTGTGCAAAACAAAATTGTACCTACTTTCCTACTAATATCCAAAATATCACTGTGTTGACATCAATGACAATCCAAGTCATGAATGCAACCACAAATACTATAGAATGACTACCAAAATACTTTGCATTCATTCCTAACAATTTGGATAGGTGGCATAAGCATACATTAGTCATAAATAAAAATATTCTTGATGCTGGGTGGATTTAAAAATATTTATGATAGTCAAATAAGGCCCAGTGCAGGGGGCATAAATTTTATTCCACCATTGGATTTCCTTTGTTTTCAGATCTATTTGAGAGATCCTAATTATGCACAACTGGACTGGAGCGATTGAGAAAATTCTGTCTAAGGAAAAAGTTATGCATCTCTGAGTGGAGGTATATAAAACTTGAAAATAAAGAATTAACCATATTGGATCTTAACATTTGAATGGAGTTGAACTCTCAGGAGCTATGCTGAACCAAAATGACCATAAGAACTTTTCCATTTACAGTTTCAGAGTTTTCCATCAAACCTGTGGAACCTCGTGAGCTGCACCTTTTAACTAAAAATTTGAAATGAATCTTTGAACCTCTTTGAACTACTTTGAACTAAAGTTCAAAGTGATTCAAAGTGGTTCATGAGTGATGAAGGACTACTAACACTTGGCTGAAGGGAGCTGACTACACCAAAATAAGTTTGAATTGTCACAATAGTTAACTCAAGGGAAAAACTAACTTTGAAAGACCTTTTGATGCAAACTTTGAAAGAGGAGGAAACTGGACAATGATCAAATATATCAAAGGGTCAAAGATACTTTTAACATGGTGACTCAAATAGACCTTAACACTGGCTCTACAGGGGGACTACATTTAATGCAAAAGCAGAGAACTCCAGCAATCTCTAGGTAAAAGATAAGTTCCTAGCACCATTGGGCAATAGAGTAAAAAAAAAAAGCATAGGGAGCTTCTTGCAGATTGGTGAGGGGGTAGAGGGGAGCAGGGCAACTAACAAGCTAAAAACACTAAGACTAAAGCACCTCCAAAACTGAAACCACACACAATCAAAAACTTGCAAAGGAAAGAAATATTTACAAACATGTACATAGGCAGGAAAAACCCCTACCACTAGGACTAGAAGCAAGAAAAGCTTACACAAAGCCATCAATTGGCTGAGAGAAGTAGGAAAATTTCCGCAGTGACTGATTGTGCCTCAACAAAGTAGCTCCAAACCAATATCTTCTGGAGACTTCCTTGGCATTGAACACCAAACTAAGAGCATGCAAAGACTTGCTGAATAATCACTCACGCCCGAAAAGCCATTCTTCATTATAAACTTCTAATTTTTCTTGGGATTTTTGCATATCATTTCCCAAATGATTTTCAATATCTGGTTGCAAGAAATGATGTCTAGAAACCTCCTCAAGGGAAACTACATAATCTTCAAAATAAATGATACCAAGATCATCATTTTTTACAAAATCTCTAGTATCATGACATATTTCAGCAAAGCGAGATGTTTTATTAAGCATAAAATCTTCTCTCACAAGAATACTTACTTTACTTTTTGAAATAAGAACATCATCATTATGCATACCAAGCATCCCATCTATCTCTTCATTTATCAAATCATCATGGTGCTCAACCCCATTTCTATATTCTAGAATTTTCAGAGTGGTATTCTCTTCTTTGATAGTTGATCTTTCTTGTTATTGTAGCATCTCATAGGCACGGTCATCTTCCCGTTCCATCTTAACATTCTTTTTGTAAAATAGATTTTCAGAACTAGATAAATCTTTATTATGAACATATGACATCTTATTATCAACATAGATTCTGATAGGAGAACATGAGATTGCTTCACTATCACCATTGAAAGATTCTTTAGTTGGTTGATTAGAAATCTCAAAGTGCAAAGAATCATCCTTTTTCATCCTTTCAAGGAAACTAGAAGTCTCACACTATTGCATACTAATATGAAAATCTTTATTATTATAACTACTTGAATCTAGATGACATCCCATACCTATGGAGTTGAGAGATTCTACTACCGGGCTGAAGAAAGATTGTGACAAAACCTTGTCATTTGAATTCACAAGTTCTTCAACATCAATTTGCTCCTTCTTGCTTGCTAATGGTTTTTGCATGATAGATTTTCTCTTGATAAGGATAGCACCATAGAAGGATTTTATAAATCCTACTTCCCTTGCCAAGTCTTCTATAACTTCTCTGATTGGGTTTTCTTTAAATGGTGGAATAAAGATAAAAGTATCAGAGATATCTTCGCTTCTTGTTGTAACCCAATCTTTTAAAACTTCTAGATAGTTTTGAAATACCTCAAGGTATTCATCTTCAATAGAGTCGTGAACCTCCATCCTTGGGGAGGTACCTTTAAATTTCTGAAAAAAGAAAACACTGAGACTACGATTCCTTTCCCCAATAGGGTCACCAAAAATCTATTGGTGAATAGATTTTTCCTTCAAACATAAACACAAAAGTTGACTCCAAACACCCATAATGAAGTACAAACCGCACTAACAGTTGGATAGATTATCATGGGATTGATAATCTTCCTCTGAATTATTCAGGTATAGTTCCCTGTGTAAGGTCTCCAATGAATTCACAAAACCACTTACAAAGATGTTTTTAACCCGAAAGCAAGCAAGGTATACAAACATCTACCTGTAAACACAGAAAAGATGTAAAGAAGCTAATCTAACAATAAAGCAAAAAATAAAAATGGCACAAAGTCCATTGTTTTAGACCTTACATTACAGAGAAAATACAAGAAGAAAAACATATCGTTCACTTTCTGATACATGAATAACTAAGGCTCAAAGACCAAAAGATTATCATGCATATAATTATGTGAGACAAAATTATACTCACAAGAGATTGGATCAATTCACAGATTGATCTCAATCAGAAAATAAATATCCAAACTCAAAGATTTGGCATACAAATATTCCTTTTCTTTGAATATCAAAAAGATGACAAAGATCTAATTGCTTCCATACTCACAAATTACAATCTAGAAAAAAACCAAATATTTCTTTCACCTTTGCAAATATAAAATAAAACTAGAAACTAAAACCCCTCTACCTATAGCCCAAAGTCTCTAGTCAAAGGTAAAAAATAACTGAACCCCTACTCTGTCTTTCTATCATCTATTTATTGTCTTGTCCGATGATTCTTATGGGTTACAATAACTGATTCTTGAAACTATTTCCATTTAAAACCTTTAATTTGTTTCCTTCTTTTCAATAATATGTTCGCTTCCTTTACTTTTATATCTTCATAAACTATTTATGAAAAGATTTTAAAGATATACTTCAATATTTTAAATGATATTTGGATAGGTGGCATAAGCATACATTAGTCATAAATAAAAATATTCCTAATGCTAGGCGGATTTAAAAATATTTATGATAGTCAAATAAGGCCTCAGTGTGGGGAGCATAACTATTTATTCCACCTTTGGATTTCCTTTGTTTTTGGGTATGTTGGAGAGATCCTAATTATGCACAACTTGACTAGAGTGATCGAGAAAATTTTGTCTGAGGAAAAAGTTATACATCTCTGAGTGGAGGTATATAAAACTTGAAAACAAAGAATTAACCATATTGGATCTTAACATTTCAATGGAGTTGAACTCTTGGGAGCTATGTTGAACCAAAATGACCATAAAAAATTTTCCATTTGCAGTTTTAGATTTTTCCATCAAACTTGTGGAACCTTGTGAGCTACACCTTTCAACTAAAAATTTGAAATGAATCTTTGAACCTCTTTGAACTACTTTGAATCAAAGTTCAAAGTGATTCAAAGTGGTTCATGAGTGATGAAGGACTACTAACACTTGGCTAAGGGTAGCTGACTACACCAAAATAAGTTTGAATTGTCACAATAGTTAACTCAAGGGAAAAACCAACTTTGAAAGACCTTTTGATGCAAACTTTGAAAGAGGAGGAAACCGGATAATGATCAAATATATCAAAGGGTCAAAGATACTTTTAACATGGCAAATCAAATAGACCCTAACACAAGGATCATAAAACACTAGTATAGAATATTAGTGGGTGTCAATTCCCACTGGGGTTTTTGCCTATTTGGGTTTCCCCATAACCATATTGGTGTTATGTGTTGATTTCATGTTTCATGTTTATGTTGATGTTCATTTCAGTATTTAAGTATTCCACTTCAGTTTAAGAATAAAGTAAAAAGATAAAATATAGTGAACACTGATTCAAACCCCCCCACTCTCTGTGTTCCCATTCGTAACAATTAGTATCAGAGCTCTAGTCCTCAACAAAGAAGTTTAACCACTTGAGGAGATCATGGACAAAGCAAAAATGAAACATTTGAAAAGAAATCTTGAAGCTGCTCTTGATGACCTGGATAGATCTGAAAAATTTAGTATGCTCAAGTACTCATCAAAAGGCTAAGAAAGGATTTGAAAGAATGCTCTACTAGTGATTTAGGGATAATGATCAAGAAGCTGAATGAAAAAAATTCATCCCTGAAAGAACTGAATGAAGAATTGGATGATAAGTTGACTAAAAATCAGGAAATCTATGATGAAGAGATCAAAGAGAACCTTCAACTCAATGAAGAATTAAGACAAGAAAACATGGAAATCTTGGATCTAAGGAACAACAAAGAAAGCTTGGAATCTGAATTGAAAGAGGTGAAGAATCACATTGATAAATTACACACCAGTTTTGATTTGGTAGAATATCAGTTGTATGCAAGAAGACTTAAAGGAGATACTAGCTGCATTGGATACAATGAAGCAAAAAATCAGATTGACAACATGCGAGCAAGGATGAAAGCACAAAATGACTCTACTGATACTAAGAAGAATGAAGATCAAACTAAAGATAATGTTGAACTACCTGTTAGTGCTTAAATCTATAGATTATCAAATACTCATATACTCCCAACGAACATAATCTAACAAAATGCAAACACTAAGGTATTAAGGTTAGAAAACCTTCTTCACTTCGAGTATGAATACTCAGGTGGGTATACCTATATCAATTCACTGTTTAACTGAGCTCTGAATTGTGAACTAGCTCCTTCACTGCTCTGTCCCTGCTTCCAAACTCAACTTAATAAGATGAGAGAACTCTAAGTATGGCCCATATTATCCTAATACACAATATAATGATAGAAATCATGAAAGCAGCAACATGAAACAATGGTTTAAGGATATTCATCCTTCTTTTTAGAGTTAAACTCAAGCAAGGTTAACCTCATTCAGTGCTTCTACAAAGCATTACAAAACACATCCATGAACTTGTCATAGAATGATTCAGATTATGATTGTACTAGTAAAGTAAAATGAAATAATTATTTGTATTTTGGGTGGCAAATAAATGTAAATGGATCTAGAACCAGTGCCTTATCCACTTGGGCATCAGAGTCAAACCCTACCTCCACATATATCTATCAAAACAAATATACTGAAACTCAAATGACATGCCTAACATACCATCCTTTTAATTTCTACAACTATCATCAAATTCATACATGGATTATTAATTCCCAGAGACCTCCCCTAAGATTTTACTCTTTCCTTGAAAGAAACTTAAGCTTAACCCCTATATTCACCTTGTGCATAATATATTCAAAATGCCTTACAATCTAAATACATAAGGAAACTACAACACTCCATACATAAAGACAATAAAATGGTAGTAACAGAGCTCCAATATTTTTTTTTAATGGTCAAAATGTGTTGATACAGTTTCTTCTCATTTAAAGAAAATAAGGTTTTGTATTAAGAACCTTTCTTACAGAGTACTTTTTTTCCACCTCTAAAAAGAGCAAAAACTTGCTACATATACTGATCAGCCATCTTGGAATCCTCAAAAGGAAGTAACAAGCTTCAGATGGCTATTAAAAGATCTTGCACTAAAAACAAGATTACAAATTGACAAAGTTGTTTGTAACAAAAGATTACAAATATCTACTTCCAACAGTTTTACATGTCGCACCTTTGTCTAAGGATATTTCAGAGCAGTTGCTAAATTTTTCACATGAATGATGACCACCATTACAGGCTAACCTACCTCATCCTTTGTTTGGACATGCTCTCCCTCAAACTCTGGATCAGGTGCCAAGTGCATTCTACTCCTCTTCTTCTTCTATAAGTTGGACAACTGGCTTCTTCTTCTTCTTTATTATTAACTTCTCCCAAGTTGTCACATCATCATCAGATGGCCAGTTGTAGCTCTATAGCTCTTGAAGTGATTTGATCTGCTACTCCCATGTAGAATCTGTTATACTTTTGGCTTCAACCACAAACCGTATGCAATCATTTTCAATCTTGAAAAGACTATCAATGATATTATTACATCTATCCAGGTCCAAAGCATCATCCTCCTTTAGGAAGGCATCCTGTTTAACTACCAACTAATCCATTGACAACTTCAATTCTTCCAACTTGGCCACATTTCCACTATCCTCATAAATCGGAGGCAAATATTTGCTATAATCTTTATCAAACATGGCCAACTTGGCCTTTATTTGGTTTGACTTTCCTTTGAAAAACTTTGAAGCAGCACTTATTAAGCCAATCTTCTCAAAAACTTCACTTACTACTTTAGGAACATCAGCCCTGTATTCTTGCAAATCATCAAGTTTATCAAATAATATACTCCTTCCTGACCATGTGCTGAAAAGTGGCTCCAAGGTGATTAAATGTTTATTCACCTTTCCATTAGTCTGGTGCAATAAGCTGAAAGCTTTATGGACTGATTCCATTATGTCCTTTATCTTACCCTGCCTATACTGCACAATCTTTGACATAGTATCCAAAGATGCCTCTGTCCTTATCTTTTCCAAGTCCCCAGTGGGTCTCTCAAGCACTTCCACATCTATCTGCACAGGGGCCTCAATTTGCAAAGAAGGAGGAGGAACTACCTTTGAAGCTTCATCAAGCTTGACTCTTACCTCTGCCAACTCATCTTCTAATTGTTTGATCTTTATCATCTTCAAGTCTCTATCCTTGGCCACCAGGTTAGCACTTTCAAACAACTTTGAATACCTCTCAGACAATTGAGTTGTCTTGGCCTCATTTAAATTGGCCCAATGAGTCACTACCTTGGAAACTTCAAGGTTAGTTGTATTCTGCACAGTCCATATAATCTTATTCCCTTTCTTTTTATCCTCTATACTTAACAGAGATGGCTTTTGGGTCCTAGGGGCCATAGACCACATTGCAATAGATTGAGATTTAGGGTCATATCATATCACCAATGTGAACTTCATATGATAGGCTACCCTGTGGTTGCTTTCTTATTTGATCTATGATGAATGCAAAAGTCAGATCCCATCCTAGATTCAATAGCATTCCACTTGACTTGAAAAGTTGTCTAGCTTCATCTGCAGTTATAGGATCAAGGCTAGGATCATAAGAAGCTAAGGCTCTTAATGTCTCTTCACTTGGCTCCATACCTTCAAGCAGAATTTTCCTCACTTCTTGTTACTTATTCCAAATAAGGAAACTCTTGAATTCATCAGTTCTAATAAATTGGTCATCACTCGAAAATTCCTCCTAATAGACCTCTCTGATATCCTTTTCTAACCATAGGGACTGATCCTTATCTGTTTCATCAGTGGCCACCTTCTTTCCTTCTCTTATTGCTTTTCTCAATTGGTGATGGTAAACCCTATCACCTGGCACTAGAGCAGATGCTCTATCAATTATTCTCATTTGTTTTTCTTTCCTTGAAGGCTCTCCTTCCTCAAGCCTCTATTTCTTCAAAGGTGGCTCTAGAGTATCCCCTATTTTTGGTTGGTCTTCAACAGGCTTAACACTCTATACATCCTCAATTTGTGTTTGGATATTCCCTTCTTTTGATTCATCAGAGAACTCCCCTTGATCAGAAGGTGAATATTCTTTCCTTTTCTTTGGTTGACTCTGGTCAATCAACCTCTCCAACTGATTTGATAGAGTGTCATGCATCTCTATCATCCTGTCAATTCTTTTTAAATAGGGAAGGTCAGGGAAGAAACCCTCAAAAGGAAGCTGGGCTGCCATCACTTTTTTTGACAAGTCTATCAAATCAAAATACTTGTTCCATCTCCTTTTGACCTCATCATCATCTATAATGTTTCTGACTACATCTTCTTCATCCAAACCCTCATGTTCCTTAATCACACCAATGTTTGGAATATAGAGCATCCTAGTAGTTTTGATAAAGTCCTCAGGATCTACATGTCTACAAGCACCAGCAACCATTTTGAATTGATTTAACCATGCAGTAATTTGTGAAAATGCCCTCTTTCCTACCAGGAAGTCACCTATCCTGAATTGCCTAGGTGTGAATGTACCCTTCCTATGAGGGGCTAGAAGTTCTTTATCTATCCACATCAACTGCCACACAAATTCCAAATAAGCAACTCTTGGAGGCACAAATTTTGGTAACAAATGTGGGGGTTGGGGGCAACCATAGACTCTCAAAATTGTAGCATTCTCCCCCAAGTAAAAATCACCCCAATTATGATCTCCCTCCCATTTGTCCACAAACTGCACTCGTCATAGAAGCCTAAGGACCCTCGGGGATATCCTTGTAGTATTGACACCTAACATCCTTACAATAGGATAAACAATGAAATTTTGAAAGATAAAAAAATCCCCTTCATTGGAAGTAGAATTCCACTTCCTCACCCATAATTACACAGGATTATACTGGCCTTCAAAGTTGAACCTTGGCTTCAGCATGTTCGAATCAAAACTATTAATGTTGAAGTACAAAATTAAGTGCATTAGCAAAGAATAATGCATGAACTTGATTGGGCTCTTACTATCCTTGATAGAAATCAAAACCTCATGCATTCTATCAATGATATACTAAATATAATCATAGTCATTATTAACCAAGGAATTCTGGATGTCTAGGATAATCATCAAAAGATCAGCTGGTAAAAACTCTGCATCCCCATCAATTCCAAAAACCCTACACAATGCATAAAAAGTCTACCTCATATAATGTTGGAGGGATTTAAATTGATAAGGGACATTCATGTGAGCAGGGAGGGGAGCTATATACTTATCCTACTTTGGGATATGCTTCATCATTTGGTCTTTTACTGTTCCTCTGTTATTCTTGTACCTCTCCCTCTCTTTGCTCAGGTCAATCTCGGTAGAGGAGGATGTATATACATTAAAAGCCTTCATGAAAGAGCCCCTATCAAGAGTAACCAAAGCTGACTGGTCCTCTTTCCTAATAGTCTTGGAAATATTGTCATAACGCCTAGCTAGAGCAATAATTAAATCCACATCTAGGAATACATCAGGCACTACTAATTTCCCTAACCCCAAAGCCCAACCATTACATACAGGGATATGACTATCTCTATTTTTATAAAAGAAGTTGAAGATAGTATAACCTGTGTTATTTGGTGTGATAGGATCTCTGCAAAACCCTAGAACATCTTCGAAAACATCATCAGGAGCTCTTTTGTTCTAACTGGAACTAGGTAGCAGTTTCAAAAATTCATCTGAATAATTCGGTTTTCCTTTTTCTTCACCACTCTTGGATTTTGTTTCACTACTAGAAGATGTTGCACTCCTCTCAGGTTGACTCATCTTTGCTATAGAATTATCTTCAATCTCTGCAAAATGGACTCACTTGGTGCTCATAAATCACTTCAAAATGACACAATTCTCTTCAACTAATTTTGGACATAGGAAACAATGAGCTTAGCTTATTTATCAATGCAAATCAAGTGTGTACAACTACCACAATCATTGCAAATCAATCCTTAATTGCTCCCGCATTCAATTTCTCATATCACTAGTTTTCAAAGCAGAGTTAGCCGATGCATAGATGTTGACAGATAAATTTTTAAAAGACTTGAAAACAAGGCACAAAGGCAATGATTACTACTCTGTACTTTAACACCCTATTGGGATCATGAAATCCATCTTTTAAAACTGATTGGATGGATACTTAATTTACTTTCCAGCTTGACAATGTACTTTATCCACACAGGTAACGGTTATTTTCTTTTCCATCATCTCCTTTTCCAACTGAGCTCATTCAGTGAATCAGTGACTGAAAGCTTCTCATGATCACTTAATACAATTTTAACCCTAGCCCATATTCAGATAATTAGCGACCAAAGCCTTCACAGGTTCTCACAATGCAATTCTTAACTCTAGACCCACTTAGCAAATCAGTGATTGAAATGATCACCTTTGAGCACTTGACTACAGTTATCATTTGGAGAACTAGTGAATAATGTCATCTCCCATTCTCTTAATGTCCCAGCTAAATGTCAATTTTCTTGGAGATTTAGTGAACAAAGGGTTCATGCATTCACTTAATGAGATACTTAACCGCCTGATTATTTAGAGAACTAGCAGAGCCTTTACTCTCTGAATCGCTAAATCTTTACTTGACCGTCCTTCTCACTCTGAGACTCTAAATTAACTGTTGATCTTGACAATGATCTACAACTGTCACTGATTCACTAAGACATATTATCCTTGGTTATTTTATTATGAGACTCAGCGAACAAAAGGTTCACTGAATTGCTAGATACTTCAAACATTGAATATTGCATTCTGCGATTAAGCGACTGAAGACTTGAAACTTTGCTAATCCTTTGATTTGCCCATTCACCAAATCATTCTACCCTTTACATTTCTTTTAAGAGAACCCATGACCATATGATTCACTGAATCACTAGATTACTTAGCCTCTTACTAATTTATTCTAAGAACAAGTGAACACTTGAAACAACCCTTTCCGCCAAATTCATCAAGCCAAACTGTAGGAGCCACCAAACTTAGAAGACTACACACAATCGCTCATTGACCAAGTGAAACATGTAGGACCCAATAATACTTGAGATTTAACCATAACTATTGATCTTGAAACCAATCCATGGTATTCGCCAATTCTCCATTTGATATAACCCTTGACCACCGGATTCAGAGAATGAGAAAATACAGCTTTCGCTAGGTCGCTGAGTGTTAACACATAACTGCTAAGAACTAAGCGAACTGGAGAAAGCCTTTGTTTTCTGGTTCTCGCAAAGGGTAAAGTAACCGCCAAAACATTAGGCAAATCAGTGACAAAGAAAAATAGCTAACAAGATTCAAACACATTCACCAATTCGCTGAATGGTTGAGGTGTTCACTAAGAGACTTAGAGACCACATGACTAAAATGACGCTTAGCACAAGATTGACTTGTTCGCTGATTCACCAAATACTATATGAGACATTCTATGACCTTTTCCAATTTAGGGAACACAAAAGCATTAAGCACGTGCATGATTTAATCAGCTTAAGTGACTAAAAGGTAACAATGAAATAGAAGAACAAGGGCTAACATAAGGGCTTTTGCATGAATTTGACATTTTCAAAAAACAAAAACCTAGGGCAAGGCCTTTTGCCTGAAGAACTAGTATTGGACACCGAAGGAGAAGTTAAGTTTGTGAAAGCTTCAGCTAATGTGAGCTTGATTTGGTTAGAGGTAAAGAAGGATAAGGTTGATGAATATGTATTAGATGCATCTATAGTGGATGCACCCTCTACATCAGGATGAATGGCCCTCAGGGTCATAGGGGGAGCTAATTTATCTCTAAACCCCTGCATAGATCATATACTCACCCTCAGAGTATGTGCCTTTGGACTTAATCTTTTGGAGACTAGGAGAACCTATGTGCAATAGCATACTAGCTGATTGTTAACAAAATGAAAGTTAGAGATTTTCAATTAAAGTCTAGTTTACATGGTAAGCATTAATCATGGAATTTTCTCTTGAAAGTACCCAAAAGTTAGTAGATCACTCACTACATTCTAATTCAAAGTGATTGGAGAGTAGAGGAGCCCTAGCATTTGATAGCAAAGGATTGTAGATTAATTCACTAGTGATTTACAGTGCATTTGATTAGTTGCGGAAGCCCTAATCCATCGCACCAATTTAGAAGTCTTTGAGATCATTTGAAATGTGATATACAAGTAAGTAATGGCTACTTCCATTGTATTTGATGTGGCGGAGAAGAGATATGTGTTTAAAAGACATTCGTTCAAGTCCACTCTAGATGACCTAGAAGGTGCATTCTCCCGCACTCCCATGGGTGTTATGCATGTTGAAGATATTAGGGCATACATATATTGCAAGAATGAACTAGTAGGTCTTGACAGGATAAGAGAACATTTAGAAACCATGATGAAACCAGATATAACCTTCCTAGATGAGTATGGGTAGCTTGAAAAGCACCTGATTATTGAATATGTGACTACATATGAGTTCTATGAATCTGAGTGGGTAAATATTCTACTAATTAGAATTCATGATGACCTATTATGGATAGGTGAAGTTCTAGTAAGGATCACTGGATAACTTATTCATGAGATGACAAGCCTCTCAAGAATAGGCATCATTCTTCCAATGGGTAAGATGTAAGAAATATTATTGAACAAACATGCAAATCAAGAAGTGATAGGTGCAGAATGACTATAGAGCCTATAGAGGAGAAAGACATCAAATTGATGTCTATGATACTAGGGTACATGTTTCAACACACCAACAGGGTGAACAGTGTGTCAGCAGCCACAAGTCTTGCAACAATAAGACTTGTGAGAGAGAATGGAGAGTTCAATCTATGTGAGATCATGTGCACACAACTTATAGACAACATCAAAGCTATTAAACATGACAAGACCAAGATATTCAGATTTGGGTCTCTGATCATATACATGTATTTCCACATTCTTGGAAAGGTGTTAGATTTATACCTAAAAAAGACTATTCCTACTATGCCATAGATATCCTTCAAGGAATCTACTAAGAGCACACTAAAGCATTACATGACACTTGAATTGAAAACATTCATGGTTAAAATGAAAATGAGGTATAGAATACTAGAGATTATTGTTGAGAAATACAAGGATAGCATTTTCTTTATGGTAGAGACTGATGTAACTTGTATGGAAGCAGTTGAGCCAAGAACAAAGTGGATCCATCTAGTTGGATATGAGGTTGATGAACAAGTCCTAGAAGCATATGCACAAGTATTACTATCAGCCCATAAAGACCCTAATGAGCCTAGATGGGGAACCTATGTAGAGAAAATAAGAGAAGTTGATGCAGTTTTGAACAACACTGCAACAAAAAGGAAGGTTGCTAAGGTTACTTCAGAGATTTTGAGAATTCATGGAGTATCACAAGAAGATTTAGAAAAAGAAAGGCAAGAGAAGATTGCTTTGGAAATAGACACAAAATCTGAGGATCCAAGGATGAAGAAGGTGAAAATAGAGAAATTAGATGACAAGAAGGTTAAAACTGATATTACTCCTCATGTGCCCATAGTAACAGTTGACCTTACTGGTCCTCCTGAGTATAAGACAATGCCTAAGAGGAAGAAAGAGATCAGCATTGGTCATCCTTCCTCAAGAGTAACAAGGAACATGAAGAACACTCAAGCACCTCCAGAAGTAAGCTTCAAGCCTAGTCTCAGTGTGTGAAGTGCAAGGATCATTGATGAAGGTAGGATAGATCAAGTAGGGAAGTTATATGAGAAGTATAGTGAAATTGACAAATCAGAAATCCATGGAATAATTGTCAAATATATGCTGAAGTTCAAAAGCACAATTCTAGAACTGAAAACTATGATTCTAGATAATGTGTGGAACATATTAGAATTCCTAAAGAGATAGGCACTAGAGGAAGATCTGAGAATAAGAGAGAAGATCTTAGATGAGAGCTTTCCAATATGTTCTCTAGAGGAGAAAAAGATATTGTTAGATCTGGTGAAGCCACACCTTAGAAAAAAAATAAGAACTTTACATATAATGGACAAAATCTTTGAGTTAGTTGCAAAGGAAATAGAGAAAGCCTTTGAGAAGGTCTTCATGAATAGGCACATGTATCCAGCTACTGTGCCCATAACTCAAGTACCCAAAAAGGTTGCAAAAGAGTTAGAGACCATAAATGTACCATCTACAGGTCCATAGGATTTAGCGCATGCAATTGATTCATCCACGGAGGAAGAGAAGTCTATGCCCATGTCAAAAGCACACAAGGATGAAACAATTTTCATTGAAAATGTTGAGATTGCAATGGCGGCCTCAGATATTGATTTGGAAAAGTTTGAAGAAGCCTTTGTAAGCACTCAAGAAGCTTAAAATCTGTGTAGCAACACTCCTCCTAGTCAACAAGAAGTATTGATTGAGGATGTAATAGAAAAGAAAGAAGAAGAAAAAGGAAAGGAAGCAGAAAAACAAAAAGGAGAAGTAGAGACAAAAGAAAATGAACCAATAGACAAGTCATCTATTGAAATGAAAATAAAATTCAAACAAAAAGTAGAGGATAGCACTCCTATCACTCCAGTACCCTCAATGGCATTTTTGTCAAGTTTGACACCTGACATAACTAGTTTGGATTCTTGGGGAGAAGAAGACCTAATCAAGATCAGTGTCTTAGCTATGGAAAAATCCAAAGAAAAACAAGTGATGAGGAATCCCCTATTTGTTGATTCAGTGAGCATACTAAATAGCCTATTGTGTTTAGCCAAGAAAGTGTCCAAGGTTAGTACTATTGATGATGTTAGCAACATCCTCACAACCTTTAAAACTAACTTTGCTAGCTTGGAAGCATCTGCATCTCAAGTTGCATAAGAGAGGTATAGAAAGAAAAGGCTAAGTGAATTGGTCAGAAACTTCTCACTAGACCTTAGTTCACTCAAATTTGGACAAGCAACTTTGAAAGAGTTTGCAGAAAAAGGAAGAAAAATCATTGCTGACTGTATGGATCAGGACAAGTTAACCAATGATCATTTCAAGAAGATACAAGAGGCAGAAGATATGATAGAGAAAGTAAATAAATTAGTGAAAGACCCATCCACTAATGTAAATATGTGCAACAATGTATACCAAGGAAAAATTGACAAGATTGAGAAGGTAGAAAAGGAGATGTCAAAAATAAGGGCTAGGTAGACTCAACTTAGAAATTCTCTTTCGTCCCCACTAGATATACTCAATTAGAATATCAAGGAGATAGACGCCACCATGGTGACATATGATCATGGTCCTAGCACAAATTTGGAGAAGATGGAGAAGCTACAATATGCACTATGCACCCATCTCCAAATTGTTAATTCACTGATTACATTTTGGAAGAAAGAGATCCAAAACTTATAGATAGTGTAATCACCTAAAAATGGACAAAGATCAAATCAAATAAAATCAAGTCAAATCAAAGAAAATCAAGGACAAAATTGAATTAATTGAAACACAATGCATAATTAGCCAATCAAAATTAAAATCAAGTCTTAATTCGAGAACAATCAAAATTGAGAGCATTTTAATCAAGTGCAATCAAATCAAAATACAATTAAATCAAATAATTGTATAGTCTTGGATTAAATTAAATTCAACCCATTCAAGGGGTACATGGCTAAAATAAATCAAATAAATCAATTAATAAATGTTAATTACTCTCAACAACCCAAAAGGAGAGGGAATTCAATCAACCAATGAGATTTAAGGAAAAGCATTCACATGGATGAAGCCAAATTGAATCTCAATCACTCAAAGTGAAAGAGAATCTTGTCCATTGATCTTGTCTACTTGTCCCAAGCTTTGAGGACACAAACCTTGCATTTTCTTCAAAGGGTGGAACCAAGGACTCAACCAAAGTTTAATCATGATCAAACACAACTACACCCCCTACCATTGGAAACTCTATAAAAGGAAGACTAAATTCCTTCATTATGATCAACCACACATCTGAGAATAGCATTGAACATCTTGCAATTTGAGTTTAGAAAGGCATTTGAGAGCTTAATTAGCATTTACTTTGATATAATTGTTAGCTTTAACTTGTTTATCTTATCATTCTCATTCTAGGACTGTCATTAATGGAAGCTTGCTGAGAGCTTTGCATTAACATTCTTAGTTAGAGAGCCATAGGATGCTCAATTGATCATTAATTTGATAAATAGTTTCTCTATTGTGGTTTATTTAGTTACTATTTCATTTATTGATGCTCAACCTTAATTCTATGAAGATACTTTCCCTAGTATACAAAATGGTGCCCACCATGGGGCTCTAAGCCTCATTTCATCATTTTCATCATATTTGGTGTGCTTGTATTTTCACTTTTCCATGACTTTTATGTAGAAAAGAGGTGAAGTCACACATACAAAGGATTCAGTCATGTCTACAGTCATTCTAATGATGCTTCAGATCACTATTCTGACGCCTAAAAATTTCTAACTCACACCTGGTCGATCACTTCTCTTTTGTCTTAAATTCTTTCTAGCCGCCTCCAAGATGAATACTTACACCTATGAGATAAATTGTTTTGCCTTTTCTTGTAAAGTCACACCTATGACTTAAGAAGTGTTGTAGATCTACTATTTTTCACTACCTATGATAGACTTTGACCATGTAATTTACAAAGAAAGTCATGCCTAGTGTCTGCTAATTCACGCCTAATATTTGTTAAATTGTCACTTTAAATAGTGTCACTGGAAAGTGACACTTGCTATTATTAAAGTTACGCCTGCCAACAGTTTGATCACGTGTATTAGCTAGATAATGACGCTTACTGTTTGTTGTTTTAATTTGCTATCAGATTGATAAATTCAATTACCTAACTCTCTATCTGTATGTTTTTACTATAAATGAGCAGGCACAAAAAGGTCCAAAAACCAGAGAGAAAATTTAATCAAGAAGGCAAGGCTTTGGCTAAGAAGATTAAGAAGGAGAACCTTGCTCATATCAAATCAATTCTTAAGGAATCACAAGAGGAAGAAAACTAGGTATATCAAAATTATCTTGCAATTATAGAAGCTTACAAAACAAAATTTGTATCTCTCAATTGGATTTTTACTCCTTAGTTCAATTTTTTCCTTAAAAATTTGCAAATAAGGTGCTTAAGGTTCACTACATAATTCTTTGCTTCTTTAATTTGATTTGGTTTGCCTCATTGTGATTGTTGGTGTTGACTAACTTGCTAGTGGAAAAGCACATTTGGAAGGAGCTATTGCCAAGGTAATGATAAAAATATTGAAATCACTAAAAAATGCCCCTAACTTTCGTTAGCTACAAGGAAAAGGTAAGCCTCAAACTAGTCCATATTTTCCCTTAAATTGTGGCATTAGTGCATTTTAAAATCTAGTAATTACAAAAACCTCTCTTCGTTTGAAAATTTTAGCATTTAGGCCTATGCTCTTCACTTCTTCTAGTGAATCAAAATGCCAAAGGTGTTGAACTTTTTGATTAAGAAGAAAGGTTGAGAAATCAAGCACATAAGATCAAAGCCCCTTGTTTGTAGAAGAGAGTAGAAATACTCAATTCTCTATAGTTAGTTGGTGAAATCAATTGAACATTGTTTATTGTATTTTGGAACTAAAGGAAAAGTTAGGGATATGCTCTTCACCTTTTTGGCGAACCAAATTCCCAAAAGCTTGACCTTAACTCCATTTCCTTGCTTTAACATGAAAATGCTATAACATTAGTGGGCTCGCCTCCCAAATTTTCCTTAACGAAGCCAGTGCGAGGGATAGCCCAAAGTGGGATACACTCACTTTTGTTGCAGGAATCCAACCCACTATAAAACAAAATGCATGCATCCTTAATGGGGTGTATGACAAAAGGATTTTAAATTTTTTGAACTTCCTCTAGTAGTCCTTTTGGATTGCACCAAATTGTACTTTTGTGCATGTGGGAAGCCCCTTAACATACTTGGGGGATAAAATTTTATAGTCCATTTTGAACGGAATCCATATTAAATCCTTCATCAATTAGCAAGCATACCTCATTAGAGCCTTTTTAAAAGCCAAATTTGACCTAAGGTAGATTGCTTGGAAGAATTTCTTGTGATAATTGATAAAATCATTGTGTTGTGCTTGAAGATCTTTGATTACAAAAAGAAAACATCCATTAAGATCCAAAAAGCAATTAACAACAAAGATTCAAAAGAATATTCTATTCACGAGAATTCAAGAAATGGAAAAAGAAATGGAAACATTATCCAACCAATTCTCATTAAGAACATTGTTTCCTTACCTCTATGATCAAGAAAAATATCATGAACGCCATATCATTGATAATTCAAAATTTGATCAAAAAGAATATCATGAAGACCCTATATTTGATCAAGAATATCCTAATGATAAACCAATATTTGATGAAGAACCTATTTCAAAATATCAAGAGAATCTCATCTTTGAACAAGGAAATCAAGAGGAATTAGTCCCATCTCAACAATATTCATCATATGATAACTCTTTGGGAAACACAAATACATCCAAATATCCTTGGGATAGATCATTTACTCCTTTTGGAAATTCATACGAATCAGCTTTGGAAAAACTCCTTAAAAATGATCTCATCATGTTGCCTCAAATCACTTCATGTGGATTTATCTTTTTGAACAACTATTGTGCATATCATAGACATAATGAGCATGAAACTTTAGATTGCATGGAGTTGAAACATAAAATCCAAAATCTTATTGATGATGACATAATTGAAATTGATAATCCTAATGAATCATCTAATGAAGATACTACTCTCAAGCAAGATCGAACTTATGAACACATGTCTAGTAGTGGTCCTCTTATAGCTTTCATGTATTCCACCATTCCTCCATTTCATATAGAAGCAAAGCTATCCAATATTCCTCAATCAAACAAAGATCCAAATAGTTTTAATGATGACTATGTATACCCTCAAGACCTACCTCTAAAAGAGATCCAAGCTAACCTACATCTTGCTACAAACTTCTTCCATGATTCAAAAGTTATAGACCCCAAGCCTTCATGTTCTACAATACCTATCATTCCTATTTCAAATGAACCTTCATTAGCCATTCAAGAATCCCTTGGGTGGATCCAAACTCCTACATTGTCCTTAGACGTGGCTCCATGTTAAGAGACTAATCAAAATTGCAAAGAAACATATCTTATTAAGGATCAAGATCAAGATATTATCCCTTCTTATCCCATAGTTGACCAAAGTCCCACACCTCAAGAATCCCATGATGAACCCTTCATACCCTTCCATTTCTTTCAAGAATATATCCTTCCATCTCAAACACCCCATATTCCTTCACCTCTTATATCCTACCCATCTCCTAAGCAAGATCAATGTATTCCTTCCATCTCTAATGAATTTATTGAAAATGAAAAGAAAAGTATTCTTCCTAGGCTACCAAAAGATCCTTGTCAAGATCAAAGTACCCCAACATCCACTTTTCATAAGCCTCCATATCTATCTCAAGCTTCAACTGCTCCTATAAAAGTCATTCCTATCAAAGCTACATATAAGCCTATTGGTACAAAGATAAATCCAAAAGATGAAAGCCTTGGCCATGCAGCTCAAAATAAAGATGTTGATATCCCTCCCACATCCCATTTACCTCCATTTTAGTATAAGCATATCCCTTCTACATCCTCTAAATCCCTTGGTCCCTATATCCAAAACTTAAAACCTTATACATTCTCCAAATCTATATTGGGTCCTTATATTCCTCCATATCCCTTTCCTACCATCCCTATCCCACAATCCACTTACCCTATATCCTATAAAGATAAAAAAAGACATACATATTTGAGAAACCAAATACCCAACCATATGAACCATTCATATCAACCTTATTCATCCACCAATCCCAAGTCTTTTGGAAGAAATATTCAAGAAACCACAAAGGTCCATCAAGAAAAAAGAAAAATCACAGAAAATGTGGTTCCTAAATCCCTCATTGAAGAAATGCATTCTAAAGCATCCAAAAGGAAAGACAAATCAAAGAAAGTGTGGGTTCCAAGTCACTTTTGAAGGACTTACACACGAAAGAGAAATCAAAGTTGACATTTAAGCTTCCAAAGGGTTCCATTTGACATTCTCCCAAACATATTCCATCTCATCCATCGATTTTGATTCCTTGTGTCCCAAGATTCATATCCTCTCTTAAATCAAAGTCTCAAGCTATTTCACCCATTTTCCCTCCATTATTCCACTACCCTTCAAGGTGTGTATCAATGTTGATCTTGATAATACTTCTTATCCTCCTCTTCATTATCCTTCCATTCCCTTTTTCATGCCCACACATGGAAAGACTTATTATCCTCTCATTCATCATCCTCCCATTTCCCTTATCCGATCCATTTCATAAATATTTTTCCACCCTCTACCTTATCCACCATATCAACTTTCCATCATCATATCAACATCTTTGAGCATACCTTTCAATGGCCTTGGCCTGACATATCATACCTTTCAAGGAATATACAAAGATCATGAGGCTTGAGTCCATCCAAAAAGAGAAAATTGAAAAAAAAAAAAAAAAGAATAGAAAGAAAAGAAATCCATCCTATGGTGAAAACCACTTCTTGTGGCATCTTGGACAAGTACCATGATGAAAATCTAGAAAAAAAGCATCACACGTAATTATTCTCTCTTGCACTCTACACTTGGGGGAAAGTTTCATCCATCATATCCTCCATCTTTCTACCATTGATCTCACTTGCATCTGTACTCCATCTTTCACCTTTGATCTTGACAAGGTTTAACATATATATGAGCATTAAGCATCTTGACATGAGTTATCCTATCCACCAGCCTATTCACTTGTTACATTCACGCTACCTTATCATGATCTTGCTTATCCTAAAGCCACCTTTCTTATTTCTAAGAAGCCTTCCCATAATCCAAAACCAATCACTCATAGCCTTCACCACCCCTTTATCATGATTGTGTGATCCTATCCACATTGATCCCTTGATCTTGATCCAAATGAGAAATAAAAGAAAAAGAAAAGGTTATAAAAATTCTCTTGATATTTTCATTCCTTTGGACCATTTTCATGACACTAAGTCATTATTCCATATGCTATCGAACACCAGATCATTGGCCTATATTGAGATATTATTTTTCCTAGCTTGGATAGTCTTGAGGAGATGGTCCTATGGGTACCATGCTTCATCCATCATTTCCTATTCATTGGTGAATCATCAGCTTGCAAATCCTATACCTTGCTAAACATCAGGGAAAAATTCCATGTGATCTTGTTTGAGAACTAGCAAATCTCAAAAATCAAAAAAAAAAAAAAATCTCTAAAATTTTATTTTTTTTAAAAAGTGAAAATCTCTAAAAATAAAAAACATCAAAAATCTCTTCAAATTCCAAAAACATCAAAAATCTTTTAAAAAGCCAAAAAAATAAAAATAAAAATAAAATCTTAAATAAATTCTCAAAAGTTGCATTTCCCAACAAAGCACTATCTTTTCCAAATCAAACTGAGGGCACCAATCCAAATTCAATGAGCTTAGCAAAGAAAACATCAATTGGCTCAAATCATTGCAACAAAATTGGAAAATTGCTACACTTGAACTTCATGATCAATATCACATTTCAAACATCCAAATACTTGATTTAAATGACAAAATTTGAAAAATCAGATCAAAATCTAAAAAGCTTAAACATAACTAAGGATCAAAGTGGATGAATTTTTTGAAATATGGATCTACAAACAAAAGCAAAAATGTTCAAAGTGTTACTAAATTTTTGGAATCATGTCTTTTTAGCAAATCGATGAAGTCTTGGACTAGATGAGCGATGATGAAGATATGATATTTTCTTGATTTCTTCTTGAGTGCTTGCCATATTGATTTATAATAGTATGTGAATCAATCTAATGACATGATCATCAAAGAATCATCGAGGACATTTGTATGTGAAAGGGATCAATTCTTTTTCTGTTTACTTGAAATTATTAAAATCTAAGGAAAGAGGTATTCATATCATCATGGTTGAACCAGTGAGCATTGTACCAATTTCATGTTCCAAATTCTCAATGATGATTATAAGCTCCAAATTTTTGAATAATGACAGTTATTTGCATACATCTTAGATTAAGTGCATTGTATATTTTGTTTTTCCTTTCATATCTTAATTTGCAAGGGGGGAAAAGAAATGGGGGTTTCAATTCAAACGGTTTATTCTTGATTTCAAAAAAAATTGTGAGATTGTCTTTTGCATTCATGCATAGCATTAATCATTATTCATTAGCCATTTATCAGAGAAAAGAAAGAGAAAAAGAATCATTACTCATACATCATTTGCATACATGTAATTAAAGATAGAATTGCATACATCTGAAAACCCAAAAACATAGGGGCATTCACATTCATACTTCCATAGAACACTTTGCATCCATACATTGGAAAAATAGAGAAAAGCATGTCATAAATCCATACATCAATGCATTCATCTATGTATATCATAAAATAAGATACAGTGCATCCATAGCATAATCACAAGTAAATTCATTATAAACACCATATAGCTACATATAAAGATAATCTCATAACAAAATACATCAAGAGAATCAAGGAAGTATATCATCATATAAGTGTTCATAAAATGATCTAGTACATCAGTATATCAAGATACAAATGTCATGAAAGTGATACATCAAGTGTTCTGATCAATAAAACATCATAAAACATGATACAATGACATCAACAATGAATAACTCTATCATCCAATCATCAAGATCCCATAGCAGAACCTGATCCATCCCCAGCACCTAATCCATCTAGACCTCTGCCATCCTTTCTATCTTGTGAAGGAGGAGCCTGAGAAGTGCTTGCTACGCTATGACTCTGTGCCATGATCGTCACGAACTGCTGCACCAAGGTAGCTACCTAAGCCAATCTGCCAACAACAGTGAATATCTCTATCCTCATGGACTGCTCCTCTCATGCTACAATATCAATGCTAGGAGCAGCCTATGAACTCTGTCCCATATCCTATGACTGCTGAACCTATGGAGGCACCTGCTATGCCGAAACCTGATCCTACTATACCTAATCCTGATCCTGCTATGCTAAAGTAACCCTCTGTAATTGAACTAAGGGATCCTGTCCACTAGGAATCTATTGAGAAACATCTATATGTACCTATCTCTATTGTCTCTACTGATGATGAGCTCTATCTTGTCTATCCACTGTTGCTCTAGGGCGTACCTCAGCTACATCATCCTGTCCTCTAGCTCTAGCCCTATCCTAGACATGTCCACCTCTCACTTATGCTCTATCAATATCCTGAGGTGCTCTCTATCCTCACCATCTTTGACATCTCCTACCACCACTACCATCACCACCATCATCATCACTGCCACCATCATCTCTCTCATCCTAGCCTATGATAGGCTCTGTTGGATCAGTAAATTGAGGAAACCTGTTACGAGCCCACCAGTCTCGATACTCATGTGACATCCCACCATCTATAACACTTGCAAGCATCTCCCATCTGTAGTATCCCAAACTAGCAATCTGATCACATGCAAACTGATAATCAATCAAAGAACCCCACATCGATTGCTCTGCCTGTACACAAGTATATAATACTGCACCCTGTGGCATATCCTATACTCTACCATACTGGAAAGACACTTGGCCAAAGTAGAAATTCTCAATTGTAGGAGTAGCCCTTCCAATCATCCATCAAGGAGAAAACATTTAGGGAAGTGTTGGGACTCAAAATTCAATTTTGAGGTACCATGTAAAACGCTTGCTAAAGTGCTCCTTTGGGTCCAAAATGCACATGTGAAAAGGGTGTTTTCGGGTCCCGTAATGAGTGGAGAATGATTTAATACCTTTTCTATGTCCCATTGATTCAAATTGAGCTTTCATTTCACATTTTGAAATGGGTTTTCATTAGTTCATTCCTAGAGGGTCTCAAAATCAGAAAATTGCTGTGTAGAAATCATCGGGAAGGGCTACTTTGAGATTGAATATCTTGAAATCTGATAAGTGTCATAAAAATCTGAGCCTAGCGTCTTGTTTTAAACCTTGCGTAATCTCTATGTGTCAGGTTTTAGGTCCTTGTGATAAGTTTTGACCCTATTTATTCATCCCCTTCCGGAGGTGTTTTCTTGGTTTTGCACTTGTGCACTTGTTCATTTGTTTCTCAGAGGCCTTGTTTGTGGAGCTGTATCTTTTTCCCGGTGATTGGAAGTGAAGTGATGATCATTTCCCTGCATTCTAAACAAGTTTTACTTCATCTTGGTTGGTTTGAAGCTCATGACAAATCCATTGGATGAGTTTCCAAATGTGATTCCATTTGTAGTTTTTGTTGTTTGGACAAGGTGCACTATGTGAATTTATGTCAGAAGCCTACTTTGACAGCTTGTATCTTGCGCCCAAGTGATCCTAGCCTCAATCCATTTGTGTCCCTGTGATCTATGCATAAAATAATTCAATGCTCTAGGATTTTGGGTCTTGACCAATCCATTTGTTAGCCTTTCCAGGCCCATTCTGTTTGCAAAAACTGAAAACTGCCTAGTTATCCTGAATTGCAAAATTCCAGGAGCCAACTTTACCTACTTATAATTTTTAATCGGTCAAGCCTAATGTTGAAATTTTTTTTTCCCTACATTGTAGACATAACATACTACTTCTAGTTTCAGTTGGGACTCTTTGCCAATCCACCTTCTCAGTTTTTGAAGCTGATTCCATTCGCAATTTTCAATACTTTTCTGCATGTCCGGAGTTTACTTCTGCAAGTACCTATTTTTAGTGAGCTATATATTTTGTCTGAAAGATGCCTAGATCGAATCAGTTGTAGATTTGGGTTGTAGACATCTTAACGTACTTGCATGCCGATTTGTGGCTCCTCCAGGGTCCCTTTACTATTTTTACCAAGATGGTTGCAGTTTATTGTTGTCTAACGGTGGGTTTGCAAAGTAGAATGATTGTGCCAACTTTGAAGGTTAATATCTTTCGGCTCAGTTGCATTCAAGAGATGCCATTTTGAAAAATGCTTTTTTGTATGACAGAGAATAGGCTCGTTCAGTGGCAGCACCCAATCAGGTGATTGTGATAGCTTTTAGGGCCGATTTCTGGGCCTATTTGCGTAGTTTTGATCCTTTGCAAAAGAGGTATTTTTTCTAGAAATTGGTGATATGGGTATGCTTGAATTTTGGTCCTGAATCATACATAAGGTGTTTGGGGCCATTGTCTAGTTTAGGTACATGAAAGCAAAAATTTATTAGGTCGGACCCATTTGGGGCCGACCTTGCTCATTGAAATCATTTCAAATCAAAAGAGGATGAGTGTGTTGAAGATCAGGTGTTGATTGCTCTAGATAATAGTGAAGATAATGGCCACATTATTGATGAGTCTTATAATGTCAAGGTTTCTAGTGATGGGGAAGCAGGTTCTGAAGAACTAATCTCTTGTGTAAAGTAGAATGCATTGATCACTTCAGGAATAAGTACAACTAAAGAGGAGCAGTTAGAAGTCAATGATTTATGTTTTGGAACAGACCATAATGATGAGACTAGTTTAGACTCACCTAAAGATGAAGAAAAAGGGATGTGAGAGGCCCATTAAATATGGAAATGTCTTCTTAAAGGTCATTGTCATTTGGGTGCTATAACCCCACCTTGCAGCCATTCCAAACAAGTGCAAGACTTCCAAGCCCTTCTATGGAGATATCATTATGTTCTACGTACTAGCTGGAACTCACTTAAATCCCCTTGGGATAATGGGGTTCCCATGATTCAGGAAAAAGTTGTCATTGCAATTAAGAGATTGGATTATTCTTCCATGAGAAAAGAATGAGCAGCCGAGTTAAATCTAACCCTGCGTAGGATGGTAAAGTCGTAGCTTACAATACCAGTGGAAAAAGATAGCCCAAAGATAAAGGAACTGAGCTTCAAAAATCTTTGAAGCATTTAAATGTGGCCTGCACTAAGCTGAGGGAATTGCCTCCCAATCTTGAACAGTTGGAGGCTTTTGAAGAACTGCTTACAGGGAGCTCAGAATTGACAGTCATGAGACGCCATCTTCTCTATATAATTTCAGCAAATAATTAAGAGACTTGATTCTGTTGGGATGCACCAAGCTACTCCATATTGACAACTCTATTGAAAGATTAGTAGAATTGGAAAGCTTTAAAATATATTTATGTGGAATGAGAGCGTTACCAGAAGCTTTCGCATGCATGATTTTGAAATTTTGGGTGTTCAATATTGTCCATTTGATTTGAAGCGGTTGCTCTATTGACAGATGTGAATTAGCATTAACATGAAGCAAGCTAGCGTGGACTTGAAATGAAAGGGACCAGCACATTTCAAAAGGAGCCAGCATATCTCTTTTGCATCAGAAAGTAGACGCCATTGAAGGAAAATTTTATGGAACTAGAACTGAATTGCGTGCATAAAGCTTGGTCAAATTCTGCATCTCAAATGCCTCAAAAGCCTTGGGATGCTATTTGTGAGCCACAATATGCTTTCTGGAGTGATTCTTGATACAATTGGTTGACTTCAATAGTTAACACATCTTGTGCTTAACAACAACAAACTATCTGGGAATGTCCCTGCAAGTTTAGGAAAATATTACAATTTGTAGTTGTTGGATCTCTCCAACAATCAGTTTAGTGGATGCATACCACGTGAAGTGGCCAGTCTTGCTAATTTATAGTTTTATTTCAACTTGTCAAGAAACTTATTCCAAGGATCTCTACCTCTAGAAATTGGAAAGATGGTTCATGTTCAAGCCATTGATGTTTCATGTAACAGGTTTGAAGGTCAAATTCTGGGGACTCTGGGAGGCTACGAGCAACTTGAATATTTGAATCTTTCTTCAAATGAATTGCAAGCGCCAATGCCTAGTTCTCTTGGCGGGTTAAAAAGTCTCATGAGTATGGATCTGTCTCTCAATAATCTTTCAGGCTTGATCCCTGTAATTCTTAGGTTGCTGAATATGCTTCAATATTTGAGCTTGTCTTACAATAACTTAAGTGGAGAGATCCCAAAAGAAGGCATCTTTAAAAATTTGACAGCAGCATCATTTAAGGCAAACACATATCTGTGTGGGGAATGGATGCAATTACTTGCATGCCTTGTTCTTACTATTAAGCCTAAAGACCACACCAATAGAATTAGAATAATAGCACTAGTGGCTGGAACCATTACCTTCCTATTATTCTGTGTATTGATCTAGGCAGTGATTTACAAGAAGCACAAGATCAAGTCTGATGTTCCCAGTGACATGTTGCCCAGGAATCTCATTGATGATGGGGATTTCCTATCAAGACATTGTTACATAGATATATTGAATCCTAAATTCAACAATCCGCTAGTGTGTGTCTAGTAATGGTGAAGTGGTTGCGATAAATGGTGCATTTGCATGAGACTAAAGGAAAGATCTCGGTACATCAAATGGAGTGGAAATTTACACAGGAGATATGTGATTTGGAAGCCCAACGCATAACAAAGGAGTTTCCCATGAGGCTACATCAGAGGAACCATGAGTTTTGTGAAGAGGAATGGGCTGGGCATCAAAATAAGACTAAAGCATTATCCCAAATTGCGTGGAAAGAAACATTTATCTGCGTTTAAATACTAAAGCGCTCACCTTGAATGTGAAGAAAGCCAAAGAGGCTTAACGGCGGGCCATCTTGGCTGGAAGTCTGCAACATGTGGGGCCCGCTTATATTTTGACACACCCAACAATTCAAACTAGCCTTGACCCACCAATTCGTAGAATAAAAGTGCAGTTTGAAAAGTAGTTAAGTGATTTAGCGACATGAGGTGCATCTGCCAGTTCACAGAATTAAAAAGGTAAAGTGAAAATTATCAAGCAATTCAGTGATGGTGCCAGTTTGCAGAATCCTATGGGCAACTGCAAAATTATTAAGCAAATGTGAGAATAGCTTCATGGTCACCTAGTCACCAGATGAGGTGGCATTGGTGAGGTGGGAGGCTGACCAATCCAAGCCTACCACGTGTCAGATGGGTCCCGTTGTAGGCAATAAAAATAATATTTTATTCTTTTCATTCCTGTGCATCCAAGAAAAAATCAAAGTTAAAATGATAAATTTATATAGTTTTAACTATATTAAAATTTCAAATATCAAAGTTACAGAGCTAGGAAACTATTTTAATAGCTCGGGGCTTTATTTTTCACCTAAATATCAAGAATTATATACCACCAAAAAGGTCTTGACATGAGGATTCCATTTTTGGGATCAATTTTAGTGCAGGTCTAGCTAGTTTTGAGATATTTGTAGTTGAACGAAACAAAGGCTGGGAAGATATTTTGAAAATATCTAATTTGTTACATCCGGTGATTCACATTTCAGTTTGGGGAGATGAAGATAGGTGTTCTGAGGAGAAAAGATTAGATGGTTCAATCAATTCAGAGGGATGATTCATTAGATGAAGAATCCGACAAGTGGCCTCTCTTGATTCTTGCTGGCATTTCCCCCTTCTCTTCTTATAGTCTTTTCTTTTCAGTTTGAGGGGTTCCAATTTTGGAAGAACTTTGGTCTAGGTTCCAGATTTTTGATAAACATCCATTGAATGGTTCCAGGTCTATGGTGATTCCAGTAGGGGGTTCTCCAAGAAGGTTCCAGAATAGAAGTTCAATTTTGGTTCATGATTGTCTCGTATAATGGTTTGTGTTCTTTATTTTCTGTCATAGATTTAATGCAAGTATTTGTAAATTTGATTGCAAATTGAAGTACATGTAAGGCATGTATGGTTTTCAGGGAGTTGTCTTCATTGTACTGAGTTTCAATTTTAGTATGAGTTCAGTATTCAAGGGATATTGAGTTTGTCTTCTCCAAGGGAGAATGTATCTATTTGTATTTGGGTATCCTTCAAGGAAGGATTGTAAAATCCTTAAATGTAGATTGGAAATTAATCAGTACTATGAATTTGTATGATTCTTCATATTGAGTGATAGAAATGTGTTAATGTAAGGCATTAATGTAGGGATATTAATCAATGAAACATGGTTTGGAGTTTGGGTTTTTATCTACTGGTTTTGACTCCATGCCCGGATTGAAGGCACTGATCTTTACTGTTAGAAGTCATTTTCCAAGCAAGCATCAATTTAATCAATCAAATTTCCCTTTCTATTGATGAGCTTGAAAGAAGTTTGTAGCATGTGGGTAGGCTTCCCATATCAGAGATTCATCTTAGTTATGAATCCCATCACAGGACATGTTTGTTATGATTGAATCCACCAATTAACCTTCTTGTTGAGTATTTGTAGAATGTTTTGTATCAGTTGGAATAAGTAGGGATTAGGTACACCCACCAGGGTCTATGAAGCCCGAAGTGAAGAAGGATTCCATCCTTGTTAATTAGTATTTCTCTTACCAGGAAAAGAGCATCAAAAGGGAGAGATCAGGTTTAGGATCTAGTTATTTACCTTTGCAAGAAAAATAGCTAACAGGAAGCTCATCATCATCATCCCTCCAGTGCTCACATCCTATGTATGGTCACCACTGAACCTGATCAAGATCATCAATTTGTCAGCACCAATAATCAAGCTTGCCCAGATGATGCTAGACAACCATGCTGCTATATAGAAAAGCATACAGGAATCCATGACAATGAATCCTGTCGAAAATAGGCCTAGTAATGGGAAGATGCTCCCATACCCACAACTGTAAAATCACTGCACCTGCTGACAAAGAAGCACTCTCTTTGTAGACAACCTCATGCAAATCATGATACAACTAAGCAAGAACATAGGAGCCCCAATCAAATCATCGAGGCTAAGAAAGTAAATCCTCAAGGATCCTGCCCCACCCAACTGAGAAACCACGACCTCGCTAGTCGGGATGTAGGAATCCACTGATAAGAGCACCAAGAACCACTAGTAATGTTAGGAAAGAAGAAAACTGTGGCCAAATAATAGTATCATCATCTATAGTGTTGTCTCCAAACACTTGTTTGCAGACTGTGCTATCATAAATAGAATCATAATATACTAACTCCTCGACAAGGAATGTGTAATAGTCTATACACATCCTCTGGAGTGATAGTCATCTCTCCAAAAGGAAGGTGGAAATTATTGTGGTCGGAGTGCCATCTCTCCACCATAGCAGTTAGAAGACCACGGTTCAGCTAGAACCGCAACATGTCAAGAAGAAAATTGAGGCCACACATCACAAAAATATGATACTCTACTAGAGTCGGAGCCTAACCAAGATCAATAACCCATGATGCAACATACCGTATGTAAAGAATAGGGAAGTGTGCCTATTTGGAAAAACAAAGGAATCATGTCAGCATACCATATCAAGGAATCATCTAAAGTCAATCAATTTTATCAAAAGTATCAAGAAATCACACCGAATACCATTTGTTCATGTCTCTATATCCTAAGAATGAAGTATCAATATCAATCATATCAATTTTCACACTAATTGATTTATCCTATCAGATTGACAAATCACATTCATTGGTACCATTATCTTGATATCCTAATCAATTATTTTGTTTAAACACAATAGACCTAATCTTCTCATTGGAATTGATCATCTGGAGTTATCAAAATTTTCATCAGGAAAAATCAAGTACAAGTGAAAATTTTTCAAAAATCTTTCAAGCGTGATTTTACACATACCACATGACATTTCATCTCACGTGATGCAGAAAAGATGTCAGGCGACACTTTGTCTATCCTAAGCAGTAATTCAGGTTTCACGTGACACTTTATAACACTAGGTGACATTGAATAAAGCCTAGGTAACAATGAAAATCTAGGTTTTAACATGCGGAAAAACATATGCAAATTGGCATTAAAATCCTAAGGCTATGTGGAATCATATTCTTCTCAGGCAAGAATGAAAAATTGTTAGGCGATAGTTTACTATGCAGAGGCATGAGTAAAAAGTGTGGATGTGACACTTTAAAGGCTAACGTGACATTTAAACTATCCTCAGTGTGAATTTGCAAAATTAAAACAACGACGACATGGAAAAGATGCAATAAATGCTATAAACAAGAAATAAATACCACAAGGAAGTTAAGAATGACTCACTGGAGGTCTGTAGTCAGGTGGTCTCCGATACCATCGACATCTCTTGAACTGATGCTCTTTGATAGGAACAACCATCTTGAAAATCAAAGGAAGCTCAGAGAAAAATCATAGAAGTCAAAAGTGAAAATGAGTAGTAAATCAAGGTTTTTCAACCTATTTAAGCTAATTTGACCTAATTTAGAGGTGAAATTTTGACTTTGACCTATAATAACCTATCACTTCAATCGGGGCAAATTGTGAATCAGGGCTTATCATCAGTGTTTTTTAGAAATGAAAACATATTGGATCAATCAATCAAATTTTTCAAATCAAGCATCAATATGTTTTATTTCTAAGGGGGCATACCATTGGATAATCAGATCAAACAATAGTAACATCATCAAAAATCAAGAGACCGATCATCGAATCAAAAGTGAAAGATTTTATCAGGAAATTTTTTGTAATCAAATGAATGGGGCATCACATCGAAATCAATCATCAAATTAGGTATCATATCAGGATCAATCATTGAATCAAACATCATATCGAGAACCATCATCAAAAGGACCATCATATCAGAATGATCATCAGAACCATATCATTTGAGAGTTTCATATCGATCATATCTGTATCAATATCCTATCATAAATCAAGGATTGACCATCGAAAGACATTAAACAAACATTAGAGATCGACCATCAATGAATAAGGACTTATCATCAAGCCAGATTAGAGTATTCTTTGAATCGACATGCTTCGTACATCAACTCAAAGAGGGGTATTTTTAATCACCTAAAAATGGACAAAAATCAAATCAAAGCAAATCAAGGACAAAATTGAAGTAATTGAATCACAATGCATAATTAGTCAATCAAAATTAAAATCAAGTCTTAATTCAAGATCAATCAAAATTGAGAGCATTTTAATCAAGTGCAATCAAATCAAAATACAATTAAATCAAATAATTGTATAGTCTTGGATTAAATTAAATTCAACCCATTCAAGGGGTACATGGCTAAAATAAATCAATTAATAAATCTTAATTACTCTCAACAACCCAAAAGGAGAGGGAATTCAATCAACCAATAAGATTGAAGGAAAGGAATTCACATGGATCAAGCCAAATTGAATCTCAATCACTCAAAGTGAAAGAGAATCTTATCTGTTGATCTTGTCTACTTGTCCCAAGTTATGAGGACATAAACTTTGCATTGTCTTCAAAGGATGGAACCAAGGACTCAACTAAGGTTTAATCGTGACCAAACACAACTACACCCCCTACCATTGGAAAATCTATAAAAGGAAGACTAAATTCCTTCATTATGATCAACCACACATCTGAGAATTACATTGAACCTCTTGCAATTTAAGTTTAGAAAGGCATTTGAGAGCTTAATTAGCATTTACTTTTATATAATTGTTATCTTTAACTTGTTTATCTTATCATTCTCATTCTAGGACTGCCATTAATGGAAGCTTGCTAAGAGCTTTGCATTAACATTCTTAGTTAGAGAGCCATAGGATGCTCAATTGATCATTAATTTGCTAAATAGTTGCTCTATTATGGTTTATTTAGTTACTATTTTATTTATTGATGTTCAACCTTAATTCTATGAAGATACTTTCCCTAGTATACAAATAGCATATCCGGATGTTCTCTCACTGTAAGTATTTGTAGCTACTGTTTTGAAGCACCTTTCTCATTAATGTCAAAGGGAAGTATATACAGAATATGGGATATAGATATGTACAAGGGAAATATAAGATAAAATTTTTTTGTATTAAGGGATAGTTACCAACTTTTCCATATTCCTTTGTTTCCATCAATGACAAAGGGGGAGATTGTTGGCAAGTTGACTACACTGGTGTATATGACTTAATATAGTGTTTTCATTATGGCAACAAAGTCATATAGTGTTTTGGAGTCAATGCACTTGATGAGAAGATCATAAATTGGCTAATTGTTGAAGACTGGATAGTGTATAGAGTACCTGAAGATCAAAGCATCAGCGCATGTTCATACCATAGAATTATGTTATGCACCCTAGAATTTAAGTTGGTAACATCATATTCGTGCTAAGTCTAAGAGCGCATGATCAGAAGATTCAGTATGAGGAAGATGTAGAGAGTTCAAGTTGCAGAAACAGTGAATGCTAGAGAAGAACAAAGCAAGCAACTGACTGTTGGTATTTTGGTTTGCAAAATTAGGATAAAATCAACTTTTGATAAACTGATGTGCAGATGTGCCTTAGGTTAGGACTTTTGGTGTCGATTTTATTTGATTTGATGATGTAGGAGGTTAATGAACCTATAGCCCATTTTTGGGGTCTTACATTTTTCCCCTCTCTAAATCACTATGCGAAGCGTAGTGGTTCAAAGATTAGTCATTTTTTTATGTTGAAACTAATTTGAAAGATGAACTAATTTCGACATAGAAATCGATTGAAAGATAGGAAAATGCTGATTCAGGTCCTGGTTGACCAAAAATTGTGATGATGTTAATATTGGCAAGTTGACTATACTAGTGTATAAGACTTAATATAGTGTTTTCATTATGGAAAAAAAGTCATATAGTGTTTTGGATTCAGCGCACTTGATGAGAAGATCAAAAACTGGCTAAGTGTTGAAGATTGGATAGTGTACAGAGTACCTGAAGATCAGAGCATCAACGCATGTGCATACAATAGAATTATGCTATGCACCCTAGAAGTTAAGTTGGTAACATCATATTCATGCTAATTGTAAGAGAACATGATCAGAAGATTCAGTATGAGGAAGATACAGAGAGTTCAAGTTGCACAGACAATGAATGCTAGAGAAGAACAGAGCAAGTAGCCAACTATTGGTATTTTGGTTTGCAGTTATATTACTATGTTGTAAAGGCTATGCACCTCTTTTAATTAGGTTTCTGACATGTAATTATGTTTTTTTGTAAACACGCTTGAGCCAATTCAATTGTAAGTGTTGTATGTAATCGGTTAAAGGGATGACCTAGTTAATTGTTTTGTATGTGCATATAAATATCAGATGTGCCCATTGTAATTAGAAGGATGAGTTAATATAGAGTAGAGATAAGCAGAGAAGAAGTGTGTGAAGAATTGATAAGATGTAGTAGAGCTTTGCAAGAGGTCAAAGCAGCAATGCATCAAAGGAACTGATCAGACAAGTAGTGTCACAGTGATAGTTCATCCAACAGATATAGTGTGTATCTGAGATTAGAAGGTTGTAGCCTTCACCACTTGAGTAGTGAGCTCTTGGATAGTGCGTCCACACTCCTAATAGGGTTAAGGATCTTCTAACAATGATCATAAAACACTAGTATAGAATATTAGTGGGTGTCAATTCCCAATGGGGTTTTTACCTATTTGGGTTTCCCCGTAACCATATTGGTGTTATGTGCTGATTTCATGTTTCATGTTTATGTTGATGTTCATTTTAGTATTTAAGTATTCCAATTCTATTTAAGAATAAAGTAAAAAGATAAAATATAGTGAACACTAATTCACCCCCCCCGTCTCAGTGTTCCCATTCCTAACAGTTAACTATAGCAACAATGAACTGATGATTATGAAAAAGTATCAAAACACATAATTCTAAACTTTATGATTATGAAGAAATGATTGACTTGATTCCAGAACTGATTGTCCAAAGGAATCAAAATGGTATGACATTCGAACCCTTCAATTATGAAGAACCAAGGAAATAACACTAATGAACTGATGGTTACAAAAAGTTGATATAGTTTACAAGATTGATTAGGATACCAGATTGATATGGATCTCGATGAATATGATATGCCCCAAGCAATGTGTCCCAAGTGATGAGGTCTTTTGATGTGATTAAGTAACTAAACATGGTTGTTGTCTTGATCACTGAGGGAAGATTTGATTTATAGACTTGATTGATGTGCAATACCATGCCTAACAAGAAAAGTCAATGTTGAATGGTTTAGAAGCATGTTAATTGATTTCAAAAGTGTTTGTACATGTCCAGAAATGCGTTCTACATCATTTAGGGGTTTTGAAGACCAAGTTTGACTAGGTTTGACCATGAGTTGACCATGGTTGACCAAGTTGAAGTTCAAATAGTTTGATGTAAGATAATGAGTTAAGTTGAATTCTTGATTTCTATGATGATTAGAAAGTTGACTATGCAAGCAGTCGGTCGTCCTCGGTCTGAAAATTTTAACTCACATTTTTAACAAGGTAAATGATCTTAGATTTCAATTTTGATCCCGAAAATGGGTTCAAAATGTTGAAATTAGCTGGGGTGCAATTTTCATGGAAAACTAAACACTTTAAAAAATTAGGTCAAAACCTATATAAGGGCCAAAAGGGTCATTTTCATTTCATTATTTACTTTTGTCTTTTGTGAGCCTTGTGGAGCCCTCTAAGAAAATGGACAAGGTGTATGTATCCTCTCACCAATTCAAGTGCAACCAATGATACCAGTGACCTCCCTAGTATGGGAACCTGATAAATGGACCTCTATGCCTTTCTAGCATTCAAATTTGTCATGTTTTTATGCTTTTCAAGATCTTTTCATATGTATTTAGATATTTTAATTTTTGCACCACAAAAAGTCATACAACATTCCACTGGGCTCGTACAAGTGTTCAATTTCATTTCAATTGTCATCCCAGAACTACTTTAAACTCATATGAGAGGGACCCATGTGTCGTATGACATTTCATCGGGTCCCTCAATTGTCGTACGTGAGCCTATGCTTTGTCATGTACTCATGGATTGTCATATGGAAACCTGTAGAAACTCATATGAGTTTTCACACCAATCTGAAAACTCATATGGAAAACAGTGAGTCTTTTTCACCAGCTTAGGTAAAAATTTTAATGTTTTTGATTTCTAAGGATGATTCCTTAGCATTTAATGCACCTTATGAAGTGTTCAACTTTACAATTCCTGTACTGATATCTTGATTTTTGACCAAGTTATTGATAGGGTACCCTATTTCTATTTTGAGTAGGTCATTTACCCTGATGTGCATGTCCAGATTTTGCACCCAATGACCCAGAGATTGTGTGTTTCACTACCTGACTTGATGAGGGTTCACTTAGCTTCATGTCATTTTGAAACTTGATATAGTTGGCTGAGATTCAAGTGAACCACAATTTATTGACTGCGCTAATTGAGAGATTCCATTCTGGGACACAGACCTTCCATCTCCCTACTAGAGAGATTATAGTTACTCATGAGGACGTCTACCAGATATTGTGGATACCATTCCATGGTCCTCATCTTGATTATGTTAGTTTGGGGAACTTTGGCCTTCATGCCTTACATAGATTTTTTGGTGATAACACTCAGCTGACTAATTCTATCTCCTGGGATTCGTTAGTTCAGAGATATGGGCACACACATAGATTAGCGTAAATCATAGTAGGGATGATCAGTGGGATCATCATGTTCGACTGTTAGCAAAATTGTCTATTGATGGGCTGGGCCCCAATGGTGGCTTAATTGATGGTGAATCCTTCTGATTTGGGTTGGGGATAGTGTTAGGAATGGAAACATTGAGTGGGGGGGGTGAATCAATGTTCACTCTATTTTAAATTTTCACTTTAATCTTTATGCTGAAATTAAATGCTTAAGTACTAAAATAAATATTCACATAAACATGAAATCAACACATGACACCAATATGATTACAAGGAAACCCAAATAGGTAAAAACACCAATGGGAATTGATACCCACTAATATTCTGCACTAGTATTTTTTGATCCTTGTTAGAATATCCTTTACCCTGTTAGGAGTAGCTTTACAATGCTTTAAGTATAGTAGACCTTGTTAAGGGTCGGACCCTGTTAGGATTCTTTTACAATTTTCCTTGTTAGGGGAGAGGACGCACTGTCCAAGAGCTCACTACTCACTACTATATTTACAAGATGAACTATCACTATGACACTGCTTGTCAAATCAATTCCTTTGATGCATTGATGCTCAAACCTCTAGAAAATCTCTAATATATCTTCTAGTGTCTTTGCACACTTCTACTCTACTTATTACCACTCTCTATAAACTTCCATACTGAATACAATGGGTGCACCTTATATTTATACGCTCATACCAAATAAACAATTAGGTCGGCCCCATAAATAATTACAAACAATGCTTCCAACTGAATTGGATTAAGTGTTCTTACAATTATACATATAAACATGTCGAAAACCTAAGTACAATGGGTGCATAGCCTTTACAATATTACATTACAATCACAAACCAAAATACTAATTGTCGGCTCCATGCTCTATTCTCTGCTAGCACACATTGGCTGTGCAACTTCAACTGATTGTAACTTTCTCATCCTTGCACATCTGATCATGTGCTCATAGACTAAGAAAGAATATAGTCTAACCAACTTAACTTCTAGGGCACATACCATAATTCATCCATACACATGTGCGCTGATGCTCTGAGCTACAGGAACTCTGTACACTATCCAGTCTTCAACACTTAACCAAATTCTGATCTTTACATCAAGTGCACTGACTCCAAACTGCTATATGACTCTGTTTCCATAATGACAACAATTTATCTAGTCATATACCTCAGTATAGACAACTTTCCAACAATCTCCCCCTTTGTCATTGATGGCAATAAAGGAATTTGGCCAAGTTGCTAATTGTCCCTTAACACAAAAACTTTTGTCTTCTATACATTTCTTATACATAATCTTATATCTCCGTATACATATTATACTCCATATTCTATACACAACTCCCCCTTTGACATTAATGACAAAGGTGTACCAAAAAATTGTATTTGCACATACTTACTTAGGGAAAACATCTGGATATGCTATCTTGAGGTTTTGGATCTCATTCTTCCAAAATGTTATCAAAGAGTTAACTATCTGGAGATGGGTGCATAAAGCATATTGAAGCTTGTCCATCTTCTTCAAATCTATGCTCAAACCTTGATCATAGGTTATCATGGTGGCATCAATTTCCTTTATGTTCTGATTGAGAATGTCTAGTGAGGGTGGAAGAGCATTCCTCAACTGAGTCTGTCTAGACCTTATCTTTTCCATCTCTTTCTCCGCCTTCTCAATTTTGTCTAACTGACCTTGGTAGACATTGTTGCACATGTTCACATCAGTGGATGTGTCTTTCACTAAATTCTTCACTTGCTCAATCATAGCGTTTGCCTCTTATATTATCTTAAGATGGGCATCAGTAAGCTTATCCTGATCCATGCAGTTTGCAATGAATTTCCTTCCTTGATTAGAAAATTCTTTTAAAGATGCTTGTCCCATCTTGATTGAATATAGATCTAGTGCAAAGTTTCTCATCAACTCATTCAATCTCTTCTTCAGGTACTTCTCTTCTGCAACTTTGGATCCAGATTCTTCAAGGCTAGAAAAATTACTTTTGAACTATGAGATAACTATACTCACATCATCAACTGAGTGTACCTTATTCACTTTCATGTCCAGAGGCAACAAACTATTCAGTATGTTCACTGATTCCACAAGGAGAGTATTTCTCATTACTTGTTTCTCCTTTGCCTTCTCCATAGCTAGGACGCTGAACTTAATCAGGTCTTCTTCTCTCCATGAGTCCAAACTAGATGTGTTGGGTGTCAAACTTGACAACAATGCTAAGGAGGGAATGATGGGAGTGCTATCCATCACTTCTATTTTTACCTTGGATAGATCAATAGAAGTTTCATCTTTCTCTTGTTCTTTATCTTCTTCTTTCTTTTCTTCATCTTCTATTTTCTCTTCTTCTTTCTCATCTGTTATATTTTCAATTAATACCTCTTCTTGATGAGTGGGAGGTGCGCTATTGCATAAAATCTCAGCTTCTTGTGTGCTCACAAAATATTCCTCAGACTTGTCTAATTCTGTGTCAGTGGAAACCATGGCTATCTCCACATTATCAATGATAATGGTTTTTTCCTTGAGTGATTCTGACATGGGTGCAGATTTATCTAATTCTTTTTGTACTTCCACTACAGGTGTTGAATCCTGAGGACCTGTAGAATGTACTTTGATGGTCTCTCACCCTTTGGTAACCTTTATGGGTACATTAGCTATGGGCACAGTAGGTGGATACATGTTTCTATTTATGAATACCTTCTCAAAGGCTTTTTCTATTTCTTTTGCAATTAGCTAATAATTTATATCCATTATGTTCAGAGTCCTTGTCTTAGTTCTGAGATGAGGCTTCACCTCTTTCTTCCTCTTTGGCATTGCCTTATACTTAGGAGGAGAAGTAAGGTCAATGGTTTGCTTTGGCACAGATGAAGTATCATCTTCTTTACCCTTCTGACTATCATCTTTTGCAATTTTTATCTTCTTCATCCTAGGGTCATGTGATTCTACCTTAGCTACATTTGCACTCTTCAGTTCCAGAGAAATCTTTTCATCCCTTGCTTTATCAAGGTCTTCTTGAGACACACCATGTATTCTCAATATCTTTGATGTGACTTTAGCAACCTTTCTTTTTGTTGCTGCACTTTTTAGCTTTGCATCTACTTCTCTAGTTTTATCCTCATATGTTCCCCACCTAAGTTCATTAGGATCTTTTGGGGCTTATAGTAATACCTGTGCATATGCTTCAAGGACCTATTCCTCTACTTCATAACCAAGTGGATGAATCTACTTAGTTCTTGGCTCAAAAGCTTCCATACAAGTTGTATCTATCTCTACCATAAAGAAAATAGTATCCTTGTACTTTTCCATAATGCTCTCTACAATCTTGTACCTCATTTGCATCTTGACCCTGAAGGTCTTTAGTTCCAATGTCACCTAATCTCTTAATGTGCTCTTTGTGGATGCTTTGTTGGATATCTGAGGCATGGTAGGAATGGATTTGTCCAAATACAAATCTAATACTCTCCCAACTATATTAAGGTATGTGTAAATGATCAATGAACCAAACCTAAATATTTTGTCTTGTCATGCTTGATGGCCTTGATGTTATCAATCAACTGTGCATGCAAGAGCTCACACAAGTTGAATTCCCCATCTTCCTTTAGAAGTCTAATGGCTGCTAGAATAGTACCCGCAGACACACTATTCACCCTAATGGTGTGATGAAACCTATAACCCAACATCATTGACATTAATTTGATGTCTGCTTCTTCAATAGGCTCTATTATCATGCCGTGCTTATCACTCCTAGATGTACAAGTCCGCTCAACTACTTTCCTAACATCCTTTCCCATAGGAAGGATGACACCTGTCCTAGAAAGGCCTGTCATTTCATGTATCAAGCCACTGGTTATTCTTACTAGTACATCACCAATCCAAAACAAATCATCATGAATTCTACTCAATAAAATATTTACCCATTCTATCTCATAGAATTCATATGCCATAGCATACTCAATAATAGGGTGATCATTCCATTTAGCATATTTTGTTGGCAAGTTGTCTATATTAAGGTATATGACTAGATATCATGTTGTCATTATGGTAACAAAGTCATATAGTAGTTTGGACTTAGTGCACTTGATGTAAAGATCATAATTCAGTTAAGTGTTGAAGACTGGACAGTGTACAGAGTTCTTGTAGCTCAGAGCATTAGCGCACATGTGTACAGATGAATTATGGTATGCACCCTAGAAGTTAAGTTTGTTAGACTATACTTATGTTTAGTCTATTTGTGCATAAGTAGCTATGCAAAGATGTGAAAGTTATAGTCAGTTAAAGTTGCACAGCCAGTGTGTGCCAGCAGAGAACAGAGCATGGAGCCGATAGTTAGCATTTTGGTTTGTGATTGTAATGTAATATTGTAAAGGCTATGCACCCATTATATTTAAGTTGATGACATGTTTATATGTATAATTGTAAGCACACTTAAGCCAATTGATTCAGAAGCATTGTTTGTAATTAGTCAGAGGGCTGCCCTAATTATGTATTTTGTATGAGTGCTTAAATAAAATGTGTGCCCATTATATTTTGTATGGAACTGAATAGAGAGTTATAATAAGAAGAGAAGAAGTGTGTGAAGACACTAGAAGATGTATTAGATCTTTTCTAGAGGTCAAAGCATCAACACATCAAAGGAACTGATCTGACAAGTAGTGTCATACTGACAGTTCACCCAGCATATAGAGTGTGTATTAGATATCAGAAGGTTGTAGCCTTCATCATTTGAGCAGTGAGCTCTAGGAAAATGAGTTCACTCCCCTAATAGGGATCATTGTAAAAGACTCCTAATAGGGTCCGACCCTTTCCAAGGTCTGCTATACTTAAAGCATTGTAAAGCTACTCCTAATAGGGTAAAGGATCTTCTAACAAGGATCACAAACACTAGCGCAGAATATTAGTGGGTATCAATTCCCACTGGGGTTTTACCTATTTGGGTTTCCCCATAATCATATTGGTGTCATGTGTTGATTTCATGTTTCATGTTTATGTGAATGTTTATTTCAATACTTAAGCATTTAAGTTTAGAATAAAGATTAAAGAGAAAAGTTAAAATACAATGAACACTGATTCAACCCCCCCCCCCCCTCTTAGTGTTCACTTTCCTAATAATTGGTATCAGAGCTCTGGTCCTCAGCATAGAAGTTTAACCACTTGAGGAGATCATGGACAAAGCATAAATGAAACATCTGAAGAAAAACCTTGAAGCTGCTCTTGAAGACCTAGACAACTCAGAAAGAGAAATTGAAGAACTAAAAGAAAAATTCAGCGATGCTCAATTAGTTATAAAAAAAATAAGAAAGGATTTGAAAGGATGCTCTAACAATGATCTTGAAGAAAAGGTCAAGAATTTGAGTGAATAAAATGCATCCTTATTAAATCAACTTGAAGAATTTGATGAAAAACTAATGAACAATCAAGATGTCTATAATGAACAAGTCAAGGAGAATCTTCAACTCAATGAAGAACTAAGGGAAGATAACTTGGAAGTCTTGGAGCTAAGGAATATCAAAGAAAGCTTGGAATCTAAATTGAAAAAGGAAAAGGATCATATTGACAAGTTACACACCAGTGTTGATTTCATAGAATCTCAGTTGTATGCAAGAAGAGCCAAAGGACACACTAGCTTTATTGGATGCAATGAAGCACAAAATCAGATTAACAATATACATGAAAAAAAGGATTCACAAAAGGACTCTTTTAATGCAAAGAAGATTGAAGATCAAACCAAAGATAATGGTGGACCACCTAAGAATGAGCGCAAGTGAGTAGAACTCACTTGTTTTGCATGTAAAAAGCATAGACACATTGCGAGGAGCTGTACAAAGGTAAGACCTTTTAATGGTTAATGTTATTCATGCAACAAGTTTGGTCATAAAGCTATGAATTGCAAGAGTAGTAAGAAGAACAAGATTTAGCAAGATCAAAGAAATTAGAATCAGACAAATGTAAGAAGTTATCAGAATGTTACATGCTAGATATGTAACTATAATGGTCACATAGCAAAACAATACAGAATGGTGACTCATGTTAATGTGCCGAGGAACAAAATACCTCTATTCATTTGTCACTATTGTAACAAGGGTGGACATATCTCAAGGTTCTATAGATCAAGGATGCAAGGTTAGGGAAGCCCTAAAAAGGTCAAAGAACCAGTTTTGGATCCTATAGGAGAAGTTAATTTTCTCAAAGCCTTAGGTGATGTGAGTATGATTTGGTTAGATAAAAAGAAGGACGTGACTGTTGAAAATGTATTGGATGCATCTGTAGTGGATGCACCCTCTACATCTAGATAAATGGCCCTCAGGGTCATAGGGGGAGCTAATTTAGCTCTAGACCCCTGTGTGGCTGTTATACTCATCCTCAGAGTATGCGCCTTTGGATTTAAGCTTTTGGAGTGTATAGGAACCTTCGCGCAAGAGCGCACATGGATACCATGCTAAAACTAGACAAGACATTCATGGATGAATATGTAAAATGGAATGATCATGCTATTGTTGAGTATGTTATGGCATATGAATTCTATGAGATAGAATGGATAAAGATATTGTTAAGTAAAGTTCATGATGATCTGTTTTGGTTTGATGATGTACTGGTAAGAATCACAGGTGACCTGATACATGAGATGGGATGCCTTTCTAGGACAAGCACCATCCTTCCTGTGGGCATGGATATTAGGAAAATAGTTGAGCAGACTTGTAAGTCTAAGAGTGATAGGCATGGCATGACAATAGAGCCTATTGAACATGTAGACATCAAACTGATGTCAATGATACTGGGTTATAGGTTTCACCACACCAGCAGGGTGAATAGTGTGTCTGCAGGCACTATTCTAGCAACCATCAAACTTGTGAAGGAAGATGGAGATTTCAACTTGTGTGATATCTTACATGCACAGTTGATAGATAACATCAAAGCTATCAAGCATGACAAGACAAAGATATTCAGGTTTGGATCATTAATCATCTATATATACCTTCATATAGTTGGAAAAGTTTTAGATATGTGTTTGGACAAATCTATTCCAACCATGCCACAAATATCCCTCAAAGCATCCACTGAAAGAAAATTAAGAGATTATGTAACATTGGAATTGAAGACCTTTAGGGTTAAGATGTAGATGAGATACATAATTCCACTGAACATTGTGGAAAAGTATAAGGATACAATATGCTTTATGGCTGAAACTGATACAACTTGTATGGAAGTTGTTGAGCCAAGAACTAAGTGGATTCATCCACTTGGTTATGAATTAGAGGAATAGGTCCTTGAAGCATATGCACAAGTACTACTTTTAGCCCCCAAAGATCCTAATGAACCTAGGTGGGGAACATATGAAGAGAAAAATAGAGAAGTAGATGCAAAACTTAATAGCCCAGCAACAAAAGGAAAGGTTGCTAAAGTCACATCAGAGATCTTAAGAATTCATGGTGTATCCCAAGCATACCTTGACAAGGCAAGGGAAGTGAAGATTGCTTTGGAAATGAAAAGCACAACAGCAAAAGAAGGACAAGAAGATCCTAAGATGAAGAAGATAAAAATTGAAAAAGATGACAATCAGAAGGATATGACTGATGACACTCCTTCTATGCCCAAAGAAACCAATGATCCTACTACTCCTCTGAAGTATAAACCAATAATCATGAGAAATAAAGAAGTCATCACTAGTCATCCATCCTCACGAGCATTAAGGAGCAAGAAAACTAGTGAAGCACCTCCTAAGGTAGGATTCAGACCAAGTCTTAAAGCTTTGAGCACAAGAATTGTTGATGAGGGAAGAATTGATCAAGTTGGAAAGTTTTATGAAACATACAGTGAAATTGACAAATTAGAAATACATGGTATGATTATCAAACACATGATAAAGTTCAAGAAGACAGTTCTTGAATTAAAAACAAAAATTCTAGATAAGGTATGGGAAATAATGGATACCTTAAAAACACAAGCCACTGAAGAAGACCTTAGAATAAGGGAACAAATTCTTGATTCCACTCTTCCAATATGTTCTATTGAAGAAAGGTCATTGTTACTAAATCTGGTGAAGCCACACTTAAGAACAAAGATGAGGACACTTCACCTCATGAACAAAGACTATGAGCTGATTTCTCAGGAAACAAAGAAGGCTTTTGAGAAGGTATTCTTAGAACAATGCATGAAACATTTGTCTACGCCCATCTCTCAATCACCTATTAAGAAAGACAAAGCAAAAGAGACCATCAATGTACAATATACAGGTCCTCAGGATTCAGCACCTACAGTGGAAGCACAAACAAAGGTAGATAACTCTGTACCCATGTCAGAGTCACTTAAGGACAACACCTTTATCATTGATAATGTGGAGATAGCCATGGTGGCCACTGACAAAAAATTAGACAAGTTTGAGGAAGCTTTTGTGAGCACACAAGAAGTTGAAATGTTATAAAGTAGCACTCCTGCAACTCATCAAGAAGAGGTATTGATTGAAAATATATCAGATGAGAAAGAAGAAGAAGAAGAAGAAGAAAAGAAAGAAGAATATAAATAACAAGAGAAAGATGAAAATTTTGTTGATCTAGCCAAGGTAAAACTAGAAGTGATGGACAACACTCCCATCACTCCCTCCTTAGCATTGTTGTCAAGTTTGACACCTAACACAAGCATTTTGGACTCCTAGAAAGAAGAAGACCTAATTAAGTTCAACATCCTGGCTATGGAGAAGGAAAAAGAAAAACAAGTAATGAGAAATCCCCTCCTAGTAGAATCAGTAAACATTTTGAACAGTCTACTACCAGAGGATAAGAAAGTGCTAAAAGTACACTTAGTTGATGATGTGAGTATAGTCATCTTATAGTTCAAAAGTAATTTTTCAAGCCTTAAAGAATCTACATCCAAGATTGCAGAAGAGAAGTACCTAGAGAAGAGATTGAATGAGTTGATGAGCAACTTTGCTCTAGATCTGAATTCACTCAAGATAGGACAAGCATCTTTAAAAGAATTTGTTGTTCAAGGAAGGAAATTCATTGCAGACTGCATGGATCAGGATAAACTTACTGATGCCCATTTCAAGAGAATAAAAGAAGCATAAGCTATGATTGAGCAGGTGAAGAGTTCAATGATAGACACATCCACTGATGTCAACATGTGCAACAATATCTAGCAAGGTCAGATGGACAAAATTGAGAAGGCAGAGAAAGAGATGGCAAAGATAAGGTCTAGAAAAACTCAATTGAGGAATGCTCTTGCAACCTCTCTAGACATTCTCAATCAGAACATAAAGGAGATTGATGCTGTGTGTGTGAATTTTGTACCTAGCTATAGACACAACACTTTAGTAAAACATTAGAGGTTAGTTAAAATCAAAATCATGTAGTGAAATGAAAACTAATCTAACTAGGTGATTTACTACCTTCTAGTAGATGCGAGTATGTATTCTCAAATTGAACTGAGATCAGTAACCTTGACGACACCTAAATGAAGGATTTGAATGCAAAATCTAGATATGAGATGATTGCAAATTAATCTTTTTTTTTAGTTTTCTATGCAATAAGATGAGAAATGTTATGAAATCTAATCTATATGAAAAATTGATATGCAATGATTCTAAGAATTTATATGAAAAAAAAAACTGATCTCACAAACATGGTTGATTCGCAAAGAAGTTTTAGATACCAATTCGCCAGCATAAGTTTGCAAATTCTAAGATCATGCAAACATGCAAACAAAAAAGAAAAGTAAAAATGCAACCTAAGACCTAGGACCTAGTCATTGATCATGTGTCATTCATTCTCATCATTGAATTTTTAGGTAACCGGATAAATCAATACAATGCCCACTAGTTATGAAACCATAGACATATGAATATTGATTTGTATGTGCAGGAATCAATACAACACCTACTAATTAGGAAACCATGGATATATGAATATTGATTTTGTTTTTAGAATGTTGGATTAGATGTAAGAACCAAAGCATAAGTGTCAGGATGACCTGAATATCATGTCCATTTTGATATAGCAATTTGTATAAGCATCAAAACATAAACATCATGATGACCTGAATATGCCTTGCATTACAAACACATCAAGCAGTCAAGAGATTATTCTAAATCCAAATTGAATTACCCGTAGTGACCCTTTATCATTCACATCCTTAGGTAAGATCATGTTTCATAGTAGGAGAAAGAATTCACTCAAAAAGACAATAGTTAGATCAAACTTCCTTGGATTTTCCAGGTATCAATGGTTGAGGTACACATGGCCATCCAATTTGAGATAGAGGCTCTTACAGTTGGACACCATTTCAATCCAAAATTTCCAAAGTTGTTAGATTTTTACATACAATTAGAAGACAAAGAAAAGATTATTCCCCCAGTCATCACTCTCTAAATCCTATAAAGAACATCATCAAAGAGCTTGAAGGACATAATATGCAAAAATCTCAATGTGAATCAGTAAGCATACAAGGCGATAAAAGCATGTAAAAAGAATACGTTTTCATTTTGAGTTTGATGTTGACTACGTTGTTGTAGATGCAAAATCCTTTCTGGAGACAAGACAAACTGACTGACTAAAATGAAGCTTCAAAGGACTCTGACTGGATATGATACATCTAAGATACATTGGAGGCCATAGGATATGACTTTGATTGCTCCCAAGTTTGAACATTGATTGGATATAGACGCTTGAGCTAATTGGTGTACAGACTGACTTATTGAAAATAGGAAGGCAAAAACAAATTAGGAAATATGTACAAACTAAAGCAAGATGGAAAGCTAGGAAAGACCAAGATTGTGTTGATAGATGGACCATTTTGAAACAAGTGGTGCCCATTTGTTGGGTTTTCACCATCTTGGTAGAGATTCTATTTTTGCTACCAAGGCGCCTGTTTCTAGGTTTTCACCAAGACACTTTTTCTTTTTCTCATTTTTTTTTGTATTTTTCATTTTTTCAATTTTTTTGTACTTGTAATATTTTTTACTTTTTTTGTGAATCATCAAGGCACCCATTGCTAGGTTTTCACCGAGATGTTCATTTTTTCAGGACTTTTTCCAATTTTTATAATTTTTTCAGGACATTTTACCATAGACTAAATGCCTTAGGCATAGAATTTCTTCAGATGGAGAACGTTGATTGGTTCTTGGAGCTATTCTCCTTCAGTCTTTGAGAGTTGATAGGCACCAAAGCCAAAAGTAGTAGTGATAACAAAGGGACCTAGCCAGTTGGGTTCAAACTTCCCCTTACATTCTTGATTTGATTAATTTTTAGGATTCTCTCTCCAGACTAGATCACCAACCTAAAATTCTCTGTGTCTGACTTTCTTGTTGTAACCTCTAGATATTCTCTTTTGGTATACTCTGAGATGATCATATGCTTCTTATTTGTGCTCATCTATTAGTTCAAGTTCTTGCAACCTAGACACTCTATAGTCATCATCAATTACTAGCCCATGCATTTTGATTCTTAGTGCTGGGATTTCAACCTCAATAGGCAGTACCACTTCAGACCCACAAACTAAAGTGAAAGGAGTAGCCCCAGTGGGTGTTTTGATACTTGTTCTATAGGCCCAGAGAGCTAGATTGATCATGAGATGCTAGTCTCTTCCTATTCTATTAGCTGTATGGTGCAAGATTTTCAATAGATTCTTTTTAGAAGCCTCTGCTTGTCTATTCCCTTGAGGATAGTAGATAGATGACCAATGTTGTGTAATCTTGAATTTGGCACATAAATCATCTAGATCTTTGTTCTTGAATTGTCCACTGTTATCTATGATTATGGAATGAGGTATCCCATATCTGCATATGATATAGTTCAATATGAACATAGATATTTTTTTTCCAGTTGCTTGTGTCAAAGGAACTGTCTCTACCCATTTTATAAAATAATTTGTAGTTGTGATTATATGGGTATGTACATTAGAAGAATGAGGATGTATAGCTCCTATAAGATCAAATTCCCATTGGTGAAAAGGCCATTGTGTAGTAAAGGGAATTAGATCTCTCCCTGGAGAATGAATTAAGTTGTCATGTACTTGGCATTTTTGACAGTTTTTAGCAAACCTGATAGACTATTTCTCCATTTTGGGCCAATAGTACCCAGCCCTAATAAGTTTTTGAGCTAGTGTTAAACCGTTCGAGTGTGACCCACAAATACCATCATGGACTTCCTCTAATGCACATTGAGACTCTTCCCATTATAAAAATCTAATTAGCGTACCATCTAGACCTCGTTTGTACAGATCATGACCAATGATGACATATTAGGATGCATTACGGATAAGGTATCTCTTCTCATGGCGGTTGAAGCTATCAGGAATGATTTGGTCTTGGAGATAGGAAAATAGATTTTTGTATCTGGATGAATCATGACCAACAATAGTGCAGATCATGCAGGTTTTAGGGGAATCATATGCAGGATAAGATAGTGCTTCCACCAGGAACTCGTAGTGTAGCTCATGTTTAGGTTGCTGTAATAAAGTAGATAATGTTGCCATTGCATCGGGAGCCTTATTCTCTATTCTAGGAATTTGTTCAAACGTGATAGATATGAAATACTTCTTTAAATCATCTACCATTCTCTTGTAAGGAATTAGCTTGATATTTTTAGTATGGTACACATCATTGACTTGATGCATAACAAGTTGTGAGTCTCCATGAATGTGTAATTCTCTTACTCTCCACTCAATTGCTAGTTTCATACCATTCAAAAGGGCTTCATATTCTGCAATATTATTTGTGCAAGGGAACTTTAATTTGAATGCTTTAGGTATAGAGTATCCTTGAGGAGTTATGAACAATATGCCTGCTCCTAATCCATTCTATGTATAGGAGCCATGAAAGAATAACTACCATTCTCTAGAAGAAAGAGTCATGATAGAGGAATCTAGAAATTCCATTTGTAGTGGTGTATCATCAATCATAGGTGCATCTGCTAATTGATCAACAATAACCTGTCCTTTTATAGCTTTTCCCTCAACATATTCAATGTCAAATTCACTTAAGAGTAGGACCCATTTAGCTAATCTACATGTGAGGGCAACTTTGCTTAGTAGGTACTTGAGTGGATCAATTTTAGCTACCAAATGTGTGGTATGAGCTAACATGTAATGTCTAAGTTTCTATGATGCAAAGATCACAAATAGACAAGCTTTCTCAATCATAGAATAGTTCTTCTCATATGAAACCAATGTTCTACTGATATAGTATATAGCTCTTTCCTTTTTGTTCTCATCATGTTCTACTTGCAATGCCCCCAGTGATGTATCTATAGCGGAGACATATAAGATCAAAGGCTTCCCTAGAATGGGAGGCATCCAGATAGGAGGATTTGATAGATACTTCTTGATATGATTAAAGTTGTTCTCACATTCTTCATTCCATGCAAAGGTCACAACTTTATGTAATGTTTTCATAAAAGGTTGTGATATGTCTGCTAACTATGATATAAATCTTCTAATAGATTGAACTCTTCCTTGCAATGTCCTTATTTGACTATTATTATTTGGGGGTTGCATTTCCATGATAGCCTTTACTTTAGCTAGATCAACTTCAATGCCCTTCTTTGAAACTATGTATCCTAAGAGCTTTCCAGAAGTGACACCAAAAGCACACTTCTTAGGATTTAGTCTAAGACTAAATTTTTCCATTCTATCTTGTATTTTTCTCAAGTCATTTAGATGTTTAGCTCTAATCATAGATTTTGCTAAAGTATCATCAACATAATCCTCCATAGTCCTATGCATCATGTCATGAAAAATAGATGTCATGGCTCTTTGATATGTGGCACTAGCATTTTTAAGGCCAAATGACATGACATTCCAACAAAAGGTGCCCCATGCACATCTAAAAGTAGTTTTCTCTTGATCCTCTTGAGAAATTTTTATTTGATTATACCTAGAAAAACCATCCATTAAATAATACATCTCAAAGCCTGCAGTCATGTCCACTATCATATCAATGTTAGGTAATGGAAAATCATCCTTAGGGCATGCTCTGTTTACATCTCTAAAGTCTGTGCACACTCTGGTTGATTTATTTGGTTTTGAAATAGGTACAATATTAGAGATCCACTCTGCATAGTCAATAACTCGAATGAATCCAGCTTTCAGGAGCTGCTCTAATTTAGCTTTTACCAATAGTGCAACATGAGGATACATCTTTCTCAATTTTTTCTTGACAGGTTTGACATTTGGAGCTATAGATAAATGATGCATTATAAGATTAGGATCCAACCCTAGCATGTCTTAATATTTCCATGCAAATTTGATGTTCTTTTCTGTTAGGAATGTTGTAAATTTTTGCTTCTCTTCTTCTGATAAAGATTGAATCAACTGTGTTTCTTCTGTTGTTTCCAAGTTGATGGATTGAGTGGGCTCAATTATAACTAGAGATCTATCCTATAAATGACTCAGAAGGACATCAAATATCTCATCCTTAGGTGCCTCAGAGAGGTTTTCACCTTTGGATACATCTTTTATTTTTACTTTTGTAGGTTCTGAGACTGCCACAAAGTGGTTTTCACCCTCAGAACTCCTTTTCTTTTTATTCTTATTCTTATTTTTCTGACTAAGATACTTGATGTCTGACTTTGTCATGCTAACACTTGGTTCACCAATGGAAGTCCTCCTAGGCTAAATGCATTGAGGTAGCAAGCAAGGGCATAGTCATTTGGGAAGGTATAAATACCATGGCTTGGATTTTTGGAGGTTTCATCAAGAAGTTCAGGATGTTGGATTGTCAAAATGGGGAAAGATTGGGAGATAGTGTTTACAGATATGGATCTTTCATCATTGGTCCTAACCCAACACTTGAGTTCAAAGGTGATATTACAACTTAAGACATTCAATTCATGAATAGGCTGAATGTCATTGTGGGAGTCCAATTCAGCCATCGATGGATTACACTCGATAAGTTCATCATTTCACTCTAGACTTATGTTAGGTTTAGGTGCATATTGGTGAATAACATCAACATTTTTCTCTATAACAAGCTCATCTTCTTCTAGAATGGCTCCCCATTCATAGTCATTAGATTCTTCATCTATGCCTCTAGGGTTACCCTCAGATTCTAATTTGAATTCATACTCATGAGAATCTATCTCAGAATAACTACCACCTTCCTCTTTGTCTGTTTGATTATCTTTGAGATTAGTTGGTTCTTGTGTTGCAACTATCTCTTGATTGATAGTAGGTTCTTGTGTTTTTACTACATTAATTCTTTTGATGGGATCATCTTTAGCTTCAAGGAGATCTATGATTTCCTTAGGCAAATGCTCATAAGTGATAAGTTCAGAGCTATCTGAATCACTATTTGATGGTTTAGTTTCTTCCTTCTTAAGAAGAGGTTCTCCTAGTGTGATCTTCTTTATGACATGAGAACAATTACCTTTGAGGTGGAAGGGTTTCTTTTTAAAGCCTAAGGCAACAATATCTTTGTTTGCCCTACCAGTATGTGAAATAGGTGTTATAAGACCTTCTCCTCTAACTCCTAGAGGTCCTTTACCTAAATATCCCATCTTAGCTATTAATTTATCTCCTGGACCATACACCTTAGAAGGGATTTTGGATACTGTAGAGTCACTAATTGGAACAGCTTGAGATTCAGGTTCATCTTTGTATATCCATGCAAGCACAGCTTCATCTTCTTCAAATTCTTTCTTGGAGACTTGTTCTACCAAAAAATTCTTTTTATATGCCTCAAGAGGTTCTTTAGAGTCTGGTTTGGACTATTTTAAAGATTGTCCATAAGACTTAGGTGAGATAGGTAGAGATGTCAAAGATAACACTGGCTCTATAGTATATTATCCCATACCATTGTCTTTGATATTGACCTCTTTTGCAATGTCTTCATTTTAGATGTGGATGCTTCTTTTGTTGGTTCAATGGAAGATTCTTTGTTATTAGGCACAAGTTTATCTGCACTCTCCTTCAATATATTTCTAGTGGTGGATATGTCTTCTAGAATAGTGACCTCTACTCCTTCATAAGGAAATTTCAAATGTTGGTGGAATGTAGAAGGAATAGCCTTCATCTCATGTATCCATGCTCTCCCTAGAAGAATGTTGTAAGCCAAAGGTAGATCAAGAACTTGACATATAGTATCTCTGATAACTGGACTTGCTCTGATAGGTAAGACAATGGTACCTTTAGATGATCTTTCTTGTTCATCATAGGCTTTTATATTCATTTTATTTCTAGGATCAATAGCCAATTCTGAAAATCCCAATTGTGTGACAAAGCTATAAGAACAGATGTTTAGGCCAGCACCCCCATCTATCAACACACATTTGACTCTATAGTTCTGGATCAAGACTTCTATGTGCAAGGGCTAGTTATGCAGGTGACTCAAGGAGTTGTCATCTTCCTCTAAAAAGGAGATATATTGTGGAGATGTAAGATGTCCAACCATATTCTGGAACCTATCTAAATCAAGGTCATTAGGAACATTGGATCTGAGTAAATTATTGTCTAGAATAGGCCTATGAGCTAGAGATATCCGAAGCAACTCAAACATGGAGATTTTCTCATTAGTGTGTTGGAGTTGTTGAACAATGCTATAAGTTGTTGGCCTCATATCTTTAGGATTGGAAGATTTAGAAGTAGCCTTCTATTTGGAAGCAGAAGAAATATTGAAGGGCATCTTAGGGACATTTGATGAATCTTGGATTTGTCCATTCAGATGCGCCTGAGCTTGTGATCGAGTCACTGCATTAGCTGAAGTATGATCTCTATCTCTTTGCACAATTGTGATGACATTGCGATGCTCAGAGAGACAAGGTTCAATCATATTGATAATAGCATTATTTCCAAGGTAAGCATAATTGACCTTTGCCCCCATATTAGGCTGAGAAGATGAAACTTATTGACCATATTTCAGAAATGGTTATGTAAATGTTGTATGATCATTATTGCTCTTATGATTTTCAATTGTGATGTCTCCCTTATCAATCAAATCTTGAATAGTATGTTTCAAGCATAAGTAGTTATTAGTTTTGTGACCTTTACCTCGTTGGAAATCACAAAATTCATTCTCCCTCCACCATTTTGGTTTAGGATCAAGATTAGATTATCGGATCTCAGGCAAAGAGATGATGTTATTAGCCACCAGAGTTCTCATAGCTGATGCTAAAGATTCTCCAAGAGGAGTGAACTTTCATTTATTATCAGTAGACCAAGATTTGTATTTTGGCTTCTTTTGAGATAGTTCAGACACCTTTTTCTCTAAAGCTTTGATGGCTTGGGTGCCAATAGTTAGATTGAAAGTTGGTGCCTTTGATGGGGCATGGATAGTATCAAAAACACCATCTATGACAATGCCTTTATTCTTGTTCCAATTTTTGTTCTTGTCTTTAGAACTGGATCCTAATTCGTACTTGTCCTTTTGAAGTGTGATGTCTCCTTTTTTCACAAGTACTTTTTCAATTTGGATCGCATTGTCTACCATCTTATCAAAAGATGTATGATCTTGCATTTGTAAATGGTACTTGATCTTTGGGATAAGATTATTGATGAATATTTCTAGTTTCTCAGTTTTTGGAATAGGCCTAGCATATAGAGAGAATTGCTTCCTCCATGTCTTGAGAAATGTCAGGAATGGTTCTCTTGGATATTGTTTGAGATTGTAGATATCAATCACAGTGACTAGATGTTGAATTTTGTAGGAGTATTGTTGATAGAACAATTTGATCAACTCCTCAAAAGTTTTGATAGTAGAAGGCAATCTAGAGAACCAATGAATGGCTGCTCGTCCCAGAGATTGAGGAAAGAGATGCATTAGATAGGTTGGTTCATGCATGAACTACATAGATTGTGTACATAATCCTCTAACATGATCTTGAGGATCAGAGTGTCCATCATACTTATCATATTTTAGCATCTCCACTCTTTTTGGGAATGGCAGCATGTACAAGTCTTTGTCAAATGGAAAAGGACATAGGGCCTCCATGGAGAACTCCTTGGGTTCCTTTTCTTTCTCAAGGTTATTAAGTTTAACTTGCATGGCATGCATCTATTTCATCATAGTTGTGAGTGGAGTTTCTTCCTCATGCATAATGATATCTTCAACATTAAATTTGGGAGGAAGTTTAGCTCCTTGATGAGCTAATTGTAAAAATTATGCCTCTCTGTCCTCTTTCAAGAAATGCTTCATCATTCTTTTGAAGTTATCATCATTTGATATTGAGCAATTTCTTCTTTGGTGTGGGTTCCTAATCTGCACCATGTTGAGATTGAGCTCTTTGAGAGCCAAATTTTGTCTCTGCTTGAGACATGGTAGGAGTTCTCTCTGGGATAGATCGAGGAGGAGTTTGTTGATTACCTCCATGAGTTGATGGAGGAATGTAACCAGTTTTCAATTGAAAATTGCCAAGATCGTCATCTTCATAAAGACTAGAATTGTAGAGTTGCTCAAGAATTGGACCCTTGATAGTGGTTATAGGTAAGGTATGGGATGCTTCTCTAGATTTCTTGTGAGGAAGCTCTAGTTTCCACCATTAACCTTGGGTGAAACAAAAGAATATGATGAAGACAACTAAAGAAGGATCTGATTCAAGAAGATCAAATGACACAACCTTGTCAAGGTTTGATTGATTGAAGCTTAGATTAGATGTAAATGAAGGAGATTGTGCCCTGGATGTATGGACAGATTCCCAAAAGATAGCAGACATGAGTTCACAACACTTATCCATTTTGAAGATGGATTGAAGGTTGATAGTTATGACAAGGTTTTGACACAAGATAAAAAGGACTCAAATCAATTAAACAGAAGGCTAAATCAGATTCAAAAGGCCACTTTAGGAAAATCATTGGATTCTTAGTATTTTTTGCTTTGTTCCTAACACAGTGATTTGTTTGACAGATTCTAGAAATAGGCTGGAAAAGTTGGGTCTCTAATAGTTCTGACAACTTTTCAAAATTTCTCAAATGACTTCCTGCAAGCTCGTTTGACAATGGGTATGGCATGAAATGACAATTGAAAAACTTGTACGACTATTACAAAACTCACACGACAGTTGATAGCAGGGTTTTGACTTTTTTGAAATTGACTGGTAGCAAAACTTGTACGCCAATGTACCATATACCATATGAAAATATAGGAGTTCTGAAATGACAATAGCCAAAAGTCGTATGACTTTCTGACTTTAGAAGATGACTTTTGACCCCAGAAAGGTGTTTGACATCAGATTTTGCAATTTTTGAGGTTTTCAATTTCAAATTGTTCACAAAATTGTCTATCTAGATTTGAAGATTGTATCGGATTGATTCATTCTTAGTTACCAGATAGATAAAAAGGCACGCAAAATAGTAAGCAAGTAATTTCAAGCACGTCTGAAAATAATGAATAGGGGACAAAGCAACCATGCGCATGAACAATCAAGTGAATTAATTGTGCTAATCCCTAGGAGTGCTACTTGTGTATGTTCCAAAATTTTTTGCAATAATGCATGTTTTCCTAGAAAATGAAAATTTGGCCTCACTAGGGTTTTTAGTAATGGTTTGACTCTGCAACTTTTGTGATCTCAAGAGGGTGAACTCCAATCTAGGTGCACCAGGGTTTTGACATAGTCTAAGAATTTAATCAATCAGGAGCTACTAGGGAGATCTGACATCCCATAAAGAGACCACACCTGTGAAGATTTTCTCCACAAGGACATTTATATAGCGGTTGCTGCTACCATGGTGAAAATGGCTATTACCGCTTGAGGTTCTGTCAACGTGGTTGACCCAATTAAGGGAATGTGCACTATGGTTAACCCTCTCTAAAGGTGACTCAAAATATACCACATGGAGACTAGTTCCAAATTCAAGAATCTGAGTTTCTAATACTACCCAAAAAGGGAGTAGAGCATAATCCTCTAGCATTTTCACTTTTAACCCAAACAAAGTAGACAGATTAATCTGACATGCTAAGACCAATATTATCTCACAAAGATCTATGATGTCAACCACTCATGATCTATCAACCTCTCTGGAGAGAGAATGTATCAATCAGAAGCTGAAGACACACAAATCTAGTAGAATGTGAGACTCCCTTAGTATCCACCCTACCTACAAGGGTTCCTTTGTTGAGAAGAGTTTCGCTGGAAACCCACTCTCTCAAGAACCACAAATAGTGTTCATAGGGCCTATTTACTATGTGTAAAAAAGATGTTGAAAAGAAAATCTATGTTCATTTTTATAGCCCAAAATGAAATATGTGATATGAAAGCAATAAAGGTCACACAAGATTAACATGCAAGAGTTCTTTTTAATCCAAATCGAACTGTTCTCAGCTAAGAAGATTACCTAAATTCCTCACAACGTGCTTAGTAGATTCTTACCTATTTTTAGCAATTCTCACACTTTTTCCCAATCAAAATCAGTAGAAATCAATCAGAAACAACAAATTTCAATTGTTAATGTTAGTTGTTAGTCCAAATCTGGAAAACAAATCTAGAAAACTGCCTGAAAAAGTGAAATGACAATTGAAACCTAGCACTAAAACTCATATGATAGTGGGTTACCCCCTAAATGATAGTCCAAAAACTCATATGACACTGGGTACCAGATCATACAGTAATCGAGATTCCAAATGACACTGTTATCCTGACGGTACGATCCTCGATCAAATAAATTGTCATACGATAGTGGGTTTCTCCTGATACAAGTTTCTGACAAAACTCATATGAAATTTGTATTGATAGAAATTAAAAATCATAGCTTAGAATAGAGAATGACAAGAAAATGATAGAAATTGATAGAAATTGAATAGGAACCCATTTACGGGCCCCACGGTGCGCGCCAAAAATGTGTGTGAATTTTGTACCTAGCTGTAGACACAACAAAACATTAGAGGTTAGTTAAAATCAAAGTCATGCAGTGAAATGAAAACTAATCTAACCAGGTGATTTATTGCCTTCTAGTAGATGTGAGTATGTATTCTCAGATTGGACCGAGATCAGTGACCTTGATGACACCTAAACAAATGATTTGAATGCAAAATCTAGATATGAGATGAATGCAAATTAATCTTTTTTTTTTAGTTTTCTATGCAATAAGATGAGAAATGATATGAAATCTAATCTATATGAAAAAATGATATGCAATGATTCTAAGAATTGATATGAAAAACAAAATTGATCTCACAAACGTGGTTGATTCGAAAAGAAGCTTCAGATACCAATTCCCGAGCATAAGTTTGCAAATTATGAGATGATTTGTGAAGAGCTAAAGACTTGATTTTATAGAAATCTAGGGCTTTGGGAATGCATCAAAAAATCCATAAATCACTCTAGTTGATTTTTGAGTCAACAAGCAATTAAAGATAGTTAACTCACAAAAAATCATGCAAAAATAGCTTTTTGATTTAAATCAGAAGTTGAGATCAGCTTTTAACTCAAAAGAGAGTTGAGCTTATTTTTAAAACAACTTGAATTGATTTTCTGATTTATAGTTTAACTATTTTTTTGGATGTGCATAATTAATTATGAATTAAATAAATAAATAAAGTGATTTATTTTCAACTTAACTGATTTTAAAAATAAAATAATTGATTTATGGGTTGATCAATTATTAAATCAAACTTTTAGTCAAAAACTATATTATTAAATTTGACAATTGACATTAATTAATTAAATAAGAATTTAATCAATTAGTCATAAGATATTTGATTTATTGCCAAAATGAAATAATACAATTTAGAAATAAATATAATTAAATCCAATTAAATAATTAAGTGGTAGTATTAAATCTAATTAATTAAATATTCAGAATATTCAATTAATCAAACTTTAGGATAAATAGGATTTATTGCCAAATAATCATTAAATTAAAGATAATTAGGATAAATAGCAATATTACTAGGAATATTCCCCGATGCAAAATTTGAGATAATCAATTATGATTCGATAATATGTCGATGTGCCTTAGGTTAGGACTTCGATGTCGATTTCATTCGATGTGTCGATATAGGAGATTAATGAACCTATAGCCCATTTTTTGGGTATTACAGATGCCACCATGATAACTTATGATCAAGGTCCGAGCACATATTTGAAGAAGATCAAGAAGCTTCAATATGCTTTATGCGCCCATCTCCAGATAGTTAACTCATTGATAACTTTTTGGAAGAAGGAGATCCAGAATCTCAAGATAGCATATCCGGATGTTTTCCCTAAGTAGGTATGTGCAGATGTGATTTTTTGGCACACCTTTGTCATTAATGTCAAAGGGGGAGTTGTGTATAGAATATGGAGTATATATGTATAGGGAGATATAAGATTATGTATAAAGAATGTATAGAAGACCAAATTTTTTATGTTAAGGGACAGTTAGCAACTTGGCCATATTCCTTTGTTGCCATCAATGACAAAGGGGGAGATTGTTGGAAAGCTATCTATACTAAGGTATATGACTAGATATAGTGTTTTGATTATGGCAACAAAGTCATATAGCAGTTTGGAGTCAGCGCACTTGATGTGAAGTCAGAATTCAGTTAAGTGTTGAAGACTGGACAATGTACAAAGTTTGTGTAGCTTAGAGCATTAGCACATGTGTGTACAGATGAATTATGGTATGTGCCCTGGAAGTTAAGTATGTTAGACTATAATTATTCTTATTCTATGTGCACATAGGTAGATATGCAAAAATGTGAAAGTTACAATCAGTTAAAGTTACACAGCCAGTGTGTGCTAGTAGAGAATAGAGCATGGAGCCAACAGTTAGTATTTTGGTTTACGATTGTAATGTAATATTGTAAAGGCTATATGCCCTTTGTATTAGGTTGTTGACATGTTTATATGCATAATTGTAAGCATGCTTAAGCCAATACATTTGGAAGCATTGTTTTTAATTAGTCATAGGGCTGACCTAATTATGTATTTTGTATGAGAACATAAATATAAGGTGTGCCCATTGTATTCGGTATGGAAGTGAATAGAGAGTTATAATAAGAATAGAAGAAGTGTGCAAAGACACTAGAAGATGTATTAGAGGTTTTCTAGAGGTCAAAGCATCAACACATCAAAGGAATTGATCTGACAAATGATGGCACAGTGACAGTTCACCTGACAGATAAAGTGTGTATCTAATATCAAAAGGTTGTAGTCTTCATCATTTGAGAAGTGAGCTCTAGGATAGTGAGTCCACTCCCCTAACAGGGATCACTATAAAATAATCCTAATAGGGTCTGACCCTTAATAGGGTCTACTATACTTAAAGCATTGTAAAGCTACTCCTAATAGGGTAAAGGATCTTCTAACAAGGATCACAAAACACTAGTGCAGAATATTAGTGGGTATCAATTCCCACCAGGGTTTTACCTATTTGGGTTTCCCCATAATCATATTGGTGTCATGTGTTGATTTCATGTTTCATGTTTATGTGAATGTTTATTTCAATACTTAATCATTTAAGTTCAGAATAAAGATTAAAGAAAAAAGTTAAAATACAGTGAACACTGATTCAACCCCCCTCCTCTCAGTGTTCCCATTCCTAACATATTCATCCATGAATGTCTTATCTAGTTTCAACATGGTATCCATGTGTGCTCTTAGCTTGTCCAATCCAACTAGTTCCTTCTTATAGTAGATATATGCCCTAATGTCTTCCACATGCATGATGCCCATAGGTGTGTGGGAGAAAGCTCCCTCTAAATCATCTAGGCTTAATTTAAATGGATGTTTCTTGAAAACATATCTCTTCTTCTCAACAACATCATAAAAAATAAGAGTGGCCATGAATTACTTGTAAATTCTTTCCAACTGAACTCTGAGATAATTTGAAGGCTTCTAAATCAGTGCAATGAACTAGGGTTTCTACAACCGACCAAATGCACTGCAAACACTAATAAATCAATCTCCAAGTCTTCACAACAACTTCTAAGGCTCTTTCTACTCTCTATCACTCTAAATTTGAATTCAATGAGCAATCAAATAACTTTATGTGTACTTAAAAGTGAAAATTCCACCATTAATGCAAGTCACGTAAACTAGGTTGTCACTTCAAAATTTGCAACTCGAGTTCTGTTCACAATCAGCATGTGCACTCTAGCACATAGGTACATTTATACTCCAAAAACTTAAGTCCAAAGGTGCATACTCTAAGGATGATTATACCAACCACACAAGGGTCTAGAGATAAATTAGCTCCCCCTATGACCCTAAGGGCCATTCATCTAGATGTAGAGGGTGCATCCACTACAAATGCATCCAATACATTCTCATCAGTTGTGTCCTTTTTATCTTACCAAATCATGCTTGCATCATCTTAGGCTTTGACAAAATTAACTTCTCCTATGGGATCCAAAATTGGTTCTTCAGCCTGTTTAGGGCTTTCCTGACCTTGCGTCCTTGATCTACAGAACCTTGAGATATGTCCAGTCTTATTGCAAGAGTGACAAATGACTAGAGGTCCTATATTCCTTAGCACATTGACATGAGTCACCATTCTACATTGTTTTACTGTGTGACCATTATAGTTACATATCTGGCATGTAACATTCTGAGAACTTCTTACATTTGTCTGATTCTGATTTCTCTGATCTTGCTAAATCCTATTCTTCTTACTAGTCTTGTAATTCATAGCTCTATGACCAAACTTGTTGCATGAGTAACAATAACCATTGAAGGGTCTTACCTCTGTATAGTTCCTTGCAATGTTTCCATGCTTGTTACATGCAAAACAAGTGTGATCTACTTGCTTGTGCTCATTCTTAGGTGGTCCACCATTATCTTTAGTTTGATCTTCAGTCTTTTCAGCATCAGTATAGTCCTTTTGTGAATCCTTTATTGCTCACATATTGTCAAATTTATTTTGTACTTCATTGTATCCAATACAACTAGTGTCTCCTTTGGCTCTTCTCGCATACAACTGAGATTCTACCAAATCAAAACTGGTGTGTAACTTGTCAATATGATTCTTTCCTACTTTCAATAAAGACTCCAAGCTTTCTTTTTTATTTGTTAGCTCCAATATTTCCATGTTTTCTTGCCAAAATTCTTCATTTAGCTGAAGGTTCTCTTTGATCTGTTCATCACAAAATTTCTAATTATTAGTCAACTTATCATCAAACTCTTCAAATTGTTCTTTTAAGGCTTTATTTTCTTCATTCAGCTTCTTGACCATTGTCCCTAGATGACTAGTAGAGCATTCTTTCAAACCTTTCCTTACCTTTTTAAAGACTAATTGAGCATCACTGAGCTTATCCTTTAGCTCTTCAGATTCTCTTTTTGACTTGTCCAGGTCTTCAAGAGAAGCTTCAAGATTTATTTTCAGATGTTTCATTTCAACTCTCTCCATGATCTCCTCAAGTGATTAAACTTCTATGATGAGGACCATAGCTCTGATACCAATTGTTAGGAATGGGAACACTGAGAGCAGACATTGAATCAGTGCTCATTATATTTTAACTTTTCACTTTAATCTTTATGCTGAACTTAAATGCTTAAGCACTAAAATAAACATTCACATAAATATGAAACATGAAATCAACACATGACACCAATATGATTAGTGTTTTGTGATCCTTGTTAGAAGATCCTTTACCCTGTTAGGCATAGCTTTACAATGCTTTAAGTACAGTAGACCTTGTTAAGGATTGGACCCTATTAGGAGTCTTTTATAATCATCCCTATTAGGGGAGAGGACGCACTATCCAAGATCTCACTGCTTAAGTCGTGAAGGCTACAACCTTCTGATCTCAGATATACACTATATCTACAAGATGAACTATCATTGTGACACTGCTTGTCAAATCAGTTCCTTTGATGTGCTAATGCTTTGACCTCTAGCAAAGCTCTAATACATCTTCTAGTGTCTTTGCACACTTCTACTATACTTATTACCACTCTCTGTAAACTTCCATACTGAATACAATGGGCACACCTTATATTTATATGCTCATACAAAATACACAATTAGGTTGGCCCTATAACTAATTACAAACAATGCTTCCAACTGAATTGGCTTAAGTGTGCTTACAATTATAAATATAAACATGTTAGAAACCTAAGTACAATAGGTGGATAGCCTTTACAGTATTACATTACAATCGCAAACCAAAATACTAATTGTCGGTTCCATGCTCTGTTCTTTGCTGGCACACACTGGCTGTGCAACTTCAACTAACTGTAACTTTCTCATCCTTGCACATCTGATCATGCACTCATAGACTAAGAAATAATATAGTCTAACCAACTTAACTTCTAGAGAACATCCTATAATTCATACATACACATGTGTGCCGATTCTCTGAGCTACAGGAACTCTGTACACTGTCTAGTCTTCAACACTTAACCAAATTTTGATCTTTACATCAAGTGCGCTAACTCCAAACTACTATATGAATTTGTTGCCATAATGACAACACTATATCTAGTCATATACCTCAGTATAGACAACTTGGCAACAAATAGTGTATGCTTGCCCACAGGTTCTCTAAGATGCACCAGATAGTGTATCAAAAGGGGAAATATTTTTCTTCTGGTCCATTAGTTCTATAGATTTGGGTCTGAGAGCACATCCCTATATGGCGATCGGTATGTTAGTCTTAGAGATAGTCACAGGAGCCCATCAATTATGTCTATTCTAGATATGTGACACTGGTTCACATGGGGATCGTAGAGTATTGGAGGTGTGTCCTAGATGACATGACCTTTGTAATATGGAAACTATATTTATAGGTTGAGGTGTACCCACTTTGTTCCTATAACATTTTGGCTATCAGAGCATCAGTTAGTCTAGAATGATGAACAAAGAACTTGGTTCCTATAACATTTTGGGTATCAGAGCATCAGTTATCTAGAATGATGATGCTCTGATACCAATTGTTAATATGATTTAGAACAACAAAGAGGGGGGGGTGAATAAGTTATTCTTAGGTCCAGATGTATAAAAAAAACTTCAAAAACTTTTCTTTAAATCAGATCTAACAATCAAAACCAACTCGGTCATCACTGATTCAATAATAGAAACATATAACATTGTAGTCCACTACCCAGTTGTATCTAACTTGTAAAACATAGAAATGTTCAAACCAAAACATTCACACAAGCATTGACACTAGGATTTATAGTGGAAACCCAATCTAGGAAAAACCACTTTGTAACATGCTACTATTATTTTCACTCTTCTAAAGTCAGCTTGATTAAAAGCCAACCCTGTCAAAGGTCACAATACATTGTTAGGTATGACCCAGTTAAAGGATTTCAATCACTCTGTTAGAAGTGACCCTTGTTATAGGAATTACATACATTCCATTAGAATGAAACCTTATTCAAAGGATTTAAACATATGACTATTAGGTCAACCTCTATTAAAAGGATTTTGACTATTACAATGGTTAGAAAGTAGCGGCAGTATTGATCTAAAAAACATACAACTCACTTTGCAAATATCAAATCCAATTCCCTACACAAATGCTGGTTTACTGACTTTGAAACTTTTCCATCTCCATCTCTGATCTGCTTGAAACTTTTCTTCAAGCAATCACCACACTTCTCCTTTAGCCTTTTGTACTTATACAGTCAATAACATCTACTGATCTTCCAGCATCCTTTGTTCACCCATGCACACACATACCTAATGCTTAGGTTCCCTTAATACTTCCTCAATTATGTTAACTCATCTTTTTCCACTCAATCTCCTTTGTAGATCTTAGGGTTAGGTCAGATTCATTGAATCTACCTACTTTATGTTCTTCGGCTCCTTTTCTAGAAACATCCCAAATCTCTTAAAGATTTATAATAAAACATTTTTCAGTGCATTCAATGCTTTCAACCAATCAATAAATAAAGTCAACACATTTTACATAACCCAAGAATTCAACAATGTCAACTCCAAATTTGAATTCTCTTCAAATATAAAAATACTGATGCTCGGTCAATACTATGATCAACTACTCGATCTTCATGTAGATTGCTTGGTCATTACTAAAAATGTTTCATCGGCTTATACTATCTTCCTCAATAATTAACTGATGTTCAATCAACACTAGAATTTTTCTCGGCATATACTAACTCGGTTGACACTAACATCACTCAGCTTGAACATGATTTCTCCATTTTTGCTCGGTTAAGCCTACTAGTTTAGTCTTCAATCTTACTAAGATAAACAATACATTGTCTCATCATTATACAACATAGTCAAGTACACTTTGTAGTATCAAGATAACTCAACCTTTCCTTAGGTGCTATTGTTACCAACCTTGCCTATCCCCTTAGCAACACTCAAATAGATATAGTACTTTCCTAAGTAGTAACAATTTATAGTACTTTCCTAAGTAGCAACAGTCTTACCAGTTAAGGTTTTCACATCAATGACTACAAAACAATTGCTTCAATTGTAGTTTCCAACAATCTCCCTCTTTGGCATTGATGGCAACACCATATGATATCACCTGAATAACACATGGATTACCAACCAATCCAAAAACTTATATGTCCATCAAAAAAAAAATTTGTAATATCCTTATCTTCATTCTGATTCAGAATCTATAAGCCTCACTTTTGTGACCATCAAAAATATCCATATATCCATATCTCCCTCTATCCTGATCCTTCATTTCAGCTCATGATCTCCTTACATTTCCTTTCAGTGTCATGTGTTATTATATCATCTCAATTCATCTCCCTCTTTGACAAAAATGCCAAAGCAGAAACTAAAATATACATCCATCAAATGTAGATATTATCTATGCAGGTCAATTTTTCTCCCTCTGTCATCTTTCTTATGACTGATTCCTTGTCTTTGATCTTCTTCACAACTCTAGGCCGGTCCTAAAGTGTGACAATCTTCTGCATCAATCTGTCAAATATTTTATTGTAGCATATTTGATGCATTGCTCCTAGCTTAACTAGGCAGCCTCAGTTAGGGGAAGGACCCCTAATTGAATTCTCAAATACTCATGTGCTTCTTTAGTTAAATCTTTAGTGAATATGTCTACTAATTGTTCCTTTGTATTCACATATTCCATTCGGACTTCTTTATCTTGTACCAATTCTCTCAAGTAGTGATACTTGATTGCTATGTGCTTGGTCTTAGTATGCATCACTGGATTCTTAGAAATGTTGATAGAACTTGTGTTGTCATAGAAAATAACAATAGGTTCAATGATTTCTTCTTTCATGCCTAACAACAATTATTTTATCCATACCAAATTTGAACAGTTTACTACAACAGCAACATACTCGGCTTCAGCAGTAGATTGGGAAATGCAATTTTGTTTCTTTCTCATCCAGGAGACTAATATCTATTCAAGAAAGAAAGCTCCACCACTAGTACTCTTTTTGTCATCTACATTTCCTGCCCAATCACCATTTGTATATACTCTTAGTTCAAATCTTTCATCCTTCTTGTAATATAGCCCATAGTCAATAGTCCCTTTCAAGTATCTCATAATTATTTTCACAACCATCATGTGTGTTTCCTTAGGATTGGAAGAGAATCTTGCCACAATCCCAACAGCTAGTGCAATATCTGGTCTACTATGTACAACATACTGCAATTTTCCAATCATGGATCTATACAAATTCTGGTTCACTTCTGCAGCATCATCATTCTTAGATAACTTTTGTACATTAGCCATAGGAGTACTCACTGGTCTAGAATCTTCCATCCCAAAAGTTTTCAGTATTTCATTAACATACTTAGACTGTGTAACGAAAATTCCTTTCTTCATCTAATATACTTGTAAACCAAAAAAGAATTTGATCTCACCAAACATTCTCATTTCAAATTCAATTTGCATTTCATTTGAAAATATTTTACACAAAGAATCTTGTCCACCAAAAATAATATCATCCACAAAAATTTTTGCCAATAGGATACCTTTACCTTCTTCATCTTTCATGTACAAATTGCTTGTGTCATTTGTTCTTTAAAAATCCAATCTGTATCAAGTAGTTATGCAACCTCTCATACCATGCTCTAGGAGCTTGTTTTAATCTATATAGTGCTTTGTTCAGTTTGCATACCATGTGCCTTCTATTTGGATCAATAAAACCTTCTGGCTATTCTATGTAAACTTCTTCTTCTAGTATACCATTTAAGAATGCAGACTTGACATCCATTTGATAAACCTTGAAATCTTTATAAGTGACATATGCAAGAAAAGTTCTTACTCCTTCCAATCTAGCTACAGGGGAAAATGTCTCCCCATGATCTATTCCTTCTTCTTGTGTGTAGCCCTTGCATACTAGCCTAGCTTTGTTCCTAGTTATTTCACCTTTTTCATTCAACTTCTTCTAGAACACCCACTTTGTTCCTATAACATTTTTGTTTTCAGGTCTCGGCACCAGAGTCCAAGTATCATTCTTCTCTATTTGGTTTATTTCTTCATTCATTGCTTGTATCTAGTCTTCATTTTCTAATGCCTCTCTAGTTGACTTAGGTTCAAATTCACATAGTAAACATGTTGGGTCCTTTGTCTTACTTCTGGTTAGAATTACAGTATGTTTGTCTCCAATTATCTATTCAGGCTTGTGATGTTTGTTAGGGATTTTTCTTGTAGGACATAAAATGATGCTTGAACTTGTTTTCCTTGAGACTGATTCCCACAAGAGAAAGACCTAATTGCTGACGATTGGATAAGATCCTCCTTCATTTTTGAGCTCCAAAGACTTAGGTAGGTATTACCTTTTAATGATGACTGCCTTTGTAGTATTCTTGTGAGTGGACACTAATTAGCTTCTAGTCTTCTTAATGCATAAACCTATAGAACACTTTGCATATAATTGTAATCACTTTAGTGCAAACTTTAACCAGACAAAGTGTGACTATAAGTGAAGCAATAATCAATGCTTTAAGGATTCTCATCCTTCCTAATATGATTCTGTCTTTGCAGAATCAGGAAATATGAACTAAATGCCCTAGGCACAGTCCAATCTATCAAGTGCAATAAAAATAAAAATAAAAAGGTATTGATAAATAATGTGAATGTTTCAACTTCTTCTTTGAGATCGATGAAAGATACAACTGTGAGAAACAAATACCAAACCAATGCCTGATCCTAAGGGAAATGAAGTCACAATGCAAATCAACAAGTAAACCCTAAAAGAAACACAACAGTATGCCTTACACACTACTACAACTCCAAATAGGTTGCCTTACAAACTATTCTGTTAACCAAATATTGTTATCATCAAAGATCCATATAGACATATTTACTCTCCAAGATGAAATATAAGCACATTTAATTCTTTCCTTGAAAGAAGCTCATAAAACAGTCAAGCAAGTCGCCTTACAACTTGGTATATTTCAAATGCCTAACATGAAAAACATACAAGAGTAAAAATACATAAGCAAAGAGACAACAACAATATATGGTAGAAGTTGTAGTGTATTTGTATTAAAATCAACTTGCCACTTACATTCACAATTCCATCACTCAGAAGATCAGACACAAAGCTTGGTAATCTACTTCTAAGCAATCTGGTTCTATTTTCTATATCTTTTCAATCTCTCTCCTTTTTCTATCAACCACCTTACAAAAATGAGCCTTCAACTCTATATAGCCTTCTCACACCCACCTTGGAATTCCCTCATTATTGGGAATGCAAAAAGCTTCAGGTGGTTGGAAAACCTAACTACTATTAAAACATAAAAATACAACAAAATATACAACCAACTCGTAGGTGGTGAAAGGACAACTTTTTCAGATTATGCTACATCTTTGGTTGCTCAAAAAATGACACCCACAACTGCAAATATTTATGATAGCTCCTTGATTTCAATGAGACATGGTGACCACCATTTCAGGCTAACCTACACCATTCTTGAATGATAGCTTATCAATCTTGTATTCCTTGGATCAGGTGTCAGGTGTGTCAGATGTCCTTTTCAATCTTCATCCAAAATATCTAAATCAACTGTGGTAGATTTAGCCTTTTTGGGCTTTGTCTTTTCATCCCATCTGGTTACTTGTTCCTTTGATGGCCAATTAAAACCTTGGACCAGTTGTAGTTGGGCTTTTTGTCTCTCCCATCTGGCATCCGTAATTGCCTTGACATCTAACACAAACTTGGTGAGGTCAACCTCTACTTTGATGGCTTCATCTAAGGCCTTATTGAATCTGTCCAAATAAACATTATTATTCTCACCTAAAAATGCCTCTTTCCTAGGTAGTAGAAGATCAGCATCCGATCTCCAATTATCAAGGCTTTTCACTATCCCGTTTGTACTCAAAATTGAGGGGATGAATTTGTTGGTACAAGAGCTGAGCATGGCTATCTTAGCCTCAATCAAATTTGCCTTACCCTTGAAAAGTGGTAAATGGCTTTAATTTTGTCAATCTCCTCACCAACTCCTACAACTGTCTCCAGTATGTCACTCCTCATAGATTGAGAAAAAATCAATCTTTCAAAAAGTGGTGCCCTGACAAACTACACTGTATGAAACTCACTAAAAATCTGCACATAACTGTTGACCTCCTTTTGCAATTCTGGCAATTTTCCATAAGCATTATAAAATAGGTCAATTTGATCCTTGATTGTGTTCAACCTATGCTGCAAAACACTCAATAGGGCTTGCAATATTGCCTCATTCTTTTCATCATTAATCTTTTTAAATTCTGCTGCCACCTCCTCATTTGTCATTCCTTGTGCCTTTATTGCCACTGGTTGTTCAGGAGGTGCAGGGGCTACTACAAGGGTATTTATGATTTGCAATTGTAATTCCTTCACCTGCTTCTCTAATGCTATGACTTTTATTATTTGCAAGTCCCTATCCTTCACTAGGGCACTAAAATCCTCCAAGAGATTGCCATATCTCTCTAACAACTATTTAGTTTTATCCTCATTTAATTTTGCAAATTGGGTCAAAACCTGAGAAATTTCTAGGTCCCCTATATTGTGGATTGACCACACTATTTTATCTCCCTCCATTTGTTCCTTTACGTTCAAAATTTGTGGTTTCTTGTCTTTTGGATATAGACTCCACATGGCCAAGGTCTCACTATTTCGGCTATACCCAAATCCTCTTATTATGTCCCCTACTTGGGTTTCAGAAGATAGAGTGACATCCTCTTGTCTCTTGATTTGATCTATTATGAAGTCAGTGTACAAACTCCACCTTGGCACAAGCAACATATTACTTTTTCTCACTAATTCCCTGGCCTCATCTAGAGTAAGATTTTCCTCCTCAGGGTCATATTCTTTCAATTGTTGTAATGCCTCATCTGGCACTTGACCTTCCTCAGTTATTTGTAAACTTGAAGCCACCTTTTTTTTTTTATGCCATAACAAGAAACTTTTTAATTCCTTAGAATTCACAAAATTATCATCCTTCATGAAAGCATCTTGCTCAATTAATCTTTCATCCTGGCCTAAAGCCAGAGGCAACTCTACATCTTCCATTTCATACTTCTGCTGCCTTTTAGCCTCTCTGACTGCTTTCCTAATTTCATGGTGATGAAAGCTAGTCCTTATGTAGAGGGCACTCCCTCTATCTTTCTTCCTCCTCTTGAAGGCTCACTAGTTAACAACTTTTGCTTTTTCTTTTGAGGCTTAGCAGTATCCCTAGAACTGGGAAATTCAGCAAGATCTACATTTTCTTTCTCCTCAGACCCTTTGGCCATTGGTTGTTCCATAGTGGGTGGAATATATATGGGGTAGCCACCATCACTATCCTCATCAAATTCTAATTCTGAATGGGCCTTTTTTCCCTGATTAGCATCATCAATTTGATCCCTCATGGATTCAACAAGTGTGTCAAATTGAGCCATCATCTACTCAAGTCTTTGGAGGTAAGGCAAAGTGGGAAAGAAACCTCCAAATACCAATCCTTTTCCTTTAAACTCTTTCTCAATTTTGTGTAACCAATCTAATTGCCTAATTCTTTCATCCACCTCATCATCCTCAATGATGTTTCTGATCACATCTTCTTCAGGATACTCCTCATGTAACTTATTGAAAGGAATGGTGGGCATGTAGTACTTCCTTGTAGTAGCCATGAAACCTTCTATATCCACATACCTATGTGGTGCTACTAAAATCATGTACTTCTCTAACCAATCATTTATTTTATTGAATTCTCCCTTTCCAATTGTAATATAATGCACCACGAAGTGCCAAGGAGTGAGAGTCCCCTTTCTGTGGGAAGCCAAATGTTCTCTTTCTATCAAAATTAGTTTCTTGAAAAACTCTAGAAATGAAACCCTTGGTGGTACATACAATGGAAGAAGATGAGGAGGTTGAGGGCATCCATAAACCCTAATCATTGTATAGCTTCTCACATAGTAAATATCTCCCCAATTGTGACCCTTGGTCCAATTATGAATAAATTGTTGGGGTCTCTCTAGCTGTAGGACCTTGGTGGGTAATCTTGTGCAATTCACACCCAAACTCTAGAGAATGGGGAACACAATCTAGTTCTCAAAAGCACTAAAGTTTCTCCTAAGGCACGAAGGGCTCCAGACTCCTAACTAGAACTGAACTGGGTTAGGCTGTCCATTCCACATCATTTGTGGTTTGAGATCACTCAAATTAATCAGACCATAATTGTGATACACAATTAGATGCATTAGCAGGGAGTAATGCATGAACTTGGGTTGAGAACCAGAGGTGAAATTATTCAAGGAAAGAAAACCCTCATGCATCTTGTTTATGACATAACCAATAAAGTCATACCCTTTTCTCACCATGCGGCTTTGTGAATCCATCACCAGCATCAAAATATCGGATGTAATCCTCTCAGGACCTGCATCAATTCCCAAAACCTGGTATATCCCATATGCAATGTACTTCATGTAAAACTTCAGGTCTTTGTAGGCATACAGAATTGATCCGACCATAGGTGCAATATAATTTTTTGTTCTCCTTCGGCATGTGATTCTTAATCTCCCTAGAGACCAGAGCAGCCTCTCTAACATATCTATTTTCCAAGGCTTGCAAGTTGATTTCTGTGGCCATTGGAAACTGAATCCTGAATGCATTCATGAAAGAATTTTGGTCTAAGATTATCAAGGGTGAACCATCCTCTTTTCTAATAGTCTTTGAGAGAGGATCATATCTCTAAGATAGCATGAGGAGCAAGTCTACATCTAGAAAAACCTCTAGGACAATTAACTTGGCCAACCTTGAAGTCCAAGGTCTTGAAACCAGTATGACACTATCATGGTTCTTGTAGAAATATGTAAACAGGCACATGCCTGTGATTTCTAGAGTTTTAGCATCCCTACAATAAGCTAGGTCATCAACAAAAATGTCATCACTGACCTTCTTGTTCTGAGAAGAACCAAGAAAGAGAGTGAGAAATTCATCTGAAAAACTTTCCTTAACTTTCTCCTTCGACCCCCGACTGGTAGAAGCTTCGCTTGCTATCATCTGACTCATCCTGACTATAGCTCTGGAAATTTTTCTACAAATTTGCTGATCACACTGCAAGTCCAAAAAGCACAGAAAACCTAGCTCTCTATACTTCTCCAATAAGCTTCGTAACTCTCAAATGAGCCACCTCTAGTTGTTTTAACTTGCAGCATTGAATCCACCACCACATCTGACATCTCCAGCCAAAAAAAGGTCATTTCCACCATTACTTCAGCAGGCATAGGGTTTCAATTCCTAGCCGTAGCTGAGAAATTTTTTAATTTGAACATTTCACAATCTGGTGACTGAAGAAAAAGATAGATAGTCATTTTACAAATTTGGTGCTTTAGAAAGGTATTTCGAGATCTGGCGACTAAGAGGAAATCTCGTAGTCACGGAATACTTCTGACTTTTCAAAATTCATTCTGAGATCAGGTGACCTGGCCATCTAGAGATCTGGTGACTGAAGAAAGTGATATATTTAATTTATTCTATTCTGAGAACTGATGACTATAGTCAAAAACTATAGTCACAGAAATACATTTGTCTTTGAAAAATTTCAGTGATCACCCAACCTGGAGATCTGGTGACAAACCTGAAGTCTCATAATCTCATAAAACTTTAACTATTTCACTTCTTTCTTGAGATCACATGACTACCGTTGATCTCATCCATCAATTCATCCAGTGGTACATATTAAGTTGTGAGAAGATTTCATAACTAACCGCCTAATCCCGCGACCCTGAGAAAACTGTGTCACTGAATCACTGGAAGCTTACCACTTAACTGTCAAGAACATGAGATCACATGACCACACAATCACTAAATCATTGAATACAATCATAACCGCCAGGTCCTAACCACCTCATTAACCCTCACTTGACCTTAGGCATATCTGGAGACTTGGCGACAAAGACTTCTTGCTAAATCTCACAATCTTTTACTTAACTGGGGTTTAATCCCAAGATCACATGACTGAGGCATTCTCCAAGTCACAAGAACATTTCTTCACTCTAGGTTAAGACTGGAGATCAAGCACCATCCACATGATCAAAACTCATCGACGGTTCTCAATAAATCTAACAATCCTTTGTCACTTAACCACTGCATTCAGAGATCTGGCGACAACTGCATTACAGAATAACCAACCGCTAGAGAGATAGCTGCCAACATTGGGAGATCACGTGACAAACAGAACTCTCAATCACTAAGTGAAAAGATAAACTATCATATTATTACAAGATCTAGAGACAACCACCAAGGAAGACCATTGTTCCATCTCGAGATTCAGCGACCAAAGAGAAAACTCATGATCATTGAATAAAAGGCCACTTAAATAAGTCGTTGAGAGATCTCCTGACCATAGGAAAAGCCAATTCAGAGATTACGCGACTATAGTCCCTTAGTGAAAAATCAAATACAATAGTCGCTAGACCTCAAGACTATCATTACAAGATTTGGAGACTAAACGTGAAATGCTAAGTCATTAAACACTAAGGAATATTTTGAAAAGCTCATGAGATCGAGTGACAAAGGCTTTCAGGAAATCACCAAACAAAAAGGAATATTCCTAAACCTTAAGTAGACTCAGTGACTAAGAGGAAAATAGAAGCACACATGCAAATTTGAGACTTAAGTCATCCGATAAAGTAACAGAGAATTAGAAGACTGATGACTTAAACTAGGGTTTTTATGATTTTTCTAAGGCAATTAGACCTAGCAAACCCTAAAGACTGCAAACTTTCAAGATCATCCATAAATTTAGGGCAAAAAACAAAAAATGGGATTTCTAACCAACAATGTCTTCTTAAATATTTTTCCAAATAAGGTTCAGCTCTTCTCTCCTCTATTTCATCAGGTTCCTCAACAAGATTTTCAGATTTAGCTTATGAATGCTTGGCAACCTCTTCCTGATACTCGACAGCATTATCTTGTCACTTGGCATGTTCTTGTTCTCTTTCAGCACTATTTTCTTGATGCTCGACAACCTCTTCCTGCCACTCGACATTAGTTACCCGAGACTTGGCATCAGGCGCAAGTATGTTCCTTGCCTCTTCTTCTTCTTCAATATACACAAAAGATCTATAATTTTTTGGTTCTCTTTTTCTGTCAACTTCATTTCTTTCTACATACTCATCAACTTTGACATTCACACTTTCCACAATTTTGTTAGTGTTAGAGTTCAAACACTTATAAGCTTTACTTTTTGTGGAATACCCTAGGAATATGCCTTCATCACTTTTAGCATCAAAATTTCCATTCCTATTGTCTTTTAGTATGTAACACTTTCTTCCAAAGATTCTTAAGTATTTAACACTCATTCCTTGCCCATACCATAATTCATAGGGTGTCAAATTTGAACCTTTCTTGATCTATACCTAGTTAAGAGTTTAGATAGCTCTACTTATAGCTTCTTTCCAGTATTTCTATGCCACATTCTTTTCAATCAACAATGTCCTTGCACAATCCAAGATAGATCTATTTCTTCTCTCTTCTATACCATTTTGTGGAGGTTTTCTAGGTACAGACATCTATCTTTTGATTCCTCTTTCATTGCAAAATAGATTGAATTCATTTGATGTAAATTCTCTAGCTCGATTAGATCTAAGACATTTTAGGTTCCTACATGTCTCTTTCTCAACCTTATCCAAATACCACTTAAAGAATTGAAAAGTGTCAGATTTTTCTTTTAGAAACATTACATGCATCATCTTAGTATGATCATCAACAAACAAGATAAAATATCTAGCACCATCATAACTTTGTACATCCATAGGTCCACAAAGGTTAGTATGAACCAAATCTAAAATGTTGTCAGAAGTAAAGGATTTTCTCTTAAAACTTGACTTTGTCATTTTTCCTAACTGGCATTCCTTGCACATCACATTCTCAAGTTTCTTCAATCTAGGTAGACCTCTTACTTTCTTCTTCTTACTTATTTCTACCAGATTATCAAAGTTAACATGACATATCCTCTTATGCCATAACCAACAGCCATACATGCTTCTTTAGATAGGTCAAGATAGAACAAATTACCTCTAGTCTATTCTCCACTTCTGATCAGTTCACCAGTAGCATCAAGTATTTTATCTTTCTTGTGATGAAATTCCACTTGATAACCAATGTTTTTGAGCTGTGGAACACTTAGCATATTATAATTTAGACCTTCAACCCAATATACATTTTCGCAAGAGATCTTATCAATCAGTTTAATCAAACATTTTCCTCTAACAGGACATGGTGCATCATTACCAAATTTTACACTTTTACCTCTATAATGATGTAAGGTCTCAAACTTACTCTTGTCACTAGTCATATGATGTGAACAACCACTATCAATAATCCATTTTTCATTCTTGTTCACATAGGAGATCAATGTAGTTTTCTCATCATCATCAGATTCATCTTTCATTGCAACATAGACTACCTCAATTTCAAAATCATCACTATCAGTGTTAGTTTCTTCTTCAGCAATGTAACAACATTTCTTACCTTTTCCTTTGTATTCTTTGTACCTTCGGTAGCTTCTGTCATCTTTTTTGTCTTTGTGTTTGGTTTTTCTTTCTTCATCTTTATCATTCCTATTAGGACATCTAGCAGCTATATGACCAACTTTATTACATGCAAAACATATAATAGGGAGTTTACCTTTATATTTTCCTTTTCCCCTTCTCAATCTTCTAGCCATAACAACTTCTAGATCTTCAAGTTCTTCATCAGAAGTGTCACTGTCACTTTCACTTTCACTGATGCATCTTTCTTTTTCTTTATTTGGCTTGTTCAAAACTAATTGTGACTTAAAAGTAGACTCAACATTACCAATACTACCAACAGCAAAGTGTAGACTAGGATTTGAGAGTGCACCTAAACCTGTTTTGAAGGCCAAAGACAAACAAATGTCATAGCATATAATCAAATCAAATTTAATGGTTAACAAACTAAAATCAAAGCCACCTCAGTTTAAGCTTAAAACGGATGTGCCCATGCACCGTTTGATATGCTTAGATATAGAGGGATGTGGGTGTGCAAACTCAAGCACTTGGAGCATGCAAAATAGGATGATTTGAGGTTGATGAAGACCCAAAATGACACAAAATAGGTATGAGGAACCTATTTTTCCTCAAAGGCCTCAAGAACACACAAATATGCAAAGCTAAATGAAAGAACTAAGATTAAAACAAGAAATGAATCTATGTTAATCCATTTAAGCTAACTTAGATGTGATTTAAGCTTGAAAATGATCTAAAATGATGAACTTATGCTTATGCTAAAATGAAAATGGCATTATAACTTTGCTATTGAGTTTGAAAGTTGAAAGATGAGAGAGGATTGTTTGCTCAAAGAAGTGAGGCTATTTATAGGAAAAGGGAAGGGCTTGGTTTAAAAGGATGAGTCAGAGTTAGGGCTAAGGTTAGGGTTGAGTCAAGGACAAGTGTCCTAACAAGTGTCAAGGGAGGATTGAGTTGAAAGTTTGAGGGCATGTGCACAATTTGGTAAATGTGCCCAAGGCCAAGAGGTGGCAAGGAAGGGATAAGAAGGTCTTAAATGCATAATGAATGCATGTAAGAAAGATAAGGGAGGCTTAAATGCATCCTTAAATGCATTTGCAAGAGGTGGCCAAGAGGTGGCCATCTTTGTTGACTAAGGAGGAGGTTAGCATAAGTTTTGGTAAACCTTTTGCTAATGGAATGTGACAAGATTAGAAAGGGGATTAGGATTAGGATTAGGAGAAAGGGATGGGCAAGTGGCTTTTTGGTGAGATTTAGATATTTATTAAAGGTAAATTTAATAAATATTAAATATCTAGGCTTAGGGTTTGAAGGGACTAGATTAGGGATTTGACCCATTTAGAGGAAGGTTTAGGACTTTCTAGAAGAGTTTAGTGCTCTTTAGAATTTTGGCCAACTTTGGGATAAAAAATAAATTAAAAATAAATTTATTTATTTTTGAGGTTTTTGGTTAATTTATTAATTAAATAATTAATAAATTAGGGATAATGTCCAAATGACATTTTTAGGCTAGATTCCTTAATTAAAGATTTTTAATTAAGAGAGAGGGATTTAATGCCATAAAAATAAATTAATTAATTAAATAAATAATTAATTAATAAATGATGATGTCATCAAGGATTTTCAGAAAACAAAAATAATTTATTTTCTGAAGGATTTTTCGGTGTCTACATTTTGCCCCTCTTTGATGCGACGCCGCAAGTGGCATGGCGTCAAAGATAAGAAAAAAAGATGCCAAGGCTAGAATCAGAAGAAGAGGGTAACGCCCGGGTGGACTAGGAGAAAGAGGATACATGCCCCGGTGGGACAAAATCATGGAAGATGCGCCCAGTGGGACAAGGAGAAAGAGGGATTACGCCCTGGGACAGAGTGTGCCCGACGGGACGAGGAAGGAAGGGCCTAGGAAGAAAGGGGAGATAAATAACCTCACTTCTAAGAACAAATATGGATGATATGCAAGATGAGATGGAAATGCAAGATGCAAGATGCAGCTGTATGCAAAGATGCAAGATTAATCTATATGATAAATGCAAGGGACCAGATAGCTCCAAGTGCAAACGGGAGTGCACAGCCTAGATTTAATATAGCAATGCTAGAGACCTGCCAAGGATACTGGGATCACGAGGCCTTGTCACCAGTGTTGCAGAGGACTGACGAGGACTGACGCTAAACAAACACACAGGGTTGCCCCAACATCACACATAAAGCGCAGAGGCGACATGGTGGAACCGATGCTGAAGGAACCACAAACACACAACTGACTCACAGGCAGAAGCAAAAGATCAAAAGACCTTGCCCCAGATTATCCGCACACGCAGCACACCGTGATATAATGAATCGTGGTGACCCTGGTGGGATAAAGAGAAGCCAAAAAGATTAACAAGATCAAAAAGACAAAAAATCCAAGATCAAAATGATAACTCCAAAAAGACATCCTTTGCCAAGGAGAAAGATTAGGTTTGATTGATGGTGGGAAGATTGGTCGGATAGGAGGAACGATATATCCTCAAGGACCAGGATGGAAGATTAGGTCAGACAGGAGGAACGATATATCCTCAAGGACCCATGGGTGGTGAGAGAATAAGTGTAGTTGTTCGCTGGCAAAAGCTGAAGTTCAAGGAATAATCAGGGTGAGCAAGGATAAGTCGACAATTGATGTTGCTGAAGCACAAGGCCCGAGTGGGACTACAAATTTTCTGAGGCTGGGGATGGGACAAGATATTTGATCAAATGCTGCTGCAGGACGGACAAAGGTTATGTACAACAAGGAGGAACGATATGCACAAGGGATATGTACAGAAGCTCAGGATTGGGGATAGGAAGATCACACTCAGCGGGACTCTCACTAGGACGGAGACAAGAAGGATAAATACAGGGAGGAATGCGCTGTACAGGAAAGGGAAAAGGATATGGTACAAGATATGGTACAAAGCTTTGGAATAGGATATGGATTGCAGATGGGTTGGAGGAAGATGGGAGCTGAAAGGACAACTGAATAGATAAATAGCTCAGTTTACTATGTTGGCGCCTGTTTGCCAGGTTTTCACCAACATACTTGTCCAAGGCGCTTGAATTGCCAAGTTTTCACCGTTGGATGATTATTTTCTCTTTCTCTTTTCTTTTTTTTTTTCACTTTTTTGCTTTTTTTGCTTTTTTGCTTTTTTGAATGTTTTTGGATTTTCTGATATATGCAGGATCAGGTTCAAGCATAGAACCTCTTCAGATGGATGATGTTGATAGGATCATTCAAGGGCTTGCCTTCTGGTGTTGATAGTTGATAGGCTCCGGAGCCAAAGGATGCGGTGACAACATAGGGGCCCAACCAAGTAGGCTCAAACTTGCCTTTCTTTTCTCTATTTGCTAGGACCTTCTGATTTTCTTTAAGGACCATGTCACTGACCTGGAACTATCTAGGATGGACCTTCTTGTTATAACTCCTTTTGAGTCGATTCTGGTATGCAACCAGGTGATCGTAAGCTTGCTGTCTCTTTTCATCTAGCAGATCTAGCTGTGTGAGCCGGGCCACATGATAGTCTTCATCAGTTGTATAGTTCTTCATGGAGACACGCAAGGATGGAAGCTCAACCTCGATCGGCAGAACAGCTTCAGCACCATATACAAGGGAGTATGGGGTGGTCCCTGTGGGAGTGCGATAAGAAGTGCGGTAGGCCCAAAGGGTGGGATTGATTTGGAGGTGCCAGTCACGACCAGAATCATTGACGACCTTCTTGAGGATTTTCAAGATAGTTTTGTTAGTTGCCTCAGCTTGACCATTTCCTTGAGGGAAATATGGACTAGAGAAATGGTGATGGATGTGGAGTCTGGCACACAGATCATCCACATGCTAGTTTTCAAAAGGTGTGCCATGGTCTGTGAAAATGGTAGATGGTATGCTGAAGCGGCAAATGATGTGGTAAAGGATGAACTTGGATATTTGGATGCCAGTGGTTAGGGTGAGCGGAATTGCTTCAACCCATTTGGTAAAGTACTCTGTGGCTGTTATGATATACTTGTGTCCATCCGAAGAGAGGGGGGTGATCAAGCCAACGAGGTCAAGGCCCCAACATGAAAAAGGCCACGGTGGTGCAATAGGCTGTAAATCCTATGCTGGTGCATGTATCAAATTGGCATGCTGTTGACATGGGAGACATTTCTTGATAAATTCAAACGCATCATGTTCCATTGTTGGCCAATAATATCCAACTCTAAGCAGCTGCTTTGCTAGAACCATGCCACTCGTGTGGGCACCGCAAATTCCAGCGTGAACTTCTTGTCAGGCCAGGACGGCCTCGTTTGAGTCTAAACATATAGATAGGACATTATGATACCCGCGACAATATAGGGTGTTGGCTACAAGAGTGTAGCGGGACGCTCTGCGAATAAGGTTTTGGCGTTGGTTATTGGTGAGATGGGGAGATATGATACCATTTTTTAGATATGCATGGATTTCGTGGTACCATGGGGATTGAGGACCAACCAAGACACACACCATGTCTGCATCGGCGTTCTCATAAGCTGGCAAGTGCAGCTGCTCGACTAGAAATTCATACTGTGATGCATCTCATGGTATTTCCAATAAGGATCCGATGGTTGCCATTGCATCTGTTGCTTTGTTCTGAAGCCTTGGGATCTGATTGAATTGTAGATGTAGGAAATGCTCTTTCAGTTTATCCACCAGTTGCTTGTAGGGTAGCAATTTGTCATCCTTTGTCTGATATTCATCTAGGACTTGTTTGATAATCAGCTGTGAATCTCCAAATACTTGTAATTCTGTGATGTTCCATTGGATAGCTGTTCTGAGACCTGAGATGAGTGCCTCATATTCTGCAATATTGTTGGTACAGGGGAATCCCAACTTGAATGATTTTGGAATATAGTCACCTTGAGGTGTGACGAATAGGATTCCTGCTCCAGAGCTATGGGATGTGTTGGAACCATCAAAGTATAGTTTCCACATGGGCTGCTCTTCAATCATGCATAAATGTTCATCGGGGAATTCCATGATTAGTGGATAGGCATCCACCAGTGGTGCTTCTGCTAGTTGATCGGCAATGACTTGCCCTTTGATTGCTTTGCGATCTACATACTGAATGTCAAATTCGCTGAGTAACATGACCCATTTTGCCATACGGCCTGTGAGGGTTGTCCTTGATAACAGATACTTAAGAGGGTCCACCTTTGATATGAGCTTGATTGTGTGGCTAAGCATGTAATGTCTAAGTTTTTGAGTGGCAAAGACCATTGCTAAGCATGCTTTCTCCATGGGTGAATAGTTAAGCTCATAGCCCACAAGAGTGCGACTGATGTAGTAGATAGCTCGTTCTCTATTTTCATCATCATGCTGTGCTAGGAGTGCCCCTAGTGCTGTAGCTGTTGTTGAGATGTAAAGGATGAGTGGGCATCCTGAAACCGGTGGTACTAGGATTGGAGCATTAGCTAGATACTCCTTGAGCTTATCAAAGCTTCTTTGACATATGGGATCCCACTTGAAGTTGGTGTCTTTGCATAAGAGATGTGAGAATGGTTGGCACTTATCTGCTAGCTGAGAGATGAATCATCGTACTGATTGAAGCTTGCCCTGTAGGCTTCTGAGCTGTTTGAGATTTCTTGGTGGAGGCATCTCTGTTATTGCTTTTACCTTTTTAGGATCGATCTCTATGCCTTGTCTAGAGACGATGAAGCCTAGAAGTTTGCCAGATGTAACACCAAAGACACATTTCTTAGGATTAAGCTTTAAGCCATAATGATTCAGACGATCAAACACACGCTCTAGGATGTTGAGGTGTTCATCCCTTGTTTTGGATTTTGCAAGGATATCATCCACATAGTCTTCAAGGATCTTGTGGATCATGTCATGGAAGATTGCTGTCATTGCTCGCTGATATGTTGCTCCTGCATTCTTTAGCCCAAATGGCATCATGTTGTAGCAAAATGTACCCCATGGGGTTGTGAATGCTATTTTATGTTGATCTGCTTCGGCTATATGAATCTGATTGTAGCCTGAAAATCCATCCATGAGTGATAGCATCTCATGACCCGCTGTGAGGTCTACAAGCATGTCTATGTTTGGCAATGGGAAGTCATCCTTAGGGCATGCCTTGTTCAAGTCCCTGAAATCAGTACAGATTCTGATGTCGCCAGAAGGCTTTGTGACTGGCACCATGTTAGAGATCCACTCTGAATAGTCAATTGCTTTGATGATCTTAGCTTGGAGGAGCTTCTCAAGCTCTGCTTTGACGAGCAATGCTACCTTTGGATACATTTTCCTTAGCTTCTGCTTCACTGGCTTGACGTTTGGATCTACTGATAGATGATGAACAATAAGGTTTGGATCAAGCCCAGGCATGTGGGCGTATGACCATGCAAAGTTGATGATGGATTCCTTGAGCAAGGCACTGAGAGCGATTTCTTCTCCTTCTGTTAGGTTGACTGCAATGTAGGTGATCCTTGGACATTCTTCTGTTCCCAAGTTGATTGGCTTGGTTTCCTCTATGATGATCGGTGACTGCTCTGGTCTATAATCTTGGATAGGGGGAAGAGGCAAGGCTTCATCTTCTAGCGCCTGAATTGCCAGGTTTTCACTAGAAGATACGCCCTTTATTTTTACTATTTTGGAATCAGAATGTGCCCCAAGGGGGTTTTCACATAAAGACTCATGATGTTCTTTTGCTATTTCATTTTTGCGACTAAAGCTTGCCTCTTCCCCAAAATATCCTTCTGGGTGAAGCTGATAGACAGAGGTTGATGTTGAATCCTGATTGCTTGCTGGACCTGATGCCCCCATGAATTCTAGGAGTGCTTGTGCGCTTTGGAACTCATCGATGTGTGCGATGCTTGGTTGGTCCCAATCTATGAGGTCGGGGTTTGTGAGGGGAAGATCTATGAGGTTAATGGAGAGTTGTTGGAGAACAGAAGTCCCCAGGAGGGTGTCGTCGGCAAAGATATCATCGTAGGATCGGATGTCTTTCTCTTCGGGGATGTCTTTGATTTCCATGAGGTCATCCTGGCTATTCGAAAAGTTCACGTTGGTCATGTTGGTGCCTGTAGTTGTGGTATTGGGCTCTTGTTCAAGTAGGCGAGGGGTATTAAAGCCAAGTCCTTGCTATTCTGGATTCTGGGATGGTATGATAGGAAACAAGTTTCCATCCTCTTGTGGTCCTAGACCACCACCTTGATAGTTATAGTGTTCTGTGACATTTTTGTAGGGGATTGGGTATTTCTCTTTGAAATACTCAAGAAGTTGTGTGTCACGTGATGGGGGATCTTTGTATAACCATTTGTTAATATCTGGATCTATCTCTTTGCTGTTGATGGTACCATGAGACTCAAAAGTCATGTTTCCGATTTGCTTGAGCTTATAATGTTCCTCAACAGGCTTGTTTTGACAACTTGGGCATCCTTGAGTATGTGGATCACGTGGAAGAGCCCCTACAGCAAATGCATCACTGAGGCTGTATTCGCCACAACCCTAGTTGTTGATCTTGACGGATGATAAGGTGGAAGAGAGGATGGTCTCTGGATCACGATGGGATTGGGATGAACTAGCAATAGAAGTACCAATATCGGTTCCAGGACAATGAGTAGAATGAGGGAAAGATGCTTCCATCGCAAGGCAGTATGCGAAGGGGTTAGGGTCAGCGTGGATGGTAACCTCAGTGCCTTGATGTGGAAACTTGATGCACTGATGGTAAGTAGATGGTATGGCCTTAATGGAATGGATCCATGGACGACTGAGGAGGATATTGAACGGTAGGTCAAGATCAACAACGTGGCAGAGAGTATCTTGCATTGCTGGGCCTAGCTGGATAGGTAAAGTCATAGTACCTTCAGAGGTACGCTCCAAGTTATCATATGCTTTAATAGTGATCATCTCATGTTGTATGTCAGCCTCCGTGAACCCGATCTTCTTGATGAATTTTAATGTGCACAAGTTGAGGGCTGAGCCATTATCCACCAGAACTCGTTTGATGGCAAAATCTCTGACCATGACGGCAATGTGGAGAGGAAGAATATGGTCAGGAGTGACATCTGGTATATCAGATTCTTTGAAGGACAAGGCACATGCTGCTGATAGGTGTCCCACAAGAGTTTCAAACTGAGTTGTGTTAATGTCCGTGGGGAGATGGCCTTCTTTTAGAGCTTTGTCCAGGATCTCCTGATGGATGGGTGATGTGCGGAGCAAATCCAAGATGGATATTTGGGCTGGCATGTTCCCAAGATGCTCTATGATATTGTATTGTGCACTTGGTGCATTATGCTGTGTTGCACGTGCATTTGATGCTGGCCTGGTGTTAGACTGTGCTATGGATGTAGTAGATGTTGGCCTTGGAGGAGCAGCTGACCTCGAAGGAGCACCGACAACAGTTATCCTACCACTGCGGGTAGTTGCAACACATTGTCGATCCAACCCTCTGACGTGGATGGTATTGATGGTGGGCTCATCTTGGATGGGCTCAACTTGAGTTATGCATCCGACATACTTGTCATAGTTGATGTAGGCCGCTGTGTGATCTTCTTGCTTGCCTTTGCCACGATTTTGGGGCTGATTGGCGTTGGCTTGATTCTTCCCGGTATCATGTTGAGGGAACACATTTTGATATATTTGCAAACCGGTGTTGGGTGAAGCTTGAGCTGGTGCATCAACCTGGATCTCCTTGCGATCAATGAGGTCCTGGATGTAGTTCTTAAGCCGCATGCACTTCAATGTTGTGTGCCCCTTCACACGATGGTAATCACAGTATTCATGTTCTTTATACCAATCAGACTTTGGTGTGTTGTCATCCTTCTATGGGATGGGCGGATATGTGATCATATTTGCCTTGGCTAGCCGATAAAAGATCTGATCTAGAGGCTCACCCAAAGGTGTGAAAGTCCTCTTTGGATTGTTCTGATTGTTGGGTTTGTTCTACCTTGGGGCAATGTTAACTGTGTTAACAGGATTGCCTTGACGTGCTGGCTGTTGCTGTTGGTATTGTTGCTGATACTGTTGCACAGGTGGTTGATGAGCTTGAGGAGGTTGCTGATAAATAGGTGCTTGATATGCGGGAGCTGGTGGTTGCTGATAGATGGGCGCTTGTAGTGGTTGGTATGTTTGAGCTGGTGTAGGACTAGCCACAAAAAATTGTACATTCTTAGTGTCAGTGGCTCCATTTGTAACAACATTCTTGTTACGATTCCAGTAACAGGATTTATCATTGTTGGGTTTGTTTTTGGAATCATCCTTGAAGTGACGAATAGTGCCTTCATCTAGGAGAGCTTTCTCGATGCCTATGCCTTTGCTCTTGATGTCTTGGTATGTCTGGAGATAGTTCATTCGCATGTGATGGGATAGCTTTGGATGTAGGTTATCAATGAAGATCTTTGTTAGATGCTTCTCTAGCGGCTGATATGATAACCTGGTTGTAAGATTCTGCCATCTTTGCAAGTATTCTGCAAGGCTTTCTCCGTCTTTCTGCTTTGAGTTGCATAGGTCTAGCAAGGACAACTCATTCTCCACATTATGGGCATAGTGTGTGATGAACTTCTCAGAGAGTTCAGCAAAGGTTTTTGTTGTCCCATGCGGTATTTTGTAAAACCACTCAACAGCAGTTCCTCCCAAGCTTTTGGGAAATAGGTGCAGGAGATAGTTATCACTGTAAGCCACTTCTTGGCATGCCATGTAGAACTTTTTGATATGATTTACTGGATCTCTTTTCCCTCGATACTTGTCGAACTTGGGCATCTCAAAATGCTTGGGGAAAGGGATAGTTGCTATGGACCGATCGAAGGGATATGAGCACACCTCTTCGAACTTGTATGTTTTATTCTTTGTTCCACTTTATAGCTCTTTTAGAGCATTTTTCATTGCTTCCCACTCTGCATTGAGTGGCGAGGGAACTGGAACTTCTGCTTGTGATGGAAGCTGTGGAACTGGATATGGTGCTTGCTGTGGATAAATGGGTTGAAACTGATTTTGGGGCAATGGTTGCTGGGGATATTGCTGGTGTGGCATAGGGCGATATTGTGGTAAATGATATGGAACCACTTGATGTTGTTGGGCTGCTTCCTGTTGTTGAACTGGCGGTTGTTGTGGGACTGCTTGCTGATATTGGGCATTTAGGACTTGCTGTTGTAACTGATGGGTGGGAACTTGTTGTTGCTGGGGGATGATAGGGATTTGTTGCTGAGGCTGATAGCAAGGGACTTGTTATTGTTGAGGAATGATGGGTGTTTGTTGAAAGGGGACATGTGGTTGCTATGGGGGAGGCTGTTGGAATGATGTTGCTTGCGGGTATGATGGTGGTAGTTGCTGAGGTTGGCTTTGGGTTTGGCTGATATAAGCTGGGTGCATGCCTGCGTTACTTAGAGGTGGAACAGATGTGGGAAAGCTAGAAGCAAAGGGTGACGGGGTAAGATAGCTGGGGAAAGTTGGTTGTTGAGGTGGTGGAACTTGCTGGAAGGTATTTGGGATTTGGGACAAATAGCTTGAAGCCGGCGGTGGTTGGGGTAGTTGCTGCTGTGCTGCTTGGGCGAAGGTAGTTTGTTGACTTGCAACCATAGATGTAGGGGATTGAGATGGGATCCCCCATGCCTTCATTTCTTCTTGTGTAAGGCCCCACTGAGAGCTTGTGTTAGGGTGCACTACAGTGGATGATGGAATGGTAGGAGCAACGGGAGCTTGGGACACAAATGATGGTTGAGATAAAGGAGCTTATTGAGGTTGTGGTTGAGCGGATGCTTGTGAGGAGGAAAATGAAGGAAACACCCAAGAGAAAGATCAGGTTGGAATGGGAAGCGATTGCGCTAACCCCAAAGAAGGTACGGGTGCTTGGGGGGTGAAGGGTGATGGTGCTCCTTTAATGGTAAAAGGCGTTGCTTGACTTGCGGATGGTGGTAAAGCTTTTGGTGTAAAAGCTTGTGTGAGAGGTGGAAGCTGACTTTGGTTTAAGTGTTGGTTTTGGGCTTGGGCAGCCATAGCAGATGATGAAGCAAAAGGGGTATGAGATGGAGCAGATGGTGCTGCAGCTTGTGTTGCGGGGTTGGCGAGGCTTCCTTGCAAGAAAAGGGGAATGGTGGAAAGCTCTTGGGATGTTTGCATGATAGGATCAGGAAATGATTGGACAAACGGAGAATACGCTTGTGCTGGAACTTGGATAGTTTTGATGGGGATGCGTGGATAGAGAGATGGTGGGATGGAGGTACTTTATGGCAGGTAGTGAACAAACATGCTCTGCTGATGTTGTGGTACAAGGGCATTGGTTGCTGATGGGCTTTCTGGAGGATTTGCAAATGCTTGGTTTGCCAACGGGGATGAAGGGATGTTTGGATCTTCACATGGGTTACTGGCTTGGATCTGGGGATTGTAGGTCATCATGGCATTGGTGAAAAGGTTGGGATCAGATGAGGTTGTTGGTGGATAAGGATTCATGCTTCTTCTTTTCCGAGATCTGGTCTCAACAGGCATGGAGATGCAAGTGCTAAATGTATGCAAGATGTTTGGCTAAAAGATGTTGATGGATGCAAAGTTTGATGAACTTCTAAAGATGATGACTTCTAAGATGCAAATGCAAGGACAGGGATCAAGATGGCGATGATGGAAGCTGGATGGAACTGATATGGACCAAGACGGTGGAGGAAAGATAGGTTGCTGGTGGAAAGCTGGTGAAAGATTACTGAGTGGTCAACAAATGAGCTGCTGTTTTTCCCAAATGGAGGATCAGAGATATGATGGGGTCAACCTAAGATAGACTGATGATCTTCGGTCAACAAGTTTCTTATCAATACACTCCAATCTCTTGCTCGAGATGATGGCTATGCAAGGACAAGGTTTGATTTCTTTATGACAACACGTTGTGTCAAAAAAGAGGATGATGGTCTCTGATCTTGGATATGGGATAGGAACAACTCAAAAGGTAGAACACTAAGTGTTGGTGGATCTCTGGATTTGGAACAAAAGATGATGGATCTGCTGGAAAGATATGGAAAGCTGATGGGGGGATGCTGGTGGAAAAGGTATTGAAGGGTGAAGGGACAATACTCTATCTAAAGGGATAATGCAAATGACAAGGATTGATTCTAGAATGCTGGTAGGAAGATGAATGCACTTTATGATGTTTTGAAATGCAACTAAGGTTTTGATGCTGATGCAAAGGGTGAAACTAGGATGAAACTAAGATGCAAGGCTGTTTGAGACAAGATTTCAGGATCGAAGATGGAACAAGACATGAACAAGGAAATGGCTAATCTTCTGGCTCAAGGTTGACAAAGTGATGGTTAACTCAGAAATGGAAGGCGAATTGTTTGATGCGGGCGTTATGGGCAATGTTCTCAAGTCTAGTTTGGGACTTCTCCTCTGCTTGGGTTTCTTGGATAATGGCTTGATAGGTCTTGGTGTTCTTCTTGGCAACTTTTCGCTCTTGATAGGCTTGGGATTTGGGCAACTTTGCTTTAGGATGTTTGTTCTTGCTGGGCATCACTTGGAAAAGAGGCTTCTGATTTTGAGGCAAAGGTTTTCAATGGCAAAAGTTAAAGTCAAAGTAATCTCCATAAGGGACAAAGCAACCCTGCGGGATACAAACAAAGGCAACTAACTCTGACAAAGCTTTGAAAGTGTATGTTTCAACAAGTGTTTTCACGGAGTCTTTGACTGTCAAGCACTTCAAACAGATCTACCTAAGGAAGGTGAGTATCAAAATCGCTTGCCCACAGCTTGGTATCCCCTAGAAGGGAATACAAATGGTGAGTAATCTTGAGGCGACCCGGTAAACCCCTTGGAATCGGTTTTGAAGGCCAAAGACAAACAAATGTCATAGCATATAATCAAATCAAATTTAATGGTTAACAAACTAAAATCAAAGCCACCTCAGTTTAAGCTTAAAACGGATGCGCCCATGCACCGTTTGATATGCTTAGATATAGAGGGATGTGGGTGTGCAAACTCAAGCACTTGGAGCATGCAAAATAGGATGATTTGAGGTTGATGAAGACCCAAAATGACACAAAATAGGTATGAGGAACCTATTTTGTCTCAAAGGCTTCAAGAACACACAAATATGCAAAGCTAAATGAAAGAACTAAGATTAAAATAAGAAATGAATCTATGTTAATCCATTTAAGCTAACTTAGATGTGATTTAAGCTTGAAAATGATCTAAAATGATGAACTTATGCTTATGCTAAAATGAAAATGGCATTATAACTTTGCTATTGAGTTTGAAAGTTGAAAGATGAGAGAGGATTGTTTGCTCAAAGAAGTGAGGCTATTTATAGGAAAAGGGAAGGGCTTGGTTTAAAAGGATGAGTCAGAGTTAGGGCTAAGGTTAGGGTTGAGTCAAGGACAAGTGTCCTGACAAGTGTCAAGGGAGGATTGAGTTGAAAGTTTGAGGGCATGTGCACAATTTGGTAAATGTGCCCAAGGCCAAGAGGTGGCAAGGAAGGGATAAGAAGGTCTTAAATGCATAATGAATGCATGTGAGAAAGATAAGGGAGGCTTAAATGCATCCTTAAATGCATTTGCAAGAGGTGGCCAAGAGGTGGCCATCTTTGTTGACTAAGGAGGAGGTTAGCATAAGTTTTGGTAAATCTTTTGCTAATGGAATGTGACAAGATTAGAAAGGGGATTAGGATTAGGATTAGGAGAAAGGGATGGGCAAGTGGCTTTTTGGTGAGATTTAGATATTTATTAAAGGTAAATTTAATAAATATTAAATATCTAGGCTTAGGGTTTGAAGGGACTAGATTAGGGATTTGACCCATTTAGAGGAAGGTTTAGGACTTTCTAGAAGAGTTTAGTGCTCTTTAGAATTTTGGCCAACTTTGGGATAAAAAATAAATTAAAAATAAATTAATTTATTTTTGAGGTTTTTGGTCAATTTATTAATTAAATAATTAATAAATTAGTGATAATGTCCAAATGACATTTTTAGGCTAGATTCCTTAATTAAAGATTTTTAATTAAGAGAGAGGGATTTAATGCCATAAAAATAAATTAATTAATTAAATAATTAATTAATTAATAAATGATGATGTCATCAAGGATTTTCAGAAAACAAAAATAATTTATTTTCTGAAGGATTTTTCGGTGTCTACACAAAGTTATCATAGTTAGAGAGTTCAAAAGCAGTCAGCTTGCCAACCAAACTTTCCAAAGTAAGCACATTTGTAGAGTTAAATCTAGATTCTTGAATATCTAAGATCTTAATAGCATATATCAAATGCAGAGTTCTTAGTACTTTTCCAATTATAGTTTCATCCTCAATAGTCCCATTTTCTCCTCTAATAGCATTCACAACTTCTTTTATTCTACCACAATATTGTGCAATGTTCTCACCTTCTTGCATTCTCATTTCATCAAACTTACCTCTGAGACTCTCAGCCTTACCTTTCAATACATTTATGTCACCACCATAGATCTTTGCAAGAGTGTCCCACATCTCCTCAGCACTTGTGCAATCCTTAATATCCTCAAATTCTAGATAGCTTAGGTAAAATGCAATTTCTAGCATTGTCTGATTATGTTCTTTCTTAGCTCTCATTTCTTCAGTAGTCAAAGGTGTGATAGGTGAGACATAGTCATTCTCAATGTAGTACTTTGCAAAATCACCAATACCAACCAAATGCAGCTTCATCAAGCTTTTCCATGCAAGGAAGTTTTCCTTATTCAGTTTTGGTACCTCCTTATACATCTTGATCATTTGCTTCAAGTCCCTTTAAACTTGATTTCTATAAACACCAATAATAAGAAACATAGCTCTAATACCAATTGTTAATATGATTTAGAACAATAGAGAGGGGGGGTGAATAATTTTTTCTCAGGTCTAGATGTATATAACAAACTTTAAAAACTTTTCTTTAAATTAGGTCTAACAACCAAAACCAACTCGGTCATCACTAATTCAATAATAGAAACATATAACATTGTAGTCCACTACCTAGCTATATTTAACTTGTAAAACAAAGAAATGTTCAAACCAAAACATTCACACAAGTATTGACACTAGGATTTATAGTGGAAACCCAATCTGGGAAAAACCACTTTGTAACATGCTACTATTATTTTCACTCTTCTAAAGTGAGCTTGGTTAAAAGCCAACCCTGTCAAAGGTTACAATACACACTATTAGGTGTGACCCGGTTAAAGGATTGCAATCACTCTGTTAGAAGTGACCCTTGTTATAGGACTTACATACATTCCATTAGAATGAAACCTTGTTCAAAGGATTTAAACATATGACTGTTAGGTCAACCTCTATTAAAAGGATTTTGACTATTACAATGATTAGAAAGTAGCAGCAGTATTGATCTAAAAAATATACAACTCACTTTGCAAATATCAGATCCAATTTTGTACACAAATGTTGGTTTACTAACTTTGAAACTTTTCCATCTCCATCTCTGATATGCTCAGAACTTTTCTTCAAGCAATCACCACAATTCTCCTTTAGCCTTTCCTGCTTATACAATCAATAACATCTATTGATCTTCCAGCATCCTCTGTTCACCCATGCACACACATACCTAATGCTTAGGCTCCCTTAATACTTCCTCAATTAGGTTAACTCATCTTTTTCCACTCAATCTCCTTCATAGATCTTAGGGTTAGGTCAGATTCATTGAATCTACCACATGACTACGCTACTTATGCATGACTAGTGTGAGAGTTAGGGCTTGGATGGATAGTCAAATTATCATATGCACTGTGTAGCCAGGATTACACAGGTATTTCATTGAGAGAGTGAGATTACAGGCCATAGGTTGTAGATGTTGGGGTCACAAATGGTTTCATTTTTTGGCTCATAAAGCACCTGATGCATAGATTCTCGGATCCCACTGAGTTGATACCAAGCATGGAGGAGGTAAGAAAATGTCACAGGTGCACCTATGGGTCAAGGTCGAAAGCATCGTGAGGTTCAGATTCCTATTGTATAGCATACACCTCTGAGGCCTAGAGCTATTATTACTCCATAGAGGCCATCTGGACATATGAGATGACCTCATCCTACCAGTTCTATAGTAGGAAGACCTGTAGGCTCACAGAGGAGGTATACTAGAGGATAGGATAGTACACTTGGTAGTATTGGTAGTGTTGATGAGGTACTGGGTGCTCAGCAAGATGTAGGTGATGATACTAATGCTGAACAGGTTGATACTAATTTTGATCTGGGTGCTGAGGTTAGACACTGCAAGGTGCGTAGGGTAGAGGCATCTGATTAGCCTACTGAGGATACATATATGTCTATTGCAGATGTAGATCTTGGATTGGCTTAGAATCCCCAGGAGGTTATTAGGTGACATAGGCTACATATCAAGGACTTGAGATTGTAGAATCCTAGACTTGAGACACAGCTCAAGGATTCTAAGAGCCAACATTTAGAGCAGTGGGAGGAGAATAGATGATTATAGGAAGAGGTTACTCATCAGACTGCATGAAGTTCCTATTATGTCTCTGCATACTATGCTATATTTCCTTTTGGACAAAGAGTACCTTCATACTCTCAGTACATGATTTCTTAAGAGGGAGCGAGAACATTGTGGGCTAAGGCAGTGCTAGATGCACCACCACCACCTCCACCAGATGTAGAGGATCATGCAGACAACTAATCTGTCTTATTTTCTGATAGTTTTTGTTATTTTGTTCATAGATATTGATCTAATATTGATAGCTCACATGGGCTCATTCTTTTGTATCTTGTGCTAGTAATGCACCCCTGACTATTCTAAGGCTTTATGATATATATATATATATATATATATATATATATATATATATATATATATATATATATATATATATATATATATATGAGATCAAGTTTTGGTTATGACCTCATTTTTACTTGTCATTTTGTGTATGATTGATATCATGTGATGTAAATGCTTTGAGTAGTGTAGAATGTATAGAATATGCAATGTAATGGTTTCTTTTCAAATGTATGGATTATGCAATGTGTTTGATTATGGATCATGAAAATGTATGAGTTGTTTTATACTTTTATGGATGCATATGTATATAATGTAATGAATGATGGAATGATTTATGATATGAAAATGTAAATGCAATGATGCACATGATATATTTTGCAGGTATTGATGAAGATAAGTACTCAGTCATTTTCCAAAAAGGATGTTTAACCCAAGATGGTGATTGCTTGCGGATGTGTGAAGAGACCTTCGTGTAAGACTCAATCTTTATGTCATGTTTAAGCATTGTTTTTGAAGAATTGTTTAAGTGTTAAGCTGATTTGGCAATCGTGAGATCATGCAATCATGCAAAGTGTAAAAATGACATGCAAAATGAAATGAAAACCTCAGACCTAGGACCTAGTCACTGATCATGTGTCAGTCATTTTCATCATTGAATTTTTAGGTAACCTGATAAATCAATACAACATCCGCTAGTTAGGAAACTATAGACATATGAATATTGATTTTTGTGTCAAAGTCAATACAATGCCCACTGGCTAGACAACCGTGGACATATGAATATTGATTTTGTTTTTCAGAATGTCAGATTAGATATAAGCACCAAGCCACAAATGCCAAGATGACCTGAAAATCATGTCCATTTTGATATAGCAATTTGTATACACATCAAAACATAAACATCATGATGTCCTGAATACACCTTGCAGTTGAAAACACATCAAGCAATCAAGATGTTATTCTAAATCCACTATGAATTACCCGTAGTGACACTTTATCATTCACATCCTTAGGTAAGATCGTAGCTCTTAGTAGGAATAAGAATTCACTCAAAAGATAAAGTTAGATCAAACTTCCTTGAATTTTTTGGGTATCAATGGTCGAGGTACACATGGCCATCCAATACGATATGGAGGCTCTTACAAATGGACACCATTTCAATCTAGAATTTCAAAAGTTATTAGATTTTCACTCAAAGAAGAAAAACAAAGAAAAGATTATGCCCCCAGTCATCACTCTCTCAATCCAAAAAAGGACATCATTGAAGAGCTTGAGAGGACACAATAAGCAAAAATCTCAATGTGAATCAGTAAGCATACAAGGAAATAAAAGAATAGGTTCTGAGACTACCACAAAGTGGTTTTCACCCTCAGAACTCTTTTTCTTTTTGTTCTTATTATTTTGACTGAGATATTTGATATCTGAATCTATCATGATAACACTAGGTTAACTAATGGAAGTCATCATAGGTTCAACAACATTTAGATAACAGGAAAGGGCATAGTCTGATTTGAAGGTATAGATGTCTTGGTTCAAATTTCTAGACTTTTGGTCTATAAGCTCTGGATATTGGATAGTAAGCTCAGGAAGGGATTGGCTAATCATGTTAATGCACATGGTATTGCCATCATTGGCAATGACCTGACTCACAAAATCAAAGGTGATACTACTACTTGAGATGTTCTGTTCATTAAGAGTCACAATGTCATTATGGGAGTCCACTTTGGGAATAGGTGGATCAAACTCGTTAAGTTCAGTATTTTTCTCTAGACTTACGTCAAGTGTAGGCACATATTGGTGAATGACACCAACATATTTCTCTATGATGAGTTCATCTTCTTTTGGAATGACTCCCCATTCATAATCATTTGATTCATCCTCTGATTCTTCATCTAGACCTTTAGCAAATATAAGAACATGTGTAAAGTCAAGATGAATCCCCCAAGAAGGATTACATTTTGATTCTGATTTGAATTCATACTCATGGGAGTCCATTTTAGAATCACTATTGTGTTCTTCTTGTTTAAATTCAAGATCAGTCAGTTCTTGTTTGGCGATTGTCATTTGTGTAGCAGTAGGTTCTTGTGTTTCTACTACATTGATATTCTCCTAAGGTTTCTCTTCATCTTTAAGGAGGTCTAGTATTTCTTTAGGCAAGCACTCATAAGGAATAAGATCATCAATGGTGTCAGAATCCTCACTATCAGATTATTGTGTTTCTTCTTTTAGCTAATTTTTTGTTGATGGTTCAATCTATTCTAAGACATGTGGAGAGTTTTTTCTAAGATAAAAATGCTTCTTTTGATATCCCAAGCCTATAGTATCTTTGTTTGTCCAGCCATGGTGTTCAATGGGTTTTATAAGACCTTTGCCTCTCATTCTTAGAGGTCCTCTTCCAATGTATCCCATCTTAGACATGAATTTATGACCTGGTCCATAAGATTTAATAGGGGTTTTGGGTGTTTTAGAGTCACATTTCTAAACTGTCTGGGATATAGACTCATCTTTGTATAACCATGCTACTATAGCTTCTTCTTCATCAAATTCTTTCTTGGAAACTTGTTCTAGAACAAAACTTCCATTGTAGATAACTTGAGGTTCTTTAGATTCTGGTTTTGGTTGTTTAAAAGACTGTCCATAAGATTTAGGCAAAATAGGGAGATGTTAGAGATAGGACTGGTTCCATAGTATATTCTCCCATCCCATTATATTTTATTTTGACTTCTTTTGCAATGTCTTCCATCTTGGATGTAGATGCAACAACTATTTTCTTAGTGGAAGATTCTTTGTTATTCAGAACAAGTTTGTCAGCACTTTCTTTCAATGCATTGCAAGTTGTAGATATGTCAGCTGGAATGGTTACTTCTACTCCCTCATAAGGAAATTTCACACATTGATGGTATGTGGAAGGAATAGCTCACATTTCATGTATCTAGGGTCTCCCTATGAGAATTTTGTAAGCCAAAGGTAGATCTATAACTTGACATGTGATGTCTCTATTAACTGGACCTGTTCTGATAGGTAAGACAATTGTTCCTTTGGAAGACCTTTATTGTTCATCATATGACTTGATAGTTATCTTCTTTTTAGGATCAATGGTAGCTTTTGATAATCCCATTTGTATGATCAAGTTGTAAGAAAAAATTTTTAAACTAGGGCCACCATCTATCAACATGTGTTTGACTCGACAGTTTTGGATCAAGACTTCAATGTGCAAGGGTTGGTTATGCGAATGACTCAATGAATTGTCATCTTCTTCTAAAAAGGAGATATATTGGGGTGATGTTAGATGACCAACCATAGTCTAGAATCTATCTAGATAAATATTGTTAGGAACATTGGAACTAAGCAAGGCTTTATCCAGAATAGCCCTATGAGCAGGAGATATCTGAAGCAACTCAAACATTGATATTTTTGCATTGGTATGTTGGAGTTGTTGGACAATATTGTATGATGTTGGCCTCATCTCTTTAGGATTTGATGATTTAGAGGAAGCCCTCTATTTAGAAGTAGATGAAAGATTAAAAGGCATCTTAGGGACATTTGATGAATCTAAATTTTGTCCCTGTAGATGTGCTAGAGATTTTGATCAAGTAACTGCATTTGCTGATTGATTATCTCTATCTTTTCACACAATAGTGATGACATTGCAATGTTCAGATAAGCAAGGTTCCACCATGTTTATGAAAGCATTGTTTCTAGAGTAAGCATAATTGACTTTAGCACCCATATTAGGTTAAGAAGATGAATCTCCTTGATTATGTTTTGAAAATGGTTCTGTGAATGTTGTATGATCATTATTGTTCTTATGATTATCGATTATAGTTTCTCCATTATCAATTTTTTCTTGTATGAGATGATTCAAGCATATGCAATTATTGGTTTTATGACCCTTATTGTGATGGAAATCACAAAAAAATTTCTCTTTCCACCATTTTGGTTTAGGTTCAAGATCAAATCGTCGGATCTCAGGTAATGCGATGATTTTGTTGGCACACAAAGTTTTCATGGTGGACTCTAAGCATTCTCCAAGCGGAGTAAACTTGCGTTTAGGATTTGTAGCCCAAGGTTTGTAGTCAGATTGCTTCTTGTTTGATTCTATTTCCTTTACCTCTAAGGCTTTGATGGCTTGGGTACCAATAGTGAGATTGAAAGTGGGTGCATTATATGTGTTACTGACATTGTCAAAAACACCATCTATAACAATGCCTTTATTCTTGTTCCAGTTTTTGTTCTTGTCTTTGGAACTTGATCTAGATTCATACTTCTCTTTTTGAAGTGACATGTCTCCTTTTTTCACAAGTACTTTCTCAATTTTGATTGCATTGTCTACCATCTTATCGAAGGATGTGTGATTTTGCATTTGTAAAGGGTAGTTGATTTCTGGAACAATATTGTTGTGAAAATTTCTAGCTTCTCTCTTTCTAGAATGGGTCTAGCATATAGAGAAAAATTCTTCCTCTATCATTTCAGGAAAGTTAGGAATGGTTCTCCTATATATTGTTTCAGATTACAAATGTCGATCATAGTGACCGGATGTTTGATGTTGTAGGAGTATTGTTGATAGATTATCTTTATTAAGTCCTCAAAGGTCTTGATTGTGGGAGGCATTTTTTAGAACCAATGAATGGCTTCTCCTCCGAGAGATTGTGGGAAAATACACATTAAGTAGGTTTGTTCATGCATGAACTCCATGGATTGAGTACATAATTCTCTGACATGATCTTGGGGGTTAGATTTTCTATCATACTTGTTGTATTTAGGCATTTCCACTCACTTCGGGAATGGTGGCATGTAAAAGTCTTTATCAAATGGAAAAGGACATAGAGCCTCCATGGAGAACTCCTCAGGTTCCTTCTCTTTTTTGAGTTTGATGAGCTTGACTTGCATGGCATGAATCTATTTCATCATAGCTATGATAGGAGTTTCTTCCTCTTGAGTAATGATATCTTCAACATTATGGTTTGGAGGAAGTTTAGCTCCTTATTGAGCTAACTCTAGAAAGTATGCCTCTCTGTCTTCCCTCAAGAAGTGTCTTATTATTCTCTTGAAGTTATCATCATTATGATATTGGGAAATTTCAAAGGGTGTTGGTTTGGGATGTCCGCCATGATTGGAGTGATGAACTTGGGAGCCCTGGTTTGCTCCACCTTGAGACATAGTGTTGTTGTGAGGACTATTGGGAATTGATTGAGGTAGGGTTGGTTGATTACCTATGTGAATTGATGTAGGATGAGTGACATACCCACATTTTAAGAAGAAATTTCCAAGAGTGTCTTCTCTAAATTTAGTCATCTCGTAAGGTTGATGAAATATCTGCGCAATAACAAAAGATGCTGCTAAAGAGGGTTTAGGTTGTCCTCCTTGTTTTCTTTGTCATGAAGCTCTAGTTTCCACCATTAACCTTAGGTGAATAAAAAGAGAAAGATGCAGATAACTGAAGAATGACTTGATTCAAGAAGATTGAATGATGCAATCTTGTCAAGATTGGATTGATTGAAGATTGATTGGACGTAAATGAAGGATATTGTACCCTATTTGTATGGGTAGACACCCAAAAGATGGTGGACACAAGCTCCAACACTTAGTAATTTTGAGGATTTATTCTGAAGATGATGTTGACAAGGTTTTCACATAAGATGAATGAGATTCAAATCGATAGATCAAGCTCAAGAGACCACTTTTGGAAAATGGGTTGGATTCTTTTGGTTTCTACTATGTTCCTGACACAGTGAATTTTCTAATAGAATCTAGAATTAGGCTATAGAAACTAGATTTTTGACAAATTCTAGAGTTTTCTGACAACTTTTTAAGATTCTAATATGAGTTTCTCTAGGCTCGTACGAGTCTAGGTTGGCTCTAGCACGACTTTTGACAAATCTCATATGACAATTGACACTAGGGTTTTGATTTTACTTGAATTTGAGACAAAACTCATATGATAATGTATAGCCTCCCATATGACAATTTGGGGGTTCTGAAATGACTCTTGGGAAAAACTCGTATGACTTTCTAAGACTACAGGATGACTTTTGACTCCAGAAAGGATTTTTACTTCAGATTTGCAATTTTTTAGTTTTTTAGTTTCAGATCGTTTGCAAATTTTTAAGTCTAGGTTTGAAGATCTATGCAATAGTTTATCTTGAGTTTGTTCATTTCAAGTAACCAAGTAGATATCAAGCATGCAAAATAGAAAGCAAGGGAAGCAAGAAATTATCTTAAAACAATGAACAAGGGCAAAACCAACCTTGCACATGAACAAGAAATAGTGGCTTATTATATTAATCCCTAGGAATGCTACTTGTGTATGTTCTCAAGAGTTTTTCAATAATGCACATTGTCCTAGAAAATGAAAAATTGGCCTCACCAAGGCTTTTAGTAATGGTCTGACTCTGCAACTTTTGTGATCTCAAGAGGGCAAACTCCAATCAGGGCACACTAGGGTTTTGACACAGTCCAAGAATTTAATAAATCAAGAGCTGCTAGGGAGATTTGATAGCCCAACAAGAGACCACACTTGTGGATATTTCTTCCACAAGGACATTTATATAGTGGTTGCTACTACCACAGTGAAAATGGCTATTACCACTTAAGGTTTTTTCCATGTGGTTTACTTAATAAAGGGAATGTCCACTATGGTTAACCCTCTCTAAAGGTGACTCACAAAATAAACCACATGGGGACTTGGTCCAGATTCAAGGATTTGAATTTCTGATACTACCCAAAAAGGGAGTAGAGCATAGTCTTCTAGCCTTTTCAGTTTTACCCAAACACAACAGATAGATTCTTTGACATGCTAAGACTAAAATCACCTCACTAAGGCTTGTGATGTCAACAATGATGTCTAATGAGCTCTCTAAGTGGGACCAAGAGATAATGTACCAATCAAAGTTGAGAACCAAACCAAGTAGAACGCGAGATAATCATAGTATCCTCCCTACCTACAAGGGGATCTATCGTCAAGAAGATCTTTGCATGCAAAACAAGAAAAGGAAGCCCACTCTCTCAAGATCATCTGCAAATATTGTTCATAGGGCCTATTTACTATGTGTAACAAATAAGCAAAAAGAAAATCTATGTTCATTTTTATAGCCCAAAACTGAAGTCTATTTTATGAAACCTGGAAAAGCACTCAAGCTAGACACGTGAGATGTTCATTTGATGTCCCAAATTGAAATGTTATCAGATCATAGTAGAATACCTAAATTCCCTTGTAATGCACTTAGTAGATTTTTACTTGATTTTTTTAGCTTTGTTGAGAAATCTCATGAGCAAAGAGATCAGAAATAGCATATATCAATCATTAGGGTTAGTTGTCAAAATCTGAAATGACTAATTTTGTAATTCTGCTATCAAAAAAATGAAATTTTGTCACCAAAACTCTATGACAGTGGACTGTTGCTCATACGACAATTCAGGCATGAAATGATAGTGAATTAGCATGCACATGAATTTTGAAAAACTTGTACAATAGTTCGCATATAGTCGGCATGAGACTTTAGATTATCATTTGTCGTACGACAGACAGGGGGTCTTGGTATGACAATATGTCAAATGTAGTATGAAAAATATACGGACAGAAAGTAACAATCACAGTTTTGAAAGAAAATTGATTAGATTGAAATGGAAACTTGTTTCGAGTCCCCACAGTGTGTGCCAGAAATGTGTGTGAAATTTGTACCTAGTTGTGGACACAACACTTCAGTAAAACATTAGAGGTTAGCAAAATCAAAATCTACAAATAAATGAAAGTAAGCTAACCAAGCGATTTACTACCTTCTAGTAGATGTGAGTATGTATTCTCAGATTAGACCAAGATCAATGACAATGCAACACCTAAATGAAGGATTTAAATGATTGAAAGCAATGAAGATGGAATGCAGATTAATCTATCTTTTTGGATTTTTGATGCAATAAGATGAAAAATTGGATATGAATCTAATCTAGATGAATGAAATTGATATGCAAATTGATCTAACAATGATATGCTAAATGTTTTGAATGCTCAAAAACAATAATGAAAAATCTAACAATAGCCTTGATTCACAAAAACTTAATTCTTCAAATGCAAATTCACCAGAGTGATTGTGCAAGTTTGAGAGATATCTTTTTGTGAAGAGATGAGCCTTGATTTTATAGAAATCCAGGGCTTGAGGATGCATTGAGAAAAGCCATTAATCACTCTTGATAAACTCAGGTTGATTTTTGAGTTAATAAGAAATCATAATTAATTAACTCATAAAATCATGCAAAAATAGCTTTTTGACTCAAATCAGAAGTTTAGATCAACTTTTAACTCAAAATAGATGTTGAGTTTCAAAAAAGATAACAACTTAAATTGATTTTCTGATTTAAAGTTTAACTACTCCTTGAATGTGCATAATAATCGTGAATTAATTTAAAAATAAAGTGATTTATTCTCAACTTAACTGATTTTGAATTAAAACAATTGATTTATGGTTTAATCAATTATTAAATCAAACTTATATTCAAAAACTATATCATTAAATATTGACAATTGACATTAATTAATTAAATAAGAATTTAATCAATTATTTGATAGATTTTGATTTATTGTCAAAATTAAATAATACTATTTAAGAATACATGTAATTAAATATAATTAAATAACTAAGTGGCAGAATTAAATCTAATTAATTAAATATTTAGAATATCCAATTAATCAAACTTTAGGATAAATATAATTTATCACCAAATAATATTTAATTAAAGATAATTAGGATAATTAAGAATATTCAAGGAATATTCCCTGATGCAAAATTAGGATAAAATCAATTTTTGATAAACTGATGTGTAGATGTTCCTTAGGTTAGGACTTTTGGTGTCAATTTCATTCAATTTGATGATGTAGGAGGTTAATGAACCTATAGCCCATTTTTGGGGTATTACAGTTACTCATTCAAAGGCAGTTGGAATTTTAATTTATCAATTTTAATATGGGTTGCATTGAAATTCCAAACTGATCCAAGATTCAGGAATGGAAGACCAACTTCTTTGAAGATTTTATGGGTCTATCTAATGGGTATCAGGTTTGTTTAGAAATAAACCGTTTGTAAATTCTAAATATTTTAATTTTAATTAACAACAGATTTGGATTCTTTGGAATTTAGTTTGAAATCCAACTTCTCCATATGGTATTAGTTTTTCTCGGCTTTAAAAGATTCAAAATCATGTTTCGGGCTCTTTATTGATTGCTGGTATCAAACCAATTGAGTATAGGTCATGTAATAACAAGACCCAATTTGTTTCGTAATGCATTACATCAATTCCTCTAGATTATGATGGAGTTGAAATCATAAACCTCAATTAGAAAGTAATTTTTAAATGTTTGTCATGGTATTATTTGATGTTATTGGGTGTACGAATTTAGTCAAGAAATTTTTTATGGAAATCGTGCTATCAAGCCCTGCTCTATTTTCTAATTCATAGTTGGTAATTGGAAATGTTTGGAATGGGATAAAGTTCTTGTTTTGGCTGAACTAGAATCAAATCAATTTGTATTAGGTAAATTCAAGATTGAAGTATTTCTTGTTTATCAAGTTGGAAGTAGATGTATAGAGGAAATATGTTATTGATAACATAGACTTTAATGGATTTGCTATGCAATAATGAATCAAAGAAAGTTTGAAGAATTGAAGAGTTTTAGAACTCTCTTCTTCACCTCCTTTTTTATGATCCCTTGTGCTCCCTCTGCTCTAGGTTCCTCAGTCGATGGTGTCTAGGCCACTGCCTCCTCCATGGTCTTCATCTCCACTCCCAGTGGCCTCCCCTATCTGCCTCTCTTGAGAAGATGTCCCCTATCCACATTCCTCCTCATCAATCTCTCCCCCTCCTCCTCTAGTAGCTCCTCCTTTGCAACCACTTCTATGCCCACTAATCCCAGTGAGCCCCTCTCCCACCGTGGCCTCTGCTACCTAGTCAGCTATGGTCTGTTGCTTCTCACCTCAAGATCTCCTTGCCCCCTCATCCCCTATCCTCTCCTAGCCCCTCTTGTTGCTCCTCTCCTTAGTCTCTCATCAGAGGGATCCTCCTCATCTGGCTTAGGCACCCGCTCAATTGGGTCTGTAAATCTAGGGAATGGGTCATCTATCCTATGTTGTCTATAGGAGAGAGTCATGTCATCATCATTAATCATAGGTAGGTAGTCCCAATCTACACTAACTAGGTCCCTCAACTCCTAAATGACAATAGAATAAATGGGTCATCACATGTAGTTGGCCTCCTCATTGAGATATCAGGCATACATCATGAACTTAGTCAGTGTGTATTGTCGATGACCAAACAGATGCCAAACTCTATTGATATAGAATCACTCCACCAAGGGAGCAAATCTTTACATTTATGATTGTATCATCTTAAAATGGAAGCAATTCCATGATAAGAGCATTTAGCCCTCTAAGTAAGTGGTCTGGGGTCCTTTCAAGTGCCTTTATTGGGTCTTTGCATGGATCTAGTTGTTTCCCCTTGTTCCACTTCTCTCTCTCTATTTCCAACCTATTTTCTAGCAACTTCCTCTGAGAACCTGGAGTTTTTGACCTCCTGGGTCAAGGATGACCTGGAGGGTCAAGGATGACCTAGTCCTTGACCTAGGTCAGGGATGACCTCATCCCTAACCTAGGGTAGAGACTACCTCATCCCTGACCCCTATTTCAAATTTCAATTTTTGGAAGTTCCGGGATGTCAAGTTTCAAAAAATTTTATTTTTCCACTTTTGGGTCAGTCATTTTAGATTTCAGAATGGTAAATCCTTAAATTGCATTTAATCTAGGTCCATTTCTAGAGGTTAAGGTTAATTAGGATTTAATTCTCCAATGTTGACCTTGTCTAGAGGTTTGTGCCCTAGATCACTATAAAAGGAAGCCTTCCTCTCTCATTTTGACAATCCACAATCAAGCATCTCATAGCATCCAATTTTCATAAGCATTTGCAATCAAGCAAGCAAGAAGGAGAAGGAAAGAAAGAAAGCATTCATTCATCTTCAAGCCAATCATTCAAGCATTCATCAAGGAGATCCATTGTTAGCTATTGAAGGATTCAATCTCTTTGGAGCCTTTTTGAAGATTTCTTCATCCACATTCATCCAAGCCTATTCCAATGCAAAGATACATTCAAGATTGGTGTTGAAGATCTAATACCATTGATTTGAGACATCCTACATAATTCTACATTCATTCAAAGTATCCTTACTTGTGGATTCAAGGATTTGAATAATTCCTAAATTGGGGTTTGACCAAGGCAAATGCCCCATCCAAACAAACAAAATCATTTTTCTTGCAAGTATAGGTACAAGATAGTGAATTGAAGTTTAGATCTGGATACCCTTTTTGGTGAACTTCTGAGATTTGTGAACAAAAATTTCCATCAGAGCTCTGAGAGGAGGATCTTGCCCTGGGGTAAGACCTTGCCTCGCTATCTGGGTCAAGGATGACCTGCTTCTAGAAAGACAAATTTTTTTTGGGTTTTCTCTGTCTCGGCATTTCCAGTCTAGAATAGGTTGCAAAATTTCCCGATATTGTGCATAGACATCAAAAATCAGTATTTTCCAGATTTTCCCTATTTTGAGGATAGTATTTGCCTTCCATTCATTTGAAATTTCAAGTACAAACTTTCTATAGTTCATTATAGGGTTTCCTCCTTTCTTCATGTTCTACATCGTTTGATTCAATTGTGCATTGATGATTTCTTGGTGATTAATCCATTTGGATCTTTCTTTTTGGGAATTTGGATTAAGGATAGGTCTTATATTCCCCCTTTGAATATCATATTATATTATCTACTACTATTCAACCCTATTCACATAATTATCCCATTCATTTTGGTAAACTACTATTTCATATCATTCATTTATGTGAACCCTACTTACTTACCCTATTTTCTTTTGTGGAATTAGATGCCCTATTGTGTTTTGTGGTGTTAGATTTTTCTTTATGTTATCTTGTTGATGTTAGATTTGTCTTTTATGTTAAATCTTGCATGCTAATTAGATTTCTTGCTTCTATATTTCAAAAATATAAAAAAATTACAAAATCTCTTTCAAAATACAAAATTTTTCATGCTATATGTTTTCTTAGTTTAGTTCATTTTCATTGCATTAGTTTATGAGCTTTACTAATACTTGTCCTACTTATAACATTCTGATTAGAAGAAGTCGTAGACTCATGGGTGCCTTTGATCCTGAATCTTCCTCTCCTTTCCTTAGGATCCCGGATGATAATTTGATTCTTCATGATTCCAATGCTATTATGGAGCAAAACTCTTCTCACTCATCTCATGATGAGGATGATGCTTTAAGAGTTCCTCCTGAACAATTCCAAAAAATTTCAACTGAACTTGTTAAAATGGGTAATTGGCTTATTCAAGAAAACCACAATCAAGATTCTATTCAAGCTATAGAGGCTCTTAAGAAAGTTCTTCGTGATAGTGATCAAGGTGTTAACCTCTTTTGTGGTATTACTCACCTCGTGCATTCAAATGTTAAACCTTTAGCTCAAGAAGCTCAAGATTTAGGGTTGATTCCTCCTGCCACTAGTGTAGAACTTTCTTCTCTTCCTTTACCTAGTATTCCTACCTATACTCCTTCTTTGGTGATTATGATGGTTCCCTCTATTCCTATGAGTGTTCCTCTTGTGTCCCTTCCTACATCACAACCTTCTTATCATAATGTTCCTTTTACTTATTCCAATCCTCTTCCAACTATACTTTCAAGTGTTCCTCTAGTTATGTCTTCCATCCCTGTAGCTTCGTACACTTTACCTAGTGTTTCTAATGTTGCTACTCCTATTTCCTTTAATGATTCAATAATCATCAGTTTGGCTCAAACTGTGTAATCCTTACAACAAAAACTTGCATCCTTGACTCAAATCAAGTTTAGTATTCCTACATGTGACATGGGAAGTCCTTTGTACCTTGACATCATTCGAACTCCCATTCCTTAGCAAGTCGATATGCCTCATCTTGAGAATTATAATGGAAAAGGAGACCCTGTTCATCATGTTAAAACTTTTCAAATCCTTTGTAGTGATTATGCTCATGACCATAGGATTTTAGCCAAGTTGTTTTCTATAAATTTTCATGACAAGGCCTTACAATGGTATTGTTATTTTCCTCCTTATTCTATTGACTCTTTTCCAAAACTTGCCAATGCTTTTAATCAACAATTTCAAAACAACATTGGCCTGCAAGTGTCTTTGACTGATTTGATGCATTGTAAACAAAGTGCTAAGGAAAATTTGACTGAATTTATTGGTAGATTTAAGCATTTATTCTCATATTTCCTATCATGTTCCTAATATTGATAATCAACATATTTTTATTTCAAATTTGAAAAAGGATATTAGAGATAAAATTCTACTTACTAAATTTACCTCTTTTCGATAACTTTGTGCAGCGCTTCATCATTATCAATTACAAATGAGTTAAATTGAGAGGACCACTCCAATGGCTCCTGTTCCAGTTGATAAAAGTGATGTTGCTCTTAATCCAAAAAAATTTACAAAATTCAACATCTATGTCAAGATAAACAAACAAGAAAATATAGTTGTTGACCAAGTTGTTGTTGCATCTCACAATGCCACTTCTGTATCCACTACTTTTCGATTAAATCATACATTTACTCATCTTTTTGAATATTTACATTCTATTATGAATAGGTTGTTAACTGCTAATTATGTGTGTGAATTTTGTAGCTAGCTATAGACACAACACTTCAGTAAAATATTAGAGGTTAGCAAAAGTCAAAATATGCAAATAAGAACAATATAGCTAACTAGGTGATTTACTACCTTCTAGTAGGTGCGAATATGGTATTCTCAAATTAGACTGAGATCAGTGACAATGCAACACCTAAACGATGGATTTAAATGATGAAAGAAATAAAATATGAATGCAAATTAATCTATTTATTTTTTATTTTTGATGCAATAAGATGAGGAAAACTGATAATAAATTAATCTAAATGGATTGAAATGATATGCAAATTAAGCTAACAATGATATGAAATATGAAACTAGAATGAATTGAAAACAAGATTGATCTCACAAAATGTTGATTCGCAAGAAGCTTGATGATTCCTCTAATGTCAATTCGCCAGAGTAAGTATGCAAATTCTGTGGATGATTTGTAAAGAGTTGAGCCTTGATTTTATAGAAATCCAAGGCTTGAGGGTGCATGAAAAAAGTCATAAATCACTCTTGATGAACTTAGGTTGATTTTTGAGTTAACAAGAAATTAGAAATAGATAACTCATAAAATCATGCAAAATCATGCAAGAACAACTTTGAACTCAAAATGGATGTTTGAGTTTTGAAAAGATAACAACTTGAATTCATTTTCTGATTTAAAGTTTAATTGCTCTTTGAATGTGCACAAATAATCATGAATTAATTAAATAAATAAAGTGATTTATCTTCAACTTAACTGATTTTAAATTTAAAAATAATTGATTTGTGGGTTAATCAATTATTTTAATCAAACTTTTATTCAAAACTATATTATTAAATATTGGCAACTTGGATTTAATCAATTAAATAAATATTTAATCAATTATTCGTAGGAGATTTGATTTATTGTCAAAATTAAATAGTATAATTAGGAATAAATAGAATTAAATCTAATTAAATAATTAAGTGGCAGAATTAAATTAATTAATTAAATAATTAGAATATTCAATTAATCAAACTTTAGGATAAATAGGATTCATTGCCAAATAATAATTAAATTAAAGATAATTAGAATAAATAGGAATATTGCTAGGAATATTCCCCGATGCAAAATTTATGATAAAATCAATTAGGATTTCGATAATGTGCAGATGTGCCTTAGGTTAGGACTTCGATGTCAATTTCGTTCGAATTGAAGATGTAGGAAGTTAATGAACCTATAGCCCATTTTTTGGGTATTACATTTTGCCCCTCTTTGAATCACTATGCAAAGCACAGTGGTTCAAAGAATAGTCTATATTTTGATACACATATGAAACTGATTTGAAAGATTAAAGATTGAAAGATATCAATCCAGGCCTAGAATGACTAGGAATCGAGATGATGCTAGCTATATGAACAATGGACCGGTGATTATGAAAATGTATCAAAACACCTGATTCTGAACCTTATGATTACGAAGAAGTGAGTGATCAATTCTAGACCTGATCATCAAAGGAATCATATTGGTATCACATCTGAACCCTTCAGTTACGAAGAACCAAGGAAATAAAACTAATGAACTGATGGTGATGAAAAGCTGATATAGATTACAAGATTGATTTGGATACCAGATTGATATGGATCTCGATGAATCTAATATGCCCCAAGCGATGATAGATTTGCCCCAAGCGATGAGGTCTTTAAATGAATTAGCAATTAGATGTGGTTGTTTTCTTGATCACTGAAGGAAAGATTTGATTTATAGACTTGAATGATGTGCAATACCATGCCCCCTTCAGGATGAAAATTGAAATCTGACAAGAAAAGTCAGTGTTATAGTTTAGAAGCACGTTAATTGATTTGAGAAGTGGTTATAAACGTTCAAGAATGCCTTCTGCATCATTTGGAGGTCCAAAAGACCAAGTTTGAATAGGTTTGACCATGAGTTAACCATGGTTAACCAAGTTGAAATTTTGATAGTTTGATGTGAGATAATCAGTTAAGTTGAATTATGGATTTCTATGATGATTAAAAGGTCGATTATGTAAGCAGTTGGCATTATAAACGATCTTAGCTTTTGATTTTGATCCCGAAAATGGATTGTACTTGCTATTTCATTGCAAGGACCTTCTTGTAGGATTTAGCTCTTTTTAGATTCGAAGATGTGATTGAAAAAAAAAAAAATTGTTTAAGTGTTCAAGCAATCTGTGAGACCATGCAAACATGCAGAATGCAAAGAGATATGCAAAATGAAATGCAAACCTAAGACCTAGGACCTAGTCACTGATCATGTGTCAGTCATTCTCATCATTGAATTTTTAGGTAACTAGATAAATAAATACAATGCCCACTAGTTATGAAACCATAGACATGAATATTGATTTTTATGATCAAGAATCAATACAACGCCCACTGGCTAGACAACCATAGACATGAATATTGATTTTGTTTTTGAAATGTCAGATTAGATATAAGCACCAAGGCATAAGCACCAGGATGACCTGAATATCACTGCCATTTTGATATAGCAATTTGTATAAGCATCAAAACATAGACGTCATGATGACCTGAATATGCCTTGCATTACAAACACATCAAGCAATCAAGAGATCATTCTAAATCCAATGTGAATTACCCTTAGTGACCCTTTATTATTCACCTCCTTAGGCAAGATCACGTTTCATAGTAGGAGAAAGAATTCACTCAAAAAGATAATAGTTAGATCAAAATTCCTTGTATTTTCTAGGTATCAATGGTTGAGGTATTCATGGCCATCCAATTTGAGATAGAGGCTCTTACAAACGGACACCATTTCAATCTAGAATTTCAAAAGTTGTTAGATTTTCACATACATGAAGAAAAAAAAGAAAATATTATGCCCCCAGTCATCACTCTCTAAATCTTATAAAGGACATCATCAAAGAGCCCATGAGAACAAAATATGCAAAAATCTCAATGTAAATTAGTAAGCATACAAGGAGATAAAAGCATGTAAAAAGCATAGATTGTTTTCAGTTTATGTTTGATGTTTGATTGCATTGTTGTAGATGCAAAATCCTTTCTGGAGACGAGACTGACTAACTGACTCAGATGAAGCTTCAAAGGATTCTCACTAGATATGATACATCTAAGATACATTAGAGGCCATAGGATATGAACTTGATTGCCCCCAAGTTTGAACATTGATAGGATACAGACATTTTAGCTGATTGGTGTACAGTCTGACTTATTGAAAATAGGAATGTAGGAACAAACCAATTGATATGTACAAACTAAAGCAAGACTAAAAGCTAGGAAAGACCAAGATTGTGCTAATAGATGGAGCATTTTGAACAAGTGGCACCCATTTGCCAAGTTTTCACCATCTTGGTAGAGATTCTATTTTTTCTACCAGGGTGCCTGTTTCCAGGTTTTCACCAAGGCACTTTTTCTTTTTCTCATTTTTTTATATTTTTATTTTTCCCAATTTTTTTTATACTTTTGATATATTTTTTATTTTTTTTGTGACTCATCAAGGCGCCCATTGCTAGGTTTTCACCAAGATGTTCATTTTTTTAGGAATTTTTCCAATTTTTAATATTTTTTCAAGATATTTTACCATAGACTAAATGCCTTAGGCGTAGAATTTCTTCAGATGGAGAATGTTGATTGGTTCTCGAAGCTGTTCTCCTTTAGTCATTGAGAGTTGATAGGCACCAAAGCCAAAATTAGCAGTGATAACAAAGGTACCTAGCCATTTGGGTTCAAACTTCCCCTTGCATTCTCTATGTGATTGATTTTTAGGATTCTCTCTCAAGACTAGATCGCCAACCTAAAATTTTATATGTTTGACTTTCTTGTTGTAACCTCTAGATATTCTCTTATGATATACTTTGAGATGATCATATGCTTCTTGTCTACACTCATCTAGTAGCTCAAGTTCTTGCAACCTAGATACTCTGTAGTCATCATCAGTTACTAGATCATGCATTCTGATTCTTAGTGATGGGATTTTGACCTCAATAGGTAGTACCGCTTTAGACCCATAAACTAAAGTGAAAGGTGTAGCCCTAGTAAGCATTATGATACTTTTTTTGTAGGCCCAGAGAGCTAGATTGATCATGAGATGCCAATCTCTTCCTATTTAATTAACTGTATGGCGCAAGATTTTCAATAGATTCTTGTTAGAAGCCTCAGCTTGTCCATTCCCTTGAGGATAGTAGATAGATGACCAATGTTATGTAATCTTAAATTTGGCACATAGATCATCCAAGTCTTTGTTCTTAAATTTCCCACCATTATCTATGACTATGAATGTGGAATACCATACTGGCATATGATGTAGTTTAAGATGAACATAAATATTTCCTTACCAGTTGCTTATGTCAAAGGGACTACTTCTACCCATTTTGTAAAATAATTTGTAGCTGTGATTATATGGGTATGTCCATTAGAAGAATGAGGATGTATAGTTCCTATAAGATCAAAGGCCCATTAATGAAAAGGCCATTGTGTAGTGAAGGGAATTAGATCTCTCCCTGGAGCATGAATTAAGTTGCCATGTATTTGGCACTTTTGACAGTTCTTAGCAAACTTGATAGACTCTTTCTCCATTGCTGACCAATAGTACCTAGCCCTAATAATTTTTTGAGCTAGTGTTAAACCATTCGAGTGTGACCCACATATACCCTCATGGACTTCCTCTAATGCATGTTGAGACTCTTCCTATTCTAAACATCTAAGGAGTGTACCATCTAGACCTCATTTGTAAAGATCATGACCAATGATGACATACTGGGAGGCATGGCCGATAAGGTATCTCTTTTCATGACGGTTAAAGGTATCAGGGATGATTTGGTCTTTGAGATAGGAGAATAGGTTTTTATATCTAGATGAATCATGACCTACAATAGTGCAAATCATGCAAGTTTCAGGGGATTCATATGTAGGATAAGATAGCACTTCCACCAGGAACTCATAGTGTAGCTCATGTTCAGGCTATTGTAATAAACTAGATAATGTTTCCATTTCATCAGCATCCTTATTCTCTATTCTAGGTATTTTATCAAATGTGATAGATATGAAATACATCTTTAGATCATCTACCATTCTCTTGTATGGAATGAGCTTTTCATCTTTAGTTTGGTACACATCATTGACTTGATGGATTACAATTATTGAGTCTCCATGAATGTGTAATTCTGTTACTCTCCACTCAATTGCCATTTTCATGCCATTAAGAAGGGCTTCATATTCAACAATATTGTTTTTGCAAGGAAACTTGATTCTAAATGCTTTTGGGATTGAGTATCCTTGAGGAGTTATGAACAATATGCTTGCTCCAGATCCATTCTGTGTATAGGAGCCATCAAAGAATAACTGCCATTCTCTAGAAGAAAGATTCATGATAGAGGAATCTGGGAATTTCATTTGCATTGGTGTATCATCAATAATAGGTGCATCTACTAATTGATTAGCAATAACTTGGCATTTAATAGCTTTTCTTTCAACATATTCAATGTCAAATTCACTTAAGAGCATGACCCATTTGGCTACTCTACCTGTGAGGGCAGCTTTGCTTAGTAGGTACTTTAGTGGATCAATCTTAGATACTAAATGTGTAGTACGAGCCAACATATAATGTCTTAGTTTCTATGATGCAAAGACCACATCTAGACAAGATTTCTCAATCATTGAATAGTTCTTTTCGTATGCCACCAATGTTCTACTGATATAGTATATAGCTCTTTCCTTCTTGTTCTCATCATGTTGTGCAAGCAATGCCCCCAGTGATGTATCTGTAGTGGAGACATATAAGATCAAAGGCTTCCCTTGAATGGGAGGCATCAAGATAGGAGAATTTGATAGATATTTCTTGATATGATTAAATTTCTTTTCACATTCATCGCTCCATGCAAAGGTCACACCTTTATGTAATGTCTTTGTAAAGGTTGTGATATGTCTGCTAGCTGAGATATGAAGTGTCTGATAGATTGAACTCTACCTTGCAATGTCCTCATTTGACTGATGTTCTTGGGAGGTTTCATCTCCATTATAGCCTTTACTTTAGCTGGATCAACTTCAATGCCCTTCATTGAAACTATGTATCCTAAGAGCTTTCCAGAAGTGACACCGAAAGCACACTTCCTAGGATTGAGTCTGAGACTAAATTTTTCCATTCTATCTATTATCTTGCTCAAGTCATTTAAATGTTTAGCTCTAATCATAGATTTTGCTAAAGTATCATCAACATAATCCTCCATAGTTTGGTGCATCATGTCATGAAAAATGGACGTCATAGCTCTTTGATATGTAGCATCGACATTCTTAAGCCCAAATGTCATGGCATTCCAGTAGAAGGTACCCCATGCACATGTAAAAATAGTTTTCTCTTGATCCTCTAGAGCAATTTTTATTTGATTATATCCAGAAAAACCATCCATTAAAGAATACATCTCAAAGCCCGTAGTCATGTCCACTATCATATCAATGTTAGGTAATGGAAAATCATCCTTAGGGCATGCTTTGTTTACATCTCTAAAATCGGTGCACACTCTTATTGATTTGTTTGGTTTAGAAATAGGTACAATATTAGAGATCCATTCCACATAATCAATAACTCAAATAAGTCCAACTTTTAGGAGCTTCTCTAATTTAGCTTTTACCAAGAGTGCAACATGTGGATGCATCTTTCTCAATTTTTGTTTAACAGGTTTAACATTTGGAGCTATAGATAAATGGTGCATTATAAGATCAGGATCCAACCCTAGAATATCTAAATATTTCCATGCAAAGTTGATCTTCTTCTTTTTTAAGAATTTTATAAATTTTTTCTTTTCTTCCTCTGATAAAGATTGTGCTACATGGTTCAAATGTGGTTCTTCTGTTGTTCCCAAATTGATAGATTGAGTGGGCTCAATTAGAACTAGAGATCTATCTTGTAAATGACTTGGAAGGACATCAAATATCTCATCCTTAGGCACCTCAAAGAGGTTTTCACCTTCAGATACATCTTTTATTTTTACTTTTGTAGGTTTTGAGACTACCACAAAGTGGTTTTCAACCTCAAAACTCCTTTTCTTTTTCTTTTTATTCTTATTTTTCTGACTAAGATACTTGATGTCCAACTCTGTCATGCTAACACTTGGTTCACTAATGGAAGTCCTCATAGGCTCAACTGCATTTAGGTAGCAAGAAAGGTCATAGTCATTGGGAAAGGTATAAATACCTTGGTTCAAGTTGGTGGATGTTATGTCAAGAAGGTCAGGACATTGGATAGTCAAAGTGGTGAAAGATTGGGAAAGATTGTTTACAGATATGGATCTGTCATCATTGGTCTTAACCCAATGCTTGATTTCAAAGGTGATATTACAACTTAAGACATTCAATTCATGAATAGGCTCAATGTCATTGTGGAAATATACTTCAGCCATCGGTGGATCAGACTTGATAAGTTCATCATTTCATTCTAGACTTACGTTAGGTTGAGGTGCATACTGGTGAATAAAATCAACATTCTTTTCTGTAACAAGTTCATCTAGTTCTGGAATGACTCCCCACTCAGAGTCATTTGATTCATCTTTTGTTTCTTCATCTAGACCTCTATGAAATCTAAGAGCATGAGTAAATTTAGGATGAATAGCCCAAAAAGGGTTACCCTCATATTCTGATTTGAATTCATACTCATAGGAATCTATCCCAGAATAACTACCAAGTTCCTCTTTTTGATTGCCTTCGAGATTAGCTGGTTCTTGTGTTGCAACTATATCTTTCTCTATAGTAGGTACGTGTTTCTACTCCATTAATTCTTTTTATTGGATCATCTTCAGCTTCAAGGAGGTTTTTTATTTCTTTAGGAAAATGCTCATACAAAATGAGCTCATCAGTGATGTTTGAATCATCACTATCAGATTGTTCCATTATTTCCCCCTTTAGTTGATTTTCCACTGAGGGCTCAATTTGTTCTAGTACATGTGCAGAGTTCTTGCTAAGACAAAAAGGTTTCTTTGTGTATCCTAAACCTATTGTATTCTTGTTTTCTCAGCCACGATGATCAAGAGGTGATAGAAGACCTTTACCATGTAGTTTGAGAGGTCCTTTTCCTTTATATCCCACCTTTGTGATCAATTTGTCCCCTGGGCCATATGACTTAGAAGGGATATTTGGTATTTTAACATCACATTTTTTAACCACTTGAGATTTAGGTTCATCTTTGTATAGCCATGCGAGCACAACTTCATCCTCTTCAAAATCCTATTTAGATACTTGTTCTGCAACAAAATTTCCTTTATATGTTTCAAGAGGTTCTTTAGACTCTGTTTTAGACTATTTCAGAGTTTTCCCATAAGACTTAGGAGAGATAGGGAGAGATCTCAAAGATAAGACTGGCTCTATAGTATATTCTCCCATACCATTTTCTTTGATTTTAACCTCTTTAGCAATGTCTTCCATCTTGTATGTGGAAGCAATGTCTAGCTGATTAGTGGAAGATTCCTTATTATTAGGAACAAGTTTATCAACACTCTCTTTCAATGTATTGCAAGTTGTATACAAATCAGCTAGAATTGTCACCTCAACTCCTTCATAAGGAAATTTCAAACACTAATGGAATGTAGAGGGAATGGCTTTCATGCCATGTATCCAAGGTCTTCCTTGGAGGATATTGTAAGCCAAAGGTTGATCAAGAACTTGACATATAGTATCTCTGATGACAAGACCTACTCTGATAGGTAGGACAATAGTTCCCTTAGAGGATCTTTCTTTCTCATCATATGCTTTGATAGTTATCTTCTTCTTGGGATCAATGTCCATTTCTGAAAATCCCAATTGTGTAGTCAAGCTAAAAGAATGAATATTTAGGCCAGTGCCTCCATCTATCAACACACATTTGACATGACGGTTTTGGATCAAGACTTCAATATGCAAAGGCTGGTTATGTGGATGACTCAAGGAGTTATCATCTTCCTCTGAAAATGAAATGTACTATGGAGATGTAAGATGACCAACCATAGTCTGGAAAATATCTAAATCAAGGTCATCAGGAACATTGGATTCGAGCAGAGCTTTGTCTAGAATGGCTCTATGAGCTGGAGATATCTGAAGCAACTCAAACATGGAGATTTTAGCATTTGTGCGCTATTGTTGTTGGACAATACTATATGAAGGAGGCCTTGTGTCTTTAGGATTTGAAGATTTAGATGTAGCCTTCTATTTAAAAGCAGATCAAAGATTGAAAGGCACCTTAGGGACATTCGATGAATCTAGTATTTGTCCTTGTAGGTGTGCCTGAGCTTGTGATCGAGTAACTACATTAGCTGATTGATTATCTCTATCTCTTCTTACAATTGTGATGACATTGCAATGCTTAGATAGGCATGGTTCAACCATATTGATAACAACATTGTTTCCTGAGTAGGCATAATTGACCTTAGCACCCATATTAGGCTGAGAAGAAGAATCTTCTTTACCATGTTTAGGAAATGGTTCTATGAATGTTGTTGTGGACAAGGCTTTTGAGGATACCTATTTTAAAAGACTCAAACCAAACAAAGATTATATTTTAGTCTAGCATGAAATCAATTCAAAAACAAGGAAACTCTAAACTAAGCCACCTCAGATTGAGCTAAAATAGGTGCACCCAAGCACTGTTTGATTTTCTCTTGCTTAAGGGGATGTGGGTGTGCTCTCTAAGAACTTGGAGCATGTTCCTTATGCATTTTAGGACGGATTGAGATCCATAAAAGCCCCATAAATGGCACAAAATAGGTATAGAACACCTGATTTTCCCCTAAGGCCTCAAGGATCAAATGATGCTGAAATGAAGATTAAGCTACATGATGTTTATGCTAAGATTGATTATTAACCAAATAGAGATGTGATGATGATGATATGCTATGAAAAACAATGGAAAAAACTAGGTTAATCCATTAAATCTATGCTAAGATGTGTTTTAAGAAAGATTGAAAATGATAAAAGGCTAACAATTAGTATTGATTATGCTATGTCTAGAGCTAAATGAGCGTGATAACAATTCATGAAATAAAAGTTGTATGGGTATTTTGCTCTTGGAAATGAGGAGTATTTATAGGCTTTCCTAAAGGGGAATGAGTGGCCATGATCAAAATCCTTAAGAGAGGCCAAGATTCACTCAAAGGGGAGCACATGGATTGTGCTAGTTCAGGGTCACCTCCTTGTGACAAGTGTCACAAGGGCATTGGGTTGAAAGATGGGAGGGATGTACATAATTTGGAAAATGTGCCTAAGGTCAAAGGGTGTAAGAAAGGGGTGAGGGGCTTCTTAAATGCATCATAAATGCATGTAAGAGGGATAAGGAGGCTTTAAATGCATTTAATGCATGTAAGAGAAGTCTCTAGAAGTTTGTTGACTTTGGGTTAAGCTTAGGAGTTGGCTAACCTTGGTTAGGGAATGTGACAAGGTTAGGGGGGGATTAGGATTAGGATTAGGACTTTCTAAAAGAGTCTAGAATTTCCTTAGGATAAACATGGATTTTAGGAAATAAATAAAAATTTATTTATTTCCATGGTTTAGGTTTGAGAATATTTATTAAAATAAATTTAATAAACATGAAGATTAAATATTTAATCTTAATTAAATATTTTGAGTTGGGATTAGGGTTAGGAAATGAGGGGATTAGCCTTTAATCGAAATTAAAGAATGATTAGAAGATTCTGGAAGAGGCTAGTGGTCTTAAGGAAAATGGCCAAGTTTTGGGCAAAAAATAAATAAATTATTTATTTTGGGATTTTTGGTCAATTTATTAATTAAAATAATTAATAAATAGGGGAATAATGTTTAAATAACATTTTTGGGAGGGATTTCTTAATTAAATATTTTTAATTAAGATAAAGGGATTTAATGGCATAAAAATAAATTAATTAATTAATAAATGATGATGTCATCAGGGATTTTTCAGAAAATAAAAATACTTTATTTTCTAAAAGATTTTTAGGTGTCTACAGTTGTATGATCATTATTACTCTTATGATTGTCAATCATGATGTCACCATTATAAATTTTTTCTTGTATAATGTGCTTCAAGCGAATGCAATTATTAGTTTTATGACATTTATTGTGATGGAATTCATAGAAATCATTCTCTCTCCACCACTTCAATTTAGGTTCAGGATCAAAGACTTTCATCTCAGGCAAGTAGATGATTTTGTTTTCCAACAAAGTTTTCATAGCGGATTCCAAGGATTCTCCAAGAGGAGTGAATTTGCAATTAGGATTTGTAGCCCAAGGTTTGTAATCATATGACTTTTTTTTGGACTCTGTGTCTTTGGCTTTAGAAGCTTTAATGGCTTGGGTACCAATAGTGAGCTTGAAAGTAGGTGCCTTAGATGGGGCATGAATATTATCAACAATGCCATCTATGATGATGCCTTTATTCTTGTTCCAGTTTTTGTTGTTGTCCTTAGAACTAGATCCAGATTCATACTTGTCTTTTTGAAGTGTGATGTATCCTTTTTTCACAAGTACTTTCTCAACTTTGATCACATTATCTACCATCTTGTCAAAAGATGTATGATTTTGCATTTGTAAAGGGTAGTTGATTTCTAGAACAAGATTGTTGATGAAGATTTCCAACTTCTTAGTTTCTAGAATAGGTCTAGCATGTAGAGAAAATTTCTTCCTCCACCTCTTGAGAAATGTCAAGAATGGTTCTCCTAGATATTGTTTTAGATTACAGATGTTGATCATGGTGACCGGATGTTAAATATTGTAGTAGTATTGTTGATAGAATAGTTTGATTAACTCCTCAAAAGTTTGATAGCAGAGGCCATTCTAGAGAACCAATGAATGGTTGCTCCTCCTAGAGATCGAGGGAAAAGATGCATTAAGTAGGTTGGTTCATGCATAAACTCCATAGATTGAGTACAGAATTCTCTGACATGATCTTGAGGGTCAAAGTTTCCATCATACTTATCATATTTAGGCATCTCCCCTCTTTTAGGGGATGGCGGCATGTACAAGTCTTTATCAAATGGAAAAGGACATAGAACCTCCATGGAGAACTCTTTAGGTTCCTTTTCTTTCTCAAGTTTGTTAAGTTTGACTTGCATGGCATGCATATGTTTCATCATAGACATGATAGGAGTTTCTTCCTCATGTGTAATGATATCTTCCACATTAAAGTTTGGAGGAAGTTTAGCTCCTTGATGAGCTAACTCTAGAAAGTATGCTTCTCTATCTTCTTTCAAGAAATGTTTTATCATTCTTTTGACGTCATCATTGTTTTGATATCGAACAATTTCAGAAGGTGTAGGTTCTTGATCCATACTGTGTTGAGATTGGTGTTCTTGAGACCCGTGATGTGTCCCTTCGTGAGACATGTTAGGAGTTTTAGGGCTCCCTGGATTAGATTGAGGTGGGGTTTTTTGATTACCTCCATGAGTTGATGGAGGGGGTACGTAACTAGTTTTCAATTGAAAATTTCCAAGACAGTCATCTTGATAAAGACCAAAATTGTAGAGTTGTTCAAGAGTTGGGGCCTAGAGATTATTCAGAGGTATTATATGGGATACCTCTCTAGATTTCTTGTGTGACAAAGCTCTGGTTTCCACCCTTAACCTTGGGTGAAGCCAAAGAATAAGATGAAGACAACTAAAGAATGAATTGATTCTAGAAGATCAAATGACACAACCTTGTCAAGATTGAAGTGATTAAAGAATAGATTGGATGTAAATTAAGGATACTTTGCCATAGTAGTGTGGGTAGATGCCCAATAGATGGCAAGCATGAGCTCACAACACTTAGCCCTTTAGTAAAAAGATTGAATTTTGAAGATAATTTTCACAAGGTTTTGACACGAGATGAAAAAGACTCAAATCAATAAATCAAAAGGCTAAATCAGACTCAAGTGACCACTGTAGGAAAATGAATGTATTCATTATAGGTTCTGCTCTATTCCTGACACAATGATTTGTTTGACAGATTCTTGAAATAGGCTGTAAAATTGGATTTCTGACAAATTTGACCAATCTCTGACAACTTTGACTTTGGCTTTGATACAAGTTTTGAAATTTTAGGATGACTTTTGACACCAAAAAGGATTTTTGCTTCAAATTTGCAATTTTTTAGTTTTTAGTACCAGTCTCTATCCAGGTTTGAAGATTATTCTAAGATCGTTCATTTTCGGTAGTCAAATAGATAAACAAGCACACAAAAAAGCAAGAAAGTGATTCCAAGCATGTCTAAAAACATTGAACTTGGGACAAAGCAACCCTGCACATGAACAATCAAGTGACTAAATGTGCTAATCCCTAGAAGTGCTAATTGTGTATGTTCCAAAAAAAATTTCAATAATGCACATATTCCTAGAAAAATAAAAATTTGGCCTCATTAGGGTTTGTAGTAATGGTCTGACTCTGCAACTTTTGTGATCTCAAGAGGGTGAACTCCAATCTAGGCACACCAGGGTTTTGACACAGTCCAAGAAATTAATCAATCAGGAGCTACTAGAGAGATCTGATAGCCCAACAAGAGACCACACCTATGAAGATTTCCTCCACAAGGACATTTATATAGTGGCTACTGCTACCATGGTGAAAATGACTATTACCGCTTGAGGTTCCATCCACGTGGTTGACCCAATTATGGAATGTCCACTATGGTTAACCCTCTCTAAAGGTGACTCACAAAAGATACCATAGGGAGACTAGATCAGATTCAAGGATCTAGGTTTCTGGTACTATCCAAAAATGAAGTAGAGCATAATCCCCTAACCTCTTCACTTCACCAAGACAAAGCAGACAAATTAATCTGACATGCTAAGACCAAGATTATCTCACAAAGATCTATGACATCAACCTCTTATGATCTATCAACCTCTCCAGAGAGAGAATGTATCAATCAAAAGTTGAAGACACGAATCTAGTAGAACATGAGACTTTCTCAGTACCATCCCTACCTACAAGGAGATCCTTCGTTAAGAGGAGCTTCGCATGAATAAACAATAGAAAGAAGCTCAATCTTTCAAGATAATCCACAAATAGTGTTCATAGGGCCTATTTACTACATGTACCAGATACACAAAAAGCAAATCTATGTTCGTTTTATAGCCCAAAAATTGAAGTCTGATTTATGAAAGAAGGAAAGGCACTCAAGCTAGACACATGAGATGTTCATTTTATGTCCAAATTAAAAAAAAATTAGATGTAGTAGAATACTTGAATTCCCTCACAATGCGCTTAGTAGATTTTAACCTGATTTTTAGCTTTGTTAAGCAATCCCACACAAGCAAGCCACAAACTCTTTGACAAGAAAACAAGCAAACAAGATATGCAACGTATATTTAACTTATGAAAACCCTAGGGTTAGATCTGAAAATCAATTATTAGGAGCAATAATAACCAGCAACTGATCCAAATGACAACTCATATCATTCATTGAACTATGTGAAAGATAAGTGCATACCCATCACAAAATTTTAATTTTTTGTTGCATTTGAGCTAGTCAACAAGATCTGATTTTTTTGATATGATTTCGGCCACAAAAATAAAAATAAAAAATAGAGACCCCTACTAAAAAATAAGGATTTTTCCAAAAATGTAAAAATTTTATAAAAATCTCTTCATTTGTGCCCTAGAGACCCATTTTACCAAAATATACCAATTTTTGTAAATTGACTATTTGAGCTATTATATTGCATAAAAATTTAAAACACAAAGAATGGACCCCCTGTAGAATTTAAAGAGATTTCCAAAAATGTAAAAAGTTCCAAAAAATATTCTGATTTGCGTCAGAAATTAATTTTTGTTGGAAAATCAAGAAAAAATTATTAAAAATTCAAAACATCTCAAAAAATTATGAATTTTTTATTGACGCTTCCTTGATATGTCTACAAATTGAAAAAAAAAATTAGACAAAAACTCTAAGACCATTTGGGAGATAAAATTAAATCTTTGAAACTTTAGGATTTTAGCTCCCAAAAAAAATCAAAACCAGCATGTAAAGGTGGGTTGCCCCACGGTGGCCGCCAGAAATGTGTGTGAATTTGGTACCTAGCTATAGACACAACACTTCATTAAAACATTAGAGGTTAGCAAAAATCAAAATATGCAAATAAGAAAAATATAGCTAACCAGGTGATTTACTACCTTCTAGTAGGTGTGAGTATGGTATTCTCATATTAGACCGAGATCAGTGACAATGCAACACCTAAAAGAAGGATTTAAATGATGAAAGCAATAAAATATGAATGCAAATTAATCTATTTATTTATTTTTTTTATGCAATCAGATGAGAAAAACTGATAATAAATTAATCTAAATGGATTGAAATGATATACAAATTAAGCTAACAATGATATGAAATATGAAACTAGAATGAATTGAAAATAAGATTGATCTCACAAGAAGCTTGATGATTCCTCTAATGTCAATTCACCAGAGTAAGTATGCAAATTCTGTGGATGATATGTAAAGAGCTGAGCCTTGATTTTATACAAATCCAGGGCTTGAGGGTGCATGGAAAAAGTCATAAATCACTCTTGATGAACTCAGGTTGATTTTTGAGTTAACAAGAAATTAGAAATAGATAACTCATAAAATCATGCAAAATCATGCAAGAACAACTTTTTAACTCAAATCAGAAGTTTAGATCAACTTTGAACTCAAAATAGATGTTGAGTTTCAAAAAGATAACAACTTGAATTGATTTTTTGATTTAAAGTTTAACTGCTATTTGAATGTGCACAAATAATCATGAATTAATTAAATAAATAAAGTGATTTATCTTCAACTTAACTGATTTTAAATTTAAAAATAATTGATTTGTGGGTTAATCAATTATTCGTAGGAGATTTGATTTATTGTCAAAATTAAATAATATAATTAGGAATAAATAGAATTAAATCTAATTAAATAATTAAGTGGCAGAATTAAATTAATTAATTAAATATTCAGAATATTTAATTAATCAAACTTTAGGATAAATAAGATTTATCCCCAAATAATAATTAAATTAAAGATAATTAGAATAAATAGGAATATTGCTAGGAATATTCCCCAATGCAGAATTTATAATAAAATCAATTAGGATTTCGATAATGTGCAGATGTGCCTTAGGTTAGGACTTTGATGTTGATTTCATTCGAATTAAAGATGTAGAAGGTTAATGAACCTATAGCCCATTTTGGGGTAGTACACTAATATTATTACTTTACCTCCTATTTGACCTCTTTTACGTGCTATGATTGCATCTAAATATTTTGATCCTAAAGCTTTTTGTCAATATCATCGTCAAAATGGTCATGATACTAAGAAATGTTATTCTTTAAAACATAAGGTTCAAGACTTAATTGATTCTAATGGCTTATCTATTGATAATCTTGATGGTAGTGGGAACAAATCTATCTCTCCTCCAAATCAAAATCTTCAAATCTATATGAATCCTTTACTTGCGCATGATATGAATACCATTGCTCAGCCATATTCTATGGAAATTGTGTAAGATTCAAAGATGGATGATCTTAATCACATTGTTAATCAAATAGAGCATGTTGTTCAATTTGTATCTCCATCTCAACCTAAACCAAAACCTAAGCCAAAATTGAAAACTCAACCTAAACCTCGACAATAACCTAAGAATAAAAGACCTTGGGAACTTTTGATTACCTTTGATGATTCTGAGACTATTAAAGCTCTTGATGATCCCCTTTACATTTATGCTAGGATTTCCCGAATACCTCCTCTTGGTTGTCTTGTTGATCCTACATCATTAGTCAATGTTATTACTAAAGAAAATCTTTTTATGAAAAATTTGCAACGTGATTCTTATGATACATCTAATGTGTGGATTCAAACTTGTAATGGTTTTCTTTATCCATCATTTGGTTCTATTAACTTGTCAATTCAACTTTGTGGTAAAATTGTGAACACTACCATTATTATTGTTCCTACTTCTAATCAATTTCAAGTTAAGCTTGGTTTGCCTTGGTTGAATGCCATGCATGTTGTTGCTTCACCTATCCATAAATGTCTTAAATTTGTTCATGATGAAGAAGTGAAGATGGTTAATCATAGTTTATATCAACCTTCTAGGCCCAGAGATTGTGCTACTCTTGACTTCTTTTGGCCTACATTACCTAATTCATGTCCTTCTCCACCTGATAATACTTTCTGCTCATATCAAGCCTATAAGCATCGTAAGATTCTCGAATTAATTGTACTTCTAATGGATCTTAATCATGGTCTTTTTCCTACACCTTTTATACCTCCTTTATCCATGGCTTCTACATCTGTTAATCAAGTTATTGTTGTTGATCATCTGACTATTGATAATCCTATTGATCTTCCTAAAGAACTTGTGAAGGATCCTATGATTGTTCCTCCTAGTTCTCAACATATTTCAAGTAAAGAAAAATGCAAGCGATCTACTAATGAAAATTCATAAGAAACGTCACGCTCAAGCTAAAGCTCTTAATTTTTTTCTTCAAAATTCTTTACTTTCTTCTAATAAGCCTATGCATGATGTTGTTACTAATAATGATGTTAAGATACATGATTATGATGATCCTATTAGTATCTTAGATCCTATTTTGATTAATTTGGATGAAGAAGATACTCTTGATGATGTTGATGATGAATATTAGACTATTGACATTGACATTGATTTACCTAATATGCTTTCATCACAATTAACACTTACACCTCGTATTGAACATTGTGATTCTCCAGAGGATCCTTGATTGGAACTAGCTACCATTCCTACTATGTTGGATATAGTCCCTCTTGCAATTTACCCACCTTCCCTAAATAATATAGAATGAGATGGGGATGTTGAACTACAACTGATTTGGAATTTGATTGAAGAATATGTGATTAAAAATCACTAAGGAGTTGTTGATTAGATATGTAATATGATTAAATTAGTATTATGTTGTCATTGATGTCAACTAGCTTGACAACACTTATCTTGTAAGTTACTATACCAAGATATCTAAAGAAAGTTGAAAGAGATGAAGAACAGAGAAATCTACATGAGGAAAGATGTAAATGATAGATGAGGATAAGGAACACATTGAGTAACTTGTTGATGAGTCTATGACTTGATGACATTGACTTTATTATGTTGCATTCATCTATGATGATGTATAGAGCTGAAAGACACAAAGCAGTCTTGTCGATAAATGAAGCATTTCTAGTATACACTGACGGAGTGTAGTGTATACCGATCGCAATATTAACTAAGTAGTGTAAACTGATGCATTTCTTTGTTAACCGAGCGGGACAGAATGAATTAAATGATTAGTTTAGCTGATAAGATTGATGAGTTGGCAAGAGTATAACATTAAGGTAATAGATAATGTTTGTTACACAGATTGACTATTGATGAAATTCAAGGAAGATCTAACAGAGTAGATTGAAATGTGTTATTGACACAAGTACTGAGAAAGTTTGAAGCGGCAAAATCTATGAATGTGGTTAAGCAGCAAAATCTGATGGTGGAGAAGAAAATGATTTACTCATCTATATAAGAGAACATAACTTCTTTAGTAAAATGTCAGGGAGAAGAAGAAGCTGTAGGAGTATCATGTGAACAAGGTTTTCATGCATTCTGATCATATTGCTTAGTAAGAACTGAGCTACAGAACAATTACTAAGCTACAAAGAGCAATTAATGATGGACAGTAAGTTGATATAATATTGAATCTGAAGTGAAATATTGATCAGAAGGATTTGTATGGACTGAATATTGATCTGTAATCTGCAATTGAAGTTGTATTAAGGCAGGTCATTTACTGTTACATATTTAACCATTGTATACAGTCAAAATCTCTTAACTGAGTGAACTCTAAAAACTTATGATGTATCATTCATAGAATGAACATTGTTATCCTGTCAACCCCATAGTGAATGCCGGTTGGATGATAACTTCTAGTCTAAAATCCTCTAACAAGGTCACACCTGACAGTGTGTTTGTAAACCTTTAACAGGGTTGGGTCTTAACCGACCTCACTTCAGAAGAGTGAACAATTTTGGGTTGTCGGTCCCAGGTGGTTTTTCCCTTTACAAGGTTTTCACGTTAAATCTCTTGTGTTATTTATTGATTGTGATATTTTTTTTTTATCATTCTTTTACATGTTGCATGTTATATTTGATCAGTAACTATTATAGTATTTGACTGGTAATCAATAAAAGCACAGACAGTGAAAGTATATAGTGTTTACCAATGAGCAGAAATTGGAGAAGTTGTTTTGAATTATACATTTTGTTTTGGGACACTAGATAACTGATTCACCCCCCCTCTTAGTTATTCTAACAGGGGAGAGTAGCCAACACGCTTGATTTTCTTGACCTTTATGGTAGCTTTGTTGTGTGTTTGCCTATTGTACTTTGCTTCTCCCGTGATGTGTTTGCTAAATGTTGTTAGATTCTTTTATACGACCCTTGTTACTTTGTTGGTGCAAGGTGATAACAGAATTGAGCCTCTTGTACCATTCCTCTATATGTATCTATGTTCTTTTATATGTTGTTTCATGTTATGTTGTAAATGTACTATTGTTCATAAATGTTTCCTTGTGTAATCTTCTTGGATCCACAACTTGGTGGCACTGATTCTTTTTGGTCTCCAGGGCATGGTCCTAAAAGATTCTTCTTCGTATCTCTTATGTGATCTTTCCTCCTTTGTGATTTTAGTTCTACTTTATTTGGTGAATGATGTTAATTCATTTGCAATAATATCATATATATATATATATATATATATATATATATATATATATATATATATATATATATATATATATATATATATATAGAATCTTATGATCATACTTACCCCACGACAGGTACTTCCCTTTTGTGTTCTCTATATGTTTATGTGGTATTTCCCTTGATTTATCTTTTTCTAGGGGCATCTCATAGTGGAAATGTAATCAGTGGAGTTGTTTATGTTTCCGTTAAAGCCATTGCTCATGTTAAAGTGTTAGCAATGACTTTAACGTGGGGGCATACGCTCTGCTCACCTATTGCACACACACACATTTTGATACATATAAAATATTTTTCAAGATACTTTTCTCCCTTTTTGAATTAATGATTAATCCTTAAAGCATGGATTTATATTTTAGCATCTCTTGATCCCTCCAATTTCAATTTTTTTTTATCCCTTAAGGTCAAAGGTGTCCTTAAGACTAGATCTCTTTTGTTTTTGGTTTTACTCTTATGGAATAGAATATTCCTAAGGGTGAATCCTTGATGGTTTGACTAGTGAGTAGCCACATTCACTACGTGCTTCAATTCCATCTTTCCAGTTGCATTGTTTCCTTGTGTGGTTCACAATGGGACATAAGTTCTCATTGGGTGAGATAATCACTCTCTCTCTCTCTAGAGATATCTCTCTTATTGTGATCTTAGATTTGAAAAAGACTTGAGTCCCTGGGGGCTTGAGGTTTCTCTTTTTCCCTTTAATTACGATAAGATTATCTTTTCATTATGATTTCCTTTACCAAGATTTTGCATTGAGTCCATACTCTTGCTAAAGTGGGGGCTTAATTTATTGTCTTAAAATGGAAGGACTTCCATGATAAGAGCATTTAGCCCTCTAAGTAAGTGGTATGGGGTCATCTCAAGCACCTTGATTGGTTCTTTGCATGGATCTGGTTGTTTCCCCCCTTTTCTGCTTCTCTCTCTCTCTGTTTCCAACCTATTTTCTGGCAACTTCCTCTAAGAACCTGGAGTTTTGACCTCCTGGGTCAAGAATGACCTGGAGGTTCAAGGATGACCTAGTCCCTGACCTAGGTAGAGACTACCTTGTCTCTGACCCCTATTTTAAATTTTAGTTTCTAGAAGTTTCAAGATGTCAGGTTTCAAAATTTTGTATTTTCCCACTTCCAGGTCGGCCATTTTGGATTTCAGAATGGTAAATCCTTAAATTGCATTTAATCTATGTCTATTTCTAGGGGTTAAGGTTAATTGGGATTTAATTCTCCAATGTCAGCCTTCTCTAGAGGTTTGTGCCCTAGATCACTATAAAAGGAAGCCTTCCTCTCTCATTTTGACAATCCACAATCAAGCATCTCATAGCATTCAATTTTCATAAGCATTCACAATCAAGAAAGAAAGAAGGAGAAGGAAAGAAAGAAATCATTCATTCATCTTCAAGCCAATAATTCAAGCATTCATCAAGGAGATCCTTTGTTAGCTATTGAAGGATTCAATCTCTTTGGATCCCCCTTGAAGATTTCTCCATCCACATTCATCCAAGCCTATTCCAATGCAAAGATACATTCAAGATTGGTGTTGAAGATCTAATGCCATTGATTTGAGACATCCTAAATATTTCTACATTCATCTGAAGCATCCCTACTTGTGGATTCAAGGATTTGAATCCTCCACAAGGACTTCAACATAAGAAAGGTGAATAGTTCCATTTACTTTGTTTATTTATATTACAATTTCAATTCAATTTCAAGGTTAATTCCTAAATTGGGGTTTGACCAAGGAAAATCCCCATCCAAACAAACAAAACCATTTTTCTTGTAGGTACAAGTACAAGACATTGAATTGAAGTTCAGATCTAGATACCCTTTTTGGTGAACTTCTGAGATCTGCAAATAGAATTTCCATCGAAGCTCTGAGGGGCAGGATCCTTCCCTAGGGTAAGACCTTGCCCTGCTATCTAGGTCAAGGATGACCTACTTCCATAAAGACAAAATTTTTCTAGGTTTTCTCTGTCTCGGCATTTCCAGTCCAAAACAGGTTGTGAAATTTCTTGATATTGTGCACAGACATCAGAAATCAGTATTTTCCAGATTTTCCCTATTTTGAGGTTAGTATTTTCCTTCCATTCATTTTAAATTTTAAGTACATACTTTCTATAGTGGATTATAGGATTTCCTCCTTTCTTCATGTTCTGCATTGTTTGATTCAATTGTGCATTGATCATTTCTTGGTGATTAATCCATTTGGATCTTTCTTTTTGGGAATTCAGATTAAGGATAGGTCTTATATTCCCCCTTTGCATATTATATTATCTTATCTACCACTATTCAACCCTATTCACATAATTATCCCATTCATTTTGATAAACTACTATTCCATATCATTCAATTATTACATGTTATACTTTCAACATATAGATATACCAAAATAAGGAATACAACAACAATAGTGTCTCAAAAATCTCAAGAGCTTACATGTCGATCAGTGGCTTGCTAGTGAACAAAAATGAATACTCTCGAGTAGCACCCATCCATCTCTTGTAACCAATATATGACTGCCACACTACTACCATGAGGTCATCAAACTATCATCTCCAAAATACAAACTTGCCAAAGTTGGGTTGATGGATGTATCCTATATATCAAAAAATATAAGGCATACCCACTCCTCAGGAAACCTGTGCAATCGAGTAAGCTATGGAGATATTCTTCCAAACCCATATCTGAGGAGCTATGACCCCAATGGCCATGCTCATACCTCTCCTATAAATAATCTTGTGCAACTCTTTGTACATATGACATAGTAGGCATGCACCCTAGCTAAATCTACATGGCCTTCTCAGCATCTCATACAAAATCTAGCCCTAGCCACACTAGAAATCTTGTTGGTTGTAATTAGGCGATGCAAAACTACCAATCAATCCAACTAGAATATATGGATGTGGGTAATCCTGACCATACTACCTAAGAATGTAATCCTAGGTGATGTGTTGGTCCAAGATGGTATCATCTATGAAAATCCTCCTCAAAGCCATGATCCCTTTTGTTGGATCCTAGTCATAAAATACTAAATCCCCAACTATTAGAAGATAGAGGATCCTATGGATATCCTCTAGTGTGATGGTGATCTCACTAGTGGGTAGATGGAAGATAATATTCTCTAAATGAAACCTCTCTACCAAAGTTGTGAATAGCTCGTGATTCACATAGATATCTGACATCATAATGAGCTTCTCTAGCCCACACTAATCAAGAATAACTAAGTCCTCTGGTGATAAATAGAAAACTAGTCTAAGTGCCTTTGGGTAGGTACACCAAAAGATGGGATAGGAAAATCTAATCTGCAATAAAGAACATAAGAAAATGCATTAGTAATGAATCCAAATTTAGCATTAAGATATTAGAAATCAAGCATTCAGCATCTCTACAAAGCTACAAAGCTACTATGAAAGACAAATTATTTCACACAAAGGAAAAAACCCACAAATTTGGCTCATACAATGAAGCAAATGAATTAGTTTTATCGTATGATGAAACTCTCTAAATGATGTGATACAATTTCTCAATACAATAAAGTTTTTGGTATCGTACGAAACACGAGTACCCATCATATGATACAACTCAAAGAGCCATACGATGCAATTTTATTAGCTAGTTTATCATATGATGTAATCCAAAAGGGTGTATGATGAAATAGTTTCATCACATGATAAATTGGGTTGAAAGCCCTAAAAATGTGTTAAAACAACCAAAATGGACTAAAATCAATAAAATCAAAGGTTCGAATTGACTACTATCGGTGCACCATATGCTCAAGGCTGGTTGTGATGTCTTTGAAGCCTGAATCGATAATTTCATATGGGAATCATCATTTTAAGCTCTTTGGAAGGCTCTGAACTCTCAAAGTGAACTATAGTAAATGATTTGAAAATGACCCCTTTGGGCCCCTTTTATAGATTTAAACCTACAATTTAGAGTGCTCTGAAAGCCTTGAAAATTTCACCCTAAGCTAATTTCCACATCCTACATCTATTTTTAGGATCAAAATTGAAATATGAATTCATTTACCTAGTCAAATTGCAAAGTTAACCCTTCTTAGTCAAATGTAATTGACCACTGACACTATCTCTTATCACTCACTTCCACCTTCATTTATTGAACCTTCAAGGTCAATCTCATGCAAATTTTTCAAATCTAAGTGATTTCAATCTGATCAACCTTGGTCAAAATTGGTCAAACTTTAGTCAAATCTGGTCAACAAGACCTCAAAACAACTCAAATCAAGATCAAATTTATTTTGACTCTGATGATGATCTAATCTTATCCATTCGACATCAACTCTAATCATCATCAATGAACTTCATCAATCAACTCTTTCTTTAACCTCTCTACCTCATTTCAATTTGATCCTAAGGGGGCATGACAATATAGAAAATCTTCTTTTGCAATCAGCTTTAATCAAAAAATTAGTTGAAGCTTCATGGCTTAGGGCATCTCATCTTCATCAAGACTCATATCAAGTTGAAATTATTTGTCTTCCTGAAAGAGTGATCTCATCACTTCATATTATTAGGTCACTCAGATAGGCATCTATTTGATCTCTAGGGGCATGTCAAGTTCATCAGGACCCATATTAATCTGAAATCATTTACAGGGTATATTAGGTTCATCAAGACTCATATCAATCAGGTATTGTCTCTCAATTAGGTGGTTATCTTCTTTATAATCTTTCTCATAGTAGTTATCTCAATCTCTTTGACATATATTTAGTCTCATTACATCATATCAGGCTGGATATCATGGTCTCGCTCATCAGTCTTCTCTCAATCAAGTCTGGATCTTACATCTTTTGATCTTCAATTGATCTTCATTCAATCAAGTTCGGATTCAATTTCTCCTTATCATAAATAGTCTCATTGCTTCACATCAAGCTATTTTCTGATCTAGCTATTATTTTTTGTTTGAATCAATGTGTTTCTCACACATTGATTCAAAGAGGGACAAATGTAATCACCTAAAATTTGTCTAGTGGAACCTAGAGTGTTTATGGATTCACTTTACACTTTTCTTCCTTAGTTGTTTTATGGGGTTACTATCCCATTAATGAATTTATTTTTCTGATATCACATGTGAACTTATTATCATGTATCTAATATAAACTATGATGTTTGATAAATTTATTTTATTCCCTTTCTAACAAATTTATGTTAGTGAGGTTGAGTAATACCTTTTAGACTATCCTCAGCCCAGCTATGATGAACCCTATACATGTCCCTCCATCCATGGATTCCCCAAGTTTCTACACCTACCCAAATTTATTCCATCCTTCAAAACTTAAATATAGATCTTATGCACATGTTATGAACCCTCCTAAGAATTTATTTCTCATTCTCTTAGAATAAATCATATAACCATTCATCTACCAAATTGAAATATCCTCCTAAGTGTGATTCCTCACCCCTTATTTTATGTGCATACCATAGAATATCTAGAGAGTCTATCAATTATTTTCATGCTTTAAATTCTAAAATTTAAGATCATCTTGATTAGGGTGCTATGAGTCTTCTTGTGGTACACCTCTCTCCTCTCCTCTTGATGAAACTACTATATTAGTAGACAAGAGTCATAACATCACTAATCATGAGGCATATCCTATAACATCCCCATCTCCTATTTATATCATGTCTTATACCCTTCTCCCTCATTTGTTAATCTCTATTGAGCATTTAAGGTTGTCATTAGTATCAAAGAATAGTAAACAGGTTGGTCGATTACTTATATTGAGTTGGTTGATAACTAGAAGTAAGACAGAGTAGTCAGTAAAGCCTTTACACTGAGCATCACATAGTTTACCGAGCACCAACGACACTGACATCGACAGTCAATAAACACTGAGCATCACAGTATACACCGAGAAGATCATACAGTGTTTACTGATGATCATAGAAAATGGCATAGTAATCTAAAATGGCACATTATTCTATGCAAACAGTTACAACAGATCATAAAATGGTTTACCAAGATTGAGGAGCATTTATTATAAAAGACACCCATTAAATGTAATGTTTATCTTATTGTAATAGTTGATCTACATTATTTTGCACCGTAGATCTTAGGGTTATGATTATTTTTGTAACCTAATTTTTGTTAAGGCAGCAAAAATAGAACACTATATATTTTGTATGTTCGCACCATTTTATGGGGTTGGTGAACTAATATATATGAATCACGGAGCACTTGAAGAAATTGCCTATCTTCAAGACAATCAATTTACCAACTAGAACAAAGTACAGAGGATATCAGATTGAGCAGAATCAGAGAAGGCTACCGAGAAAAATAGAGTAGAGAACCATCACAGATAAGGTGATATTTTGATGAGCACTTATAGATCTATTTCAGACAATTGAGTTGTCAACTAGCAGATAATTTCCTATTACTTTCTGACAATTGTGACAGAGTTTTTGATAAATCTCTTAATAGAGTAGACTTAACAGTCTTATGTAAATCTCTTAACCGAGTACACACTTCATTAGTGTTGTTTAAATCCTATAACTAGGTAGATCTAGCTGATCTAACATGTTACTCCTAATAGGGTAAGATGACCAGAAGTGATCAAAACTTGTAGCCTTAACAGGAAAACTTTTTCTATCTGTAGTAGTGAAGAATTTGTGAGTGTCATCCCCACCGTAGTTTTTACATTCTTACAAGGGATTCTGCATTACCAAAATACTTGTGTTATGTGATTATCATATTGATTTCATGTTGTTTACTTTCTTAAGTTAACCAGATGATTGATTTACACAATTATATTCAAGTTATTTTGATCGGTTATCACAAGTATTCAGTTATAGATCTAAAAGGTTTTGCAAGTAAATTTTTGAAGGCACTGATTCACTCCTCCCCTCTCAGTACCTATCTCTCCTAATTCCAATAATTGGTATCAGAGCTCAGTTCTCTTGTTAAACAATCTAACCATTGAAGGGTAAAGATTTAAGTCATGGAGAGATACAAGCTTGACAAAACTATTAAGAATCAAAAGATACAAATACAGATGTTTGTAGAACAATATAAACAAGCCAAGGAAGAACTAAAGAAATTACTAGTTGAAAGGAAGAACCTTGCAATTCAGCTGAATGAAATCAGTTATCATGAAGAACCTATTGATGAAATATTTGATCATATTGGATCAAGCTTTGGAAGCATCTCTGACAGATATGAAAGCATAATCTCTGATTTATCTAAAAAGAACCAACATCTATCTGAGCAAGTGAAAGAACTTCAAATCGGTCATGAATCTCAAATGGTGAGAATGGTGGAAATCATGAACAATGCTAGACAAGTTGAACAAGATCGAAATCTAGCTATTGAAGACCGAAGACTAATGACTGAACAACTTCAAGTAAAAGAAAGTGAAATACAGAGACTCACTAATCATCACTTCCAAGTATCAAATCAAATGATGACAGTTAATCAAGAAATGAACTGAGTAAATGGACAATTATCAAGAAGACTTGAAGATGTTGCAATACTCAGAGAAGATAATGAAAAATTGAGAAATGAAATAAAGACACAAAAGCAACACAACGAAATGATGAAGATGGCTGAGGACAATTCTAAAAAGATTGATGATTTCCTGACTAATCAGAGGAGATTCAGAAGCAGAACCGGTATAGGCTACATTGGTGAAGGAGAATCATCACAACAAGCTAAAAAAGTCAATAACAATAAGAAACCTAAAGTGTTGACATGTTATCACTATGGAAAACTAGGACATACATCTAATGTGTGTAGAAGCAAAGCACAAGGTAAACCTCTTGTCATTCCTAAATTCAATGGATATTGTTATTACTGTGGTAAGTTTGGACATCCAACTTATGAATGCAGAGCTAAGAAGAATGACATTGCTAATAATACTACTGAGGAGAAAATATGGTATACTTGTAATAAGCATGGACATACTGCAAGGGACTGCAAGGTGAAAATGAAACAAGTCTGGACACCTAAAGAGAAACTACAATGAAAGCAATATCAACCGAAGAGACAAGGTAACTCATATGTTTGGGATTATAATACATGGACTAACTATATTGTATGTGGTTAGTATGGACATATTGCAGAAAACTATTACAGAAAGAGTCAGATTGGACAATCAAGAAACTAGACAAATGCAGGAATGGTATGTATGCACTGTCACAAGGTTAGTCATGTAAGCAAGAACTGTAGAGACCAAGCACCTAATGAAAACCATATATTTGAGAGTGGATATAACATTTCAAAAATTATGAAGTTAAGGAACACAATGTAGAAGAAGGCATCTAATGAGAATGCTGAGTATAGTAACATTGTTGGTGAAACCTCATCCACTGGATTGGGTGACATCGGTACCTCTGCTTAAGATGACAAAGGTATATATGGAACTAAAATTTTAAATGATCACATTTTACATACAGTTCCTTATATATGATGTACAAATACCAAATTTGCATGAATAAAGATGCACTATGGTTTATGTGTTATAAGTTTACAAATATCACATAGTCAGTAAAAGAAGAATCATGAGTTGGTTACCCATCGGTAATCACTATACAAGGTTAACCGAAAATAGTGCAAACTGATGAAGAAATTCTATGTTAACTGAGCAAAAGAAATTGGAGACATTACTGACCTGACAGCTGTTTCATATTAGAAGTTAGGTCACACATTTAATGCACCAAAGTTTGAGTAGGAATATCAAAAAACCTATAAATACATGGAAATAGAGTTCATTATTACATTGTGATTCCAAAGAATATAGATCTTACAGAGAAGATTTCAAGCTAAAGATTTTCAAAAAAGATTCAAAGCTACTATAGATCAAACCAACAATAATTCTTTGATGATATCGAGTAAGTTCATCTACCTACCAAACACTGGTTATCTATTGCTTGCCTAAACCCTAGAAACAATTTATGACATCGACATCGACTACAAGCAAATCACAAAACATTGAGGAGGAAGTAGAATTAATTGTAAGGGCACATTTCGTCGAGGAGAAATTCAAACCTCATCCCAAGGTCGCAGCACAAACAGACGATATGGGCACATTTTCAAGTATTCTAGATAGGGTTTTGTTAACAAAAGATGTTAGGGCCTATATTCATTGCAAAATTAGTGAAGTATGTGATTTTGAGACCATTGCTACTTATCAACAAGTCTGTGGACTGGATGGAAAGATTAAATCTGAATACAAGAAGATTGAGGAGTCAGGGTTACAGTGTTTCACATACTTCTCGCAATCCTTCCAAAATGACTGGATAAGAATCGTGCTAATCAGATTTCATGATGGAAAATTATGGTTAGATAAACCTATTAAGGTCACTAAGAAGATTATCAGTAGGGTTACTAAGTACCCTACAACCTCAAAAGGAAAAGCCTCTCAAAGTTCCTCTCATCCCAACATTGAAAAGAACATTGGAGCTCAATGGGATGGTAGGGCACTAAAAATATCAACTATCAAAGACCTAGCAGTAAAATTCACAACTCATGTCATCGGGTACAAGATATTTTAATCTAGCAGACCAAATAGTGTACCCTGCAGTGCCGTGGACATGGCATATAAATTGTGAAGAAAGATCACTAGGTAGATCTTGCTGAATTGCTACTACACCAACTGCATGATAGTATGAAGACAATAAAAGAAAAAAAGTCCAATACATGTAAGTACAGATCACTGCTTGTCTGTACATTTTTCTATCTACAAAAGTATGTACCGGGTATCAGTAAAGTAAACTGGCAATCTGACAAACCGATAATTGCACAAATCAGTGAAATGATGAAAAGTCTAGGAGACAATTTGAATAAGGAATTCAATGCATATTTCAAATAATTTTAGGCAAAAATGCAACAAAGGAGTAGAATTCCAAGAGAATTAGTAAGTAAATTTGAAGATGACATATGTTTTGTAGTCAGCACAGACCACTCAATGATAAAGGCAGTAGAACCAAGAACAAAATGGTTAGCACCAATGGGATATGAAATGAATCATGATTTCACTTTGAAATCTATTAATGCATTGCTAGCATTACCAATAGACATCACTACCAGTAGGTTTGACATATACGAGGAAGCTAAGTCTCGTATCACAATAGACATAGAGATCAGAAAAATGTCTAGAAGAGCAAAGAAAATGAGAAAAGATCTCATAGAAAAATATGGAAATGCATCTGACTCACCTAAGGAGTCACCAGTTAAAGAAGCAATTGAAGGTCAGTTACAGTTGGCTGACAAGCCCTATGATAGCGAGGAAACTGAGTCATAAAAAGACAAGGACCACACACCAGTTCCTCCCACCAATGATGAACAGGAAATGCAGCTACCAAAACTTGAAGGAATGAACACACATTTGTCAACTATTGCACATTCTACCGAGCAAGTAGAAGTAGTAAAAGTAGCAAAAAGAAGAGCCGCTACACCGACGAAGAAATACATAAAGAGAAAGAACAAGAAAGTAGCTAAGCCACTGAAGAAAAAGAGGAAATACATAAGTAAAGAAGATATAGAGGAGACTGACACCGAAAATGATCCTGATAAATTCAAGTTAGTTCGTAATAGGGAAAGTATAATAGAAGAAATAATTGAAGATATAATTGAGAATGGAAATCTTACAGATCCAAGCATAGGAAAATTTGACAAAATGTCAATTGAGGACAAGACAAAGCTAGAACATGCTATCGTCCAGATGATGATTAAATTCAAGAGAGTACCAATGGAATTTGCATGTCAATTGCCGAAGGAACTTGATGACAAAATAAGTGAGAGATGGGCTATTGCACTAGATACAGAGAAAAGGAAAAGAGAATGATCACTAAGTCGTGCAGCCTCACACTTTAGCTATGCTGTTGTAAGTGAATACATGACAAAGTATTAGGCTAGATTTCTAGTCAAGAATAGAGCTATGCAGATCATGGATAAGAATGTGGATGATATGGATGTCATATGTGATTCTCTGTGGACATCAATTTTGAAAGCAGAAGAGAAAGCTGAACAGGAAGCATTCCTGAAACTGTCTAAGAAGAGACATAGTTCAAAAGGTAAAGGTATTTTCATTGATGATGACAAAGGAAAGAAAATAGAGGACACCAGTATATCATTTACTAAGGTAATTGATATCACTGAACAAAAAGAAGAAATAAGAATGTCACAGGATGCACAGGATCAAGTTAAGATCCACTTGCAGAAGAAAATTGATGATGATGCACTCATTGAGAACATCACTAACGGTGATCCTAATGATGAGGATGATGAAGATGTGACAATTGCACCATACAAAGATGAAGCATTAGACACTGATAGTGTGTTCACATCTCTACTGGGTGAACTACCTATACTTGCAAAGGTAGTTGAAATAATTTCACAAGTACAACCTGATGCTTCTCATCCTAAGCCAAATAAAGATACAACTGAGATACAAGCACCCAAGCAACCTGCAGATACAAATGAGCCTAAAAAAATAGAGGCATAGTCTACAGAAACAAAGGAACCAGAAGAAACAAAGTTGACCGAGGTGAACCCACCTGACACTACAACTGAGAATCCCACACCATCTACCAAGGAGCAGAAGAAGGATGATACGGTGTCAACTAGGAAAGATACTCCGAAAAGTGGAGAAAAATCTATTGTTATAAGTGAGAAGAAGTCACCTCTTGCACCAAAGAAGAAGAAGAATAAATCCAAAGGGCTGGTCACCATTGATGAAGTCATAATTATACCAGAATGTGACCCATGAACCCTAAGCAATGAGGAACTAAGCAGATATGGGGAATTATGTTCAAGGAAAGTGGCACAAGAGAAGTTAAGGCAAGAACACAAACGTAAAGAAGTTTTAAATGATGTGAGGGATATTCTACAACAGATAGTACCAGAGACAAATATTGATGAGAATACTCCCATCTTAGATCAACTTGCTACACTCACTGACAAAATCAATGCCCCTGATACAGATGCAGACAAAAGAATAGAAGAACAGGTTGAATTAAATATTCAAAATAAATTGGCAGAAAGGATTAGCACAGAAGTGGCACTGAACAAGGTAAAATTATCTAAGGTCATTACCGAGGTAAAATCTATTACCCAGATAATCTGTCTGATGAAGGGTGCTCCCCTTAATACCACAAACGCATAACAGAAATAGAGAAACAACAACAATATGCAAGAATAGAAAATTGGCTTCTTATTATCTCCACAAATGTGGAATTACAAACCTTCAGAATTACAATATGCAAAGCCCCATGGGCATTCCCTTACAATATTATGTAGGAAAAAGCCTCGAATTATTGCCCAGATCTACTACCCAGAACTATTCTGAACTGCCTAAGACAATAATACAGCCTTCCTTATATAGGCAATTTTTCACCGCCTGGGAAGGTTCCAGAATTTTTAGCCAATAAGGCCGACCAAACTTAGAATTATTTTATTTTACATTTTATTACATCATAGTCAGCTCAAGATAACCCTTGAAACCCGAACAGAAATTTTGAAGAAAATTATTTTTCGCCATTTCATGTGGCCCAACTTCCGAAGACCATAAGTCATCACCCGTTGACCCGCTCAGCTATTATAACCCCATTTCGGAAACGCCACGAAGCGCTCTACAGGCTTGACCCATGAAAATGCCCATCACCCCAATTCTCAACCTCATTCGGGGCCTCTAAAGCCTTCAAAACTGAGTTCAAAGTTTCTGTACCCTGCTGCCAATACCGAAAATCTTCAATATCTTCCAATATACACTTGATCTGGCAATGAAACTTTACTGGCAGACTTATATGACCAAAATGAACCTCCAAGAAAGAAATCAGATCATTCTGAGCACATACAAAAATTTCCAAAAATAGTAACTTTCCATAAATAGCAGCTCTGCACAAAATAACCCTTATTGAAAATAAAAACATAAATATTTTTGGGTGATGCAAGATTGCTCTTACACCCAGGATGCTCCTGCATCAGACACCCGGGGTAATTTGAGAAGTGACCCTGTCACGACTCAAGTGTGTAGAGGAAAACCAAGACGGTTAACCTCCTCCTTTGTTAGCCATGATGAATCTTCAACAGGCCGTCCTTTCCACTTGACCAGATATTCTTCATATGTCCTGTTCCTTGTGCTTCTGCCAACACGACTATCCAGTATATCTTCAATCTCCTCAGTGTCTGAACTAGTTGTTGGAATACTCCACTGTGCTGCTGTGATCTCATCTTCAACACCTCCTTCATGATACTCTGTCAGATCTGAAATGTTAAACGCTGGTGAAATATTCAGCTCACTAGGCAATTCTACCTCATATGCATTTCCTGAATCATGCTTCTTCAATATCTTACATGGTCCAAACTTCTTCATTTTCAACTTGTTATATGTACCAACTGGAAACCACTCCTTCCGCAAATGAACCAGGACTTCATCACCAACCTGAAATTCCTTATACCTCCTTTTCTCATCTGCCTTAGCCTTATACTGTGCGTTCATCTTGGTAATATGCTTCCTCACCTCCCCATGGATGTTCTTCAAATGTTCTGCAAAATCCTCAGCCTCAGCACTACTTATTTCTCCTTTATCTATCCTTCTCAACTCAGATGCATTTCTTGGACTACTTCCATATATAATCTGGAATGGTGATTTACCAGTGCTCCTGTTGACAAAATTATTGTATGCAAATTCTGCCTGTGGTAAAATCAAATCCCATCCTGTTGGCTTATCTCCAACCAAACATCTCAGCAAATTTCCCAAACTCCTATTCACCACCTCTGTCTGTCCATCAGTCTGTGGATGATGTGATGAACTAAACTTCAAATCTGTCTTCAACTTCTTCCACAATGTACGCCAGAAATATCCAACAAACTTAGTGTCCCGATCTAAAACTATGGCCTTTGGCAAACCATGAAGTCTCACTACTTCTCTGAAAAATAATTCTGCCACATGAACAGCATCATTAGTCTTCTTGCAGGGAATGAAATGTGCCATCTTTGAAAATCTATCAACCACTACAAAAATTGAATCATGTCCCCGCTGAGTCCTCGGTAAACCAAGAACAAAGTCCATGCTGATATCCTCCCAAGGCTTCTCTGGTACGGGTAATGGCTGATACAACCCTGTATTCTGCTTCACTCCTTTCGCCATCTAAGATACTCTGCAACTCTGTACAAATTTCTTCACATCTTGCTGCAACTGTGGCCAATAGTAATTCTCACTAACCAAAGAAAGGGTTTTGTCACGACCAAAATGTCCAGCCAATCCTCCGCTATGCTTCTCCTTGATGAGATTCTCCCTCATAGAACTTTGTGGAATGCACAATTGACTCCCTTTGAATAGCATATCGTCCTGGATGATGAAATCCAGCCATTTCGTCCTGTCTAGAGTAACAGGTTCTGTACAAGCTTTCCAAGCTTCACCAAAATCAGGATCCTCTGGATACAAATTCTTGAGTTCCTTGAACCCAACCACTTCAATCTGCATTTCTGGCAGCAATAGTTTCCTTCTGCTAAGAGCATCTGCAACCCTATTAGACTTTCCACTCCTGTGTTTCAAAACAAATGTATAACTCTGCAAAAACTCAACCCATTTCAAATGCCTCTGATTCAATTTTCCTTGACTATTCAAATATTGCAAAGCTTGATGATCAGTATACAAAACAAACTCCTTAGGAAGCAGATAATGCCTCCACTTTTTTAATGCCTGAACTATAGCATAAAATTCCTGATCATAAATAGAATATTTCCTCTTGGCATCATTTAACTTCTCACTGAAATACGCAACAGGTTTACCTTCTTGGCTCATAATAGCTCCTATTGCAGTACCACTAGCATCACAATCTACTTGAAACACCTTATTAAAATCTGGAAGTGCTAAAACAGGTTGTTCTGTAACTTTTTGTTTCAATAATTGAAAACTCTTTTCTGCCCCATTAGTCCACTTAAACTCTTTTCTATCCCCTCTCATTGTTTCAGTCAAGGGTCCACAAATACTGCTAAAATTTTTGATAAACTTTCTGTAAAAGCTAGCTAGACCATGAAAATATCTTACCTTAGTAGCATTCCTTGGAGTAGGCCATTCAAGGATAGCCTGTACCTTCTCTGGGTCCATTTTTAGAGCTTCTGCTGAAACTACAAATCCCAAATACACTAACTCTTTCTTCACAAAACTGCACTTCTTCAAATTAATCAACAATTTCTCTTCTCTCAACTTCTCAAATACCATACGAATATGCATCATATGCTCATCCAATGTCTTACTAAAGATCAAAATATCATCTAGGTAAACAATGACAAACTTACCCAGAAATTCTTTCAAAACCTCATTCATGAGCCGCATGAAAGTGCTCGGTGCATTGGTTAGCCCAAAAGGCATGACTAACCACTCATACAGTCCTTCCTTTGTCTTGAAGGCAGTCTTCCATTCATCTCCTTCTCTGATTCGAATCTGATGATATCCACTCTTCAGATCTATCTTTGAGAAATACACAGCTCCACTCAAACAGTCCATAATATCATCCATTCGTGGCAATGGAAACCTGTACTTGATTGTGATCTTGTTTATTGCCCTAGAATCTGTACACATCCTCCATTCTCCATTCTTCTTTGGTGCTAATACTGCTGGTACAGCACAGGGACTTAGACTCTCACGGATCAATCCTTTCTGTAATAGTTCATGTACTTGTCTGTTCAACTCCTCACTTTCTGCAGGTGTCATTCTGTGTGCTGCCTTATTCGGCAAACTCACTCCTGGGATCAAGTCCATCTGATGACTGATCTTCCTGACTGGTGGTAATCTATCAGGCACGTTATCGAATACAATATCCTGAAACTCATTCAACAAATCTGCAACTTCTACAGGAACATCTTCTACTTCCTCTTTACCAGCTTTTGGAATTAAAGCAAAACATACATGCTCATGCCTCATACCATCTAGGAAATTTCTTCCATCAACAAAAGTTATCCTTGCATTACCACATACCTTTTCTTCAGTCTCCTTCAATGGTTTTAGCTTATGTCGCACTCCATCCTTTGTCAGGGAATAGGTATTCGCATGGCCATCATGTACAGCACATCTGTCAAACTGCCATGGTCTACCCAACAACATATGACATGCATCCATAGATATGATATCACACAATACCTCATCTTGGTATCTGCCAATCTTGAACTTCACTAGGCATTGTTCATTGACCATGACCTTGTGGTCATCCTGTACCCAAGCAATCCGATATGGATGTGGGTGTTTCTGTCTCTTGAGCTTCAACTTTGTCACCATCTCTTCTGACACCAAATTGTCAGTGCTTCCACTATCAATAATCACATCACAACATTTACCTTCACACTTGCACCTGGTGCGAAACAGGCTCCTTCTTTGCTCAGGTTCATTCTCACCACTCAACAGGACTCTTCTGTTAATCAATGTTTCTCCTCTTTCAGCATCTTCAGAATTTGATGATCTGGCATCTCCATCTACATGTGCAACTCTGGTCTGGCCTTCATTTCTCTTGTCTGTTCTGCCTTGGCGCTGAGGACATTCAAATGCCCTATGACCTTCTTCTCCACAGTGAAAATATGTTCCACGGAAGCCACCTCTTCCAGATCCTTGTCCTCTTCCTCTTCCTCTCTGATCTCTATTATTCTGATCCTGGAAGCGATTGGAATTATTTCCTCGCTGATTCTGACTACTACTGGCCTCATCCTTCTTTTTCGAATCTTCATTCCGGCCACCATATGATCATCCACCAGATCGTCCACCGCGACCTCTTCCATTTTGTCTGCTCTCAAACTTCTTGTTCAGCTTTTCCTCTACTTTTAGGGCAAATTGGTATGCCTCTTCAATACTGTTCATTCGAACCAGATTCAGCTCCTCCTAAATGCTTGGCCTTAACCCATTAAGGTATCGGGCAACTTTCTCCTTATCAGCTTCTGCATGGCCTGTTCTGATGAGAAGTCGATAGAACTCCTCTGTATACTCCTGAACAGATCTTCCTGCTTGCTTCAAACTTTGCATTTTCTTCAGTAGGTCAAGCTCATAATCAACAGGAATGAACTATCGCTTCAATTTATCCACCATCTGATCCCATCTCGTGATTTTCTCCTTTCCCCTTCTATTTCGCTCCAGCTGAATCTCTTGCCACCATATCTTCGCATGACCTTTCAGTCTGGCCTTCGCAAATTTGACCCTATCAGGATCCTCAACATCTTTGTACTCAAAATATTCCTCACATTCATTGATCCAGTCGATCAATTCCTCTGGGTTAAGATTTCCAGAAAATGTAGGAACCTCAATCTTAGGTCTTTTCCCAATCTTGGAAATCGCCCGAAAAAGTCTTTCTTCCTCCTGGTTCACAATTTCAATTTCTCCTTCTTGATATTCTTCTTCGGCTTCATCCTCGCTTTCGTCTCTGACATTGAGATTCATTCCTCTATGAATCTCTTCTTGCAATGCTCGCACTTGTCTCTGCAGCTCTCTAACCTCAGGTGTCACAGCACCAACTCTTCCGCCACGTTCTCGTCGTGGGGGCATTTTCGCGATGCGCGCTGAAACCCTAGCCACGGTCCTGGTGCAAACTGCCTCACAGTCGGCGATCTGTTTACACACTCAAGAACTCCTGCTCTGATACCACTTGATGAAGGGTGCTCCCCTTAATACCACAAACGCATAACAAAAATAGAGAAACAACAACAATATGCAAGAACAGAAAATTGGCTTCTTATTATCTCCACAAATGTGGAATTACAAACCTTCAGAATTACAATATGCAAAGCCCCATGGGCATTCCCTTACAATATTCTGTAGGACAAAGCCTCGAATTATTGCCCAGATCTACTACCCAGAACTATTCTGAACTGCCTAAGACAATAATACAGCCTTCCTTATATAGGCAATTTTTCACCGCCTGGGAAGGTTCCAGAATTTTTAGCCAATAAGGCCGACCAAACTTAGAATTATTTTATTTTACATTTTATTACATCATAGTCGGCTCAAGATAACCCTTGAAACCCGAACAGAAATTTTGAAGAAAATTATTTTTCGCCATTTCATGTGGCCCAACTTCCGAAGACCATAAGTCATCACCCGTTGACCCGCTTGGCTATTATAACCCCATTTCAGAAATGCCACGAAGCGCTCTACAGGCTTGACTGGCGCAAGCGCCCGTCACCCCAATTCTCGACCTCATTCGGGGCCTCTAAAGCCTTCAAAACTGAGTTCAAAGTTTCTGTACCCTGCTGCCAATACCGAAAATCTTCAATATCTTCCAATATACACTTGATCTGGCAATGAAACTTTACTGGCAGACTTATATGACCAAAATGAACCTCCAAGAAAGAAATCAGATCATTCTGAGCACATACGAAAATTACCAAAAATAGTAACTTTCCATAAATAGCAGCTCTGCACAAAATAACCCTTATTGAAAATAAAAACATAAATATTTTTGGGTGATGCAAGATTGCTCTTACACCCAGGATGCTCCTGCATCACTGTCAATTTCTCATCAAGCTTTGTACTTCAGACACCTTTATTGTAGAAGTCAGTGAAAAGATAAAAGGTGTAGAAGTAGAGATACAGTTGAGTACACAAGAAACTATCACCAAGCCAACTACTTTCTTAAAGCATATTCACTGAGTTCAGGAACTCCGACGGTTGATAGCAGATTTAAGGAAACAAGAAGCACACATCATTGATCAGGTTATAGAGTTACAAAAATAGCTCATCCCTTTCCCAAAAATTTTTGAAGCACACATTGTCAAAGCTAAACAACTTGTAGCAACACTAGAGATTTTGGTGTTGGATAATATCTTTGACATGCATGCACAAGTTGATCTTGAGCATATTTCTCTTACCAACTTGAAAGAGGAATGGGACAACCTCTTGGAGTCTGTAAAGAAAACCCATCCAAACATTTTTGATAAGATGTAAGTATACATTATATATACTTTTTTTGCATTTGGAATTATTATCAAAAAGGGGGAAACCATGTATATGCCAAATGAGTATACTTTGATATGTATATTACATACTACTGGGAGCATGCACCAAGGGGGAGTACTTTGTACTTAGAAATTTTTGTGGATATGTATATGACAGAGACATAAGGAATATATAGAAACATTTTGTCTATATACATTTGAAGTTTTGATACTAATGCCAAAGGGGGAGATTGTTAATCTCTATTGAGCATTTAAAGTTGTCATTAGTATCAAAGGATAGTAAACAGGTCGGTCAGTTACTTATATTGAGTTGGTCGGTAACCAGAAGTAAGACAGAGTAGTCGGTAAAGCCTTTACACCAAGCATCACACAGTTTACCGAGCACCAGCAACACTGACACCGATGGTCAATAAACACCAAGCATCACAGTATACATCAAGTAGATTATACAGTGTTTACCGATGATCATAGAAAATGGCATAGTAATCTGAAATGGCACATTCTTCTATGTAAATGGTTACAATAGATTGTAAAATGGTTTACCAAGATCAAGGAGCATTTATTGTAAAAGATACTCATTAAATGTAATGTTTATCTTATTGTAATAGTTGATCTAGGTTATTTTGCACCGTAGATCTTAGGGTTATGATTATTTTTGTAACCTAATTTTTGCTAAGGTGGCAAAAATAGAACACTATATATTTTGTATGTTCGCACCATTTTATGGGGTTGGTGAACTAATATATATGAATCACGAAGCACTTGAAGAAATTTCCTATCTTCAAGACAATCAGTTTACCGAGCAAAACAAAGTACAAAGGATATCAGATTGAGCAGAATCATAGAAGGCTACCAAGAAAAACATAGTAGATAACCATCACAGATAAGGTGATATTTTGATGAACACTTATAGATCTATTTTAGACAATTGAGTTGTCAACTAGCAGATAATTGTCTATTACTTTCTGACAATTGTGATAGAGTTTTTGATAAATCTCTTAACAAAGTAGACTTAACAATCTTATGTAAATCTCTTAATCGAGCACACACTTCATTAGTGTTGTTTAAATCCTATAACTAGGTAGATCTAGATGATCTAACATGTTACTCCTAATAGGTTAAGATCACCAAAAGCGATCAAAACTTGTAGCCTTAACAGGCAAACCTTTTCTATCTACAATAGTGAAGAATTTGTGGGTGTCAACCCCACCATAGTTTTTACCTTCTTACAAGGGTTTCTGTGTTACCAAAATACTTTTGTTATGTGATTTTCATATTGATTTCATATTGTTTACTTTCTTAAGTTAACCAGATGATTGATTTACACAATTATATTCAAGTTATTTTGATCGGTTATCACAAGTATTCAGTTATAGATCTGAAAGGTTTTGCAAGTAAAGTTTTGAAGGCACTGATTCACCCCTCCCCTCTCAGTACCTATCTCTCCTAATTCCAACATCATTTTTATTAAAATTTAATAGTCTATTACTAATTTTTTTCTTATAACATTTTTATTGACTCATCATACATTTGTACCTTTGAAGAATCATCTTCTCATTTCTCCTTGCAATAGACTTGGTGAATACACAAGACCACTTAAAAATTATGATTGGTTAATTATATTGTCAATTTGTTGTGTTGTCATCCATTATGTTGCACATATAGATTATTTTTCTTTCATTGTTCCATTTCATGGTAGCTCAATATTGGTGCAACCATCTTAGCTTTTTTTTTTTTAGGATGTCAATTTTCATAATTTTAATCTTATCCCTAATTATGTTGGGCATATATAGCTTGTTTAGAGGAAAACTCCTTACATACATCCTTCCCAAATACCTTTTCCTTTCTTTATCATTTTCATCTACCGTGGAAAAACTTATTTCTATTAAACAATTTTAAAGGGGACCACAACTTTCCAAGATGACAACATGTAAATAAGATGTCAATGTATGTTTAGGATGATAACACATGACCCCATGAAAATAAAAACATATTGTGCTTGTAATTTAGGAAAATGGACTACTAAATTTATATAATAGGTACATATGAATTCCTTTTCCTTATTATGAATTTTGTTTTTCGTTATGTTTAATAGTTTCTAGTAAATTATACACCAACTCACAATTAAAGTAATATAGAAGTTAAAGTAGTTTAAATAATTTTTATTTTTTCACTTTGATCCTTTTCATAATTTTCTTCACACACCATACATATAATTATATCCTTTTTCTTATATATACTCCCATTTGCTTCATTTATTAGCTCATACTTCCACAAATCTATTATTGGTCTCTAGATCTAACATGTCTTATTATAAGTTAGCTTTATGATGTGTAGAATAAATTTTGTTTAACATGGGTTTGACCTATTTTAAAAAATCAAAATTGTCAATTCTCACCATTTTCTACTAGCCATTAAGGGCTACAACTAACTTGATATACACTTTTGTCATGACATTCATTTTTGCAAGAATTATCCATACTACTAGAAGCATTCTTAGGAACATATAAGATTGGAGCATTAAAAAAAATATTACTCATATTAGAATACAAATCCTAGATCACTATCATAATTTCATGTTATCTTCTAACACTTACCAATATTGTAAAGGTATAGGGTACGTGCAGGATCATGGTATGCCAAAAAGTGGTGATGTGAAAAAGAATGCATGATTGATAGACTAATGAAAAAAAAAAAACTATAACTTTCAAATTGTATAACATTTTTAAAATTTGAAACATGCATCACATTCTATACTTCTCCTACTATAAGAAAAAATAAATATTTTCTTTTAATTTGATGATGTTTAGACTAAGTTAAGTGTTATGAATAGGAACACTGAGATGAAGCAAGGGGGGTGAATCAGTGTTCACTGAACTAAATCTTTTTACTTAGCTCTTTAATCTTAACTTGAATGCTTAAGTACTGAAATGAACATCAACATAAATAAGAAACATGAACACAACACATAACACCAATGTGGTTATGGGGAAAACCCCAGTGGGAATTGACACCCACTAATATTTTTTACAAGTGTTTTATGATCCTTGTTAGAAGATCCTTAACCCTGTTAGGAGTTTCTTTACAATATGTTTAGTACAATAACCTGGTCAAGGGTCAAACCCTGTTAGGAGTCTTTTACAATAACATTGTTAGGGGTGTGGACTCACTATCCTAGAGCTCACTACTCAAGTGGTGAAGGCTACAACCTTTTGATCTCAGATACACACTATATCTGTTGGTTGAATTGGCACTGTGACACTGCTTGTCTGATCAGTTCCTTTGATGCAGTGATGCTTTGACCTCTTGCAAAGCTCTAATACATATTATCAACTCTTTGCATAGTTTTTCTCTACTTCTTTCAACTCTATGACAACTTTCATCCTCATTACAATGGAGCATCTAATATTTATATGCACATACAAAACAATTAACTAGGTCGGCTCTTTAACCAATTACATACAATGCTTCCAATTGAATTGGCTCAAGTGTGTTTACAAAAAAATTTAATTACGTGTCTATAACATAATTACAATAGGTGCATAGCCCTTACATAACAATAATATAACCGCTAACCAAAATACCAATAGTTGGCTGCTTGTATTGTTCTTCTCTAGCATTTACTGTCTATGCAACTTGAACTCTCTATATCTTCCTCATACTGAATCTTCTACTCATGTGCTCTTAGACTTAGCATGGATATGGTTTTACCAACTTAAATTCTAGGGAACATACCATAATTTTTTAGTATGCACGTGCGCTGATGCTCTAACTCTCGGGTACTCTGTGCACTATCCAGTCTTCAACACTTAACTGATTTCTGATCTTCTTATCAAGTGCACTGACTCTAAAACATCATACGAATTTGTTTCCATAATGAAAACACTATAATAAGTCATATACACTAGTATAGTCAACTTTCCAACAATATCCCCCTTTTTCATTGATGGAAACAAAGGAATATGGCAAAGTGACTAACTATCCCTTAATACAAAAAACACTTAATCATACTCAATCTTATATCTCCCTTATATCTTCTTACTATACATTTTCTTTACATATCTATAGCTCCATATTCTATACATACTCCCCCTTTGACATTAATGACAAAGGTGTTACAAAATTGAATCTGTACAAGTACTTACACTGAAAGTACATCTGGGTATGCAATCTATAAATTTTGGATTTCTTGCTTCCAAAATGCAATCAGTGCATTGATTGTTTGGAGATGGGTGCATAAGGAATATTGTAGTTTCTCCATCTTCTCCAAGTCTAAACTAGGACCTTGATCATATGTCACCATGGTGGCATCAATCTCCTCGATATTCTGATTCAGCACATCTAGGGAGGGCACAAGAGCATTTCTAAGTTGAGTTTGCCTAGCCCTTATCTTTGACATCTCCTTTTCTGCCTTCTCAATTTTGTCAATTTGTCACTAATATACATTGTTACACATATTTATATCGGTAGAGGGATCTTATACTAACTACCTCACCTTTTCAATCAAGGCCTCTACTTCTTGAATCTTCTTGTAGTGGTCGGCTATCAACTTATCTTGATTCATACAGTCAACAATAATTATTGTTCCTTCTGTTGCAAACTCTTTCAAAGTTTCTTGTCCAACTTTGAGTGAACTAAGGTGAGGTGCAAAGTTACTGACTAATTCACTTAGCCTTTTCTTTCTATACTTCTCTTCTGCAACTTGAGATGCAAATTCTTCCAAGCTAGCAAAGTTAGTTTTAAAGGTTGTGAGGCTATTACTAACATCATCAACTATACTAACCTTGGACACTTTCTTGTTTGAAACCAATAGACTGTTCAATATGTTCACTAACTCCACAAATAATGGATTCCTCATCACTTATTTCTCTTTGGCTTTTTCCATAGCTAAGACACTAATTTTGATCAGGTCTTCTTCTCCCCATGAATCCAAACTAGTCGAGTCAGGTGTCAATCTTGACAACAATGATACAAAAGGAGTGATAGGAGTGTTATCCACTACTTCTTGCTTTACTTTTATTAACCTTTTAGTTGATGGTTCATTTCCTTTTTCTTCTTCTTCTCCTTTCTTTTCTTCTACCTTTTCTTCTTCCTTTTTATCTATTATGTCCTCAATTAATACTTCCTCTTTTTGCAACTTAGGTGAGTTGTCACCGCATTAAATTTCAGCTTTTTGTGTACTCACAAAAGCTTCTTCAAACTTGTCCAGGTTTTTATCTGTGGCCACCATGGCTATCTCTACATTATCAATGATAATTGTGCTATCCTTTAGGGCCTATTTGGTAGCAGGAATTAGACTGGAATTGGCAATTGTTAGTTCTCATTTGGTCGAATCCTCAATTTGGAGGTGCAATCCAAAAATGGAATAGGAATATGTTAATGCTCATTTTGGTTCAAAATGAGCATTAACATCTTCCAATTGAAAAGGTGGAATTGGAATTTGAGGAACAAATTCTAGTTTTTTGAACCCCCATTTTATAACTCGTCGGGTCTGCATGAGGAATTTTGGGTTTTTTTTGGCGTCTGCAATTTTTTAGGGCATTCGCAGTGTTTCATTTACAATGGGCACTCACAATGTTTATTTTTTATTTTTGAAGACTTCTCTGTAGATTTCACCATCGATGAATTCCACCATCTACTTTCGCCATCAACCTGCAAAGCGGCATCCTTCCTGTGCCTCCTCCGCTAAAAATAATCTGGTATGCAGCTATTATATTCACATACTAGGTCTATGTTTTTGAATATTTTGTTCTATCTGGTGCATTTTCCCACACCCATGTTGATACATTTTCCCACACCCATGTTGATACACTTTCATGTATATTTTGTTCTATCTGGTGCATTTACCCCCACCCATCTAAGACAAGTTTGAAAAAAATAGTTAGAGTGGTTTAATGTGGTGTTTGGGCAAATGCTAGTTCTTTGAGTACTTGTAAAAGTTTGAATATCATGCAATGGCCTAATTAGAAAAATGAAACCCTTCATCCCATTTCCATCTTTTCAATTTTCCATTTACAGGTGTTTCTCCATTTTCCATTTTTAGGTGTTTTTGACTTTTGACGCCATTTTTCTTTCTTCTGGACTCTTATTCCTCAGAAGAGCTAATTGTTTCATTTCTTGCTTTCTTTATGTCTTCAACTCCTACAATCTTACTTGTATCTTTTGATTAACTATTTTTTAAACATCTGGCCATAGATCTATACATAGGAACCTTGTAAAAATGTGTGACATGTATATATCTCTTCTACTATAGCATAGCCCTCAGCTTACTGTATACAATCTAAGATTGGCGGTTGTCTTCAACGTACATCTCTTTGATTTTTCCAAGCAGGAAATTGGTCTTTGCAATGAAATCAACATCTTCAACTTTAATGATAGTGGTTTTGAGGCACTCTTCATTATTGTATGTCTCATTTATGCATTTCAACGTGAAGATGAATGCCTTATTTTTCATGCCTCGTACTATAGCATTGGTACTTTTTTCTACATCCTTCTCAAATTGAAGATTTTACATCTTTTCAGTAGACATCCCCATGAGTTGTGGTATCACTTCATCAAATACAATTTCCCATACTATGTTTGTGTGGTCTTGTAGTTTTAGTTGGATTATATACTTATAGTTGAAACTTTCAACTATTGTATTGCACTTTGAATAGTACCAATTTCCATTAGTGCTCTTCGTTAGTCTCTTCTTGCATTCTTTTCCACTTGGTTGTAGAGGGTAAGATGGATAGAAAATTGAGTCAGTTTTAATGAACTTTATTGTTGCCTTAAATCTAAATTGTAGGGGTTGAGCTCTACGACCAACCTCTTCACAGAGAGTACATATTGGAAGCCTTTTAGGGGGTAAATTTAGGATAGCATATTTTTTCATTGATAGTTGGATGTAAATTGTATTTTTTCCAACCATTTTTTGAGTTCTTTTGACTCTTCTATATCATGGTTTAAAGATATGGTTGAACTAGATATAGTGCTTATCACCTTGCCATTATATTCAGACACATGACCATGTTTTATAGCAAGGATAGTGGTCTCATGTGACAACTAGTTTTTTTGGAGCTGAGCACCTTCCTTTTCAACAACCATTCCCCATAAAGTAACATCAATAGTTGTATCTGTAATAGGCATTGTTCTAGGATTCAACAATCATTTCTATCAGGATTTAACTATGCAATTTTTGAGTCAAACTAGTTGATTCATACCTATATCATAATTTGACTTGATGTAGAAAATAGATCTTTTTTATCTAAATAATACCTTTAACTACTCTAAAATTTACTAATTTCAATACAATAGATAAATCTATAGAAATAATGAATTATTAGGAGAGGGGGCGAGTAATAAGACTAATTTAGAACAATGTAAAATTTTATTTTTATAAGATAAATATTTTTGTAATATAAAATGAACACTTATTTAATTTGTGAAAGTAATACTTCTAAATGTTCTAAAATTTAGAATGCTTAAAATATTATCAATTCAAAATATTTATAGACTTAACTATATATTTTACAATCCAAAATCAATCCTATCCATAGGTTTTGGCTATTACATAACTCCCTAGCATGTTGGAAACTGCTATTTGATAATGATTCTACAAACATATTGTTGAATACCATACTAGTCTGAGTTGAAGACATTTGAGTTTGAAAAATTTAAAAATATGTCACTTACCATATGCAGGTCTCCCACCACCATGCTTCTTGCTGTCCACACAATATTTTCTTCAAACTCTAATTTAAGATCCCTAATTTGATGAATCTTATGTTCATCCATAGAGAAACAGAGTGGCCCATTTATCTAGTTGGAAGGTAGGTCGAATCTGTTATGAACAATGATATCAAATTTCATCACAAACTTCAAAACCTCTTCTTTCATTACATTGCCTCTCAATTACCATTTGGATAACTTTTATTAGAAGGCATGTATGCATTCTCTTTAGATGAATTAGATCTCTATGAAGGACAAGATAAATTAGCCTAGTCAAGCTCCATGAGTTCATTTGCTGCCATGATCTTTTGTTTTCCCATTATATACTTGTCACATATCCTAGACAACAAATACATATCCTAATAAGATTAAAACAACTGGTGCAAAATATATCCTACTTATCAAGTTTTAATAAGTTTTTGAAATTCATAAGAATAAAATAGATTCTAGTAAATAGATTATTAAGGGGTATTGAACTCATATAATTGTAGTCTAATTATTATCAGATAAATGAATTAGTTAGATAATTCTAGTCTAATTATTATCAGATAAATGAATTAGTTAGATATAATTGTAGTCACTGTGTACATGTACTCATTTTGTTGATTCACTAGGGTTTCTGACTATTGGCTATAGATAAAATGCAGCTAGGAATACATATACACATTTCTTGGCTTGTCCTCTTGCTACCTATGACTGTAGATTTTGTACCTCAAACCTTCTTTTCCATGTACTTTTCAGGGATGGATCTTACCAACAATATAAACATTCAAGGATGCATTTGTAGGAAGGTCAGAACTACTCATATTCATGCACTTATTCTTGTTGTCATTGGAGTAGCGAAAGTAGTGTCTATGCTTCAAGGTAGGCAAACAAAGTGTAATGATAGAAGTGATGGAAGTGGTTTTTATAAATGCATTATTCATTCCAGTGAGGTGCATTGTCCCGACCAAATTTGCATGAGTGCACCAACCTTCTTTCAGCTATCCAATCTTGTAAGGCAAAAAGGAAGCCTATCAAATACGATGAGCATAACATTAGAAGAACAATTAGTCATGCTCCTCCACACCCTTGGCCACAATCTGAGGAATCATAAGATTTCCCACAACTTTGGTCACTCCGGAGAGACAGTAAGTTGATACTTCCACAAGGCCTTGACGGCTATCTTAGCACTCCATGTGGATTATCTCATACCACCTGGGCCAAGCACTCCTCCTGAAATTAGTGGGGAGGACCATTTTGATCCTTACTTCAAGGTAAACCCCCTAGCGCTACAAATTTCTTTGCCTTAGTGATAATATTATTACTGTCTTTCTTGACTACAGTTATCTTTCTATAGGATTGTGTTGGAGCAATTGATGGAACCCATATACTAGTCATTGTCGATGTCGACTTATAGGGTAAATATCAGGATAGAAAAGGGAACTTGTCACAAAATGTTATGGTTGTCTCTTCTTTTGATTATAAGTTTCACTATGTTCTTGGTGGTTGGGAAGGGTCTACTGCAAATAGCTGTGTTCTAGCTTCAGCTCTCAGTAGAGCCGATCCACTTGTTGTTCCCCCTAGTATGCCATTTCACACTGTATTTTTATTGAAGAAAATGATAAATGTTTGACGGTGTCAATGTTTCATGGTTTAACAATATATGTTATTTTGTAGGAAAATATTATTTTGTCTATGATGGATATCCAAATGTACCAAGATTTCTTGCACCTTACCGATGTACACGTTACCACCTGAAGGAGTTTTCAAGAGAAAACCCTATAAATAGCCCACAAGAGTTGTTTAACCACCAACACTCCTCTCTTAGAAATGAAATAGAGCATACATTTATCATTTTGAAGCAGCGTTTTCCTATCCTGAGGCATGCAATGTCTTATCCAATCATGAAACAAGCACATATTTTTTTGGCATGTTGCATACTGCACAACTTCATTACTATAGATGACAGTGTTCCATCCGAATTGGTTATTGAAGAGGATGACAATTGTGATGGGATAAATGTACTAATACTTGAGACATATGGGTTGAGTTAGTGTGATAGGGATGGTTGGGGGAACTTTAGAGATGATATAGCAAGTAGGATGTGGGAAGACTACAGACGTAGAAAATAGTTGTAGTTTTACAAGACCTTTCTTTATTCTTTAATGTGCTTTCATTCCTAACTGGTTGTTGTCTATGCCTCTTGAATTTGTAGGCCTGGTTGCATTAGGAAATATAAATCATACTATTGTAATGTTGATGCTCAAAATATGTGTTCTCATAGTTTACATATACAAAATTCTTTGAAAGAAATGAAGCCTATGTATGATTTCTAACTCTAATTTCTCTTTGATTAACATTCATGTGTGTATCTTGTTTGACACTTTTTCTTCTAAATGGGGATTGAGAGAATGGTAATTTGGCCCTCAAATTCTAATTCCACCTTTTCATGTGGAAGATGTACTAGAGAATATATACTAGAGCATATATAGTACAACTGTATGAACATAGTAGACCATATATAATTACAATACTGATTTAGTGTGCAATAGAATGAACACTGATTCAATGTGAAATAGAATGAACACTGAATCAATATCCATTCTATTGCACACTAATTCAGTTGCTCAAGAATACCACTTATCATCATTCTTGAGAAACTGAATCAATGTTTGTAGTGTTCATTCTGTTGCACACCGAATCAATGTTCATTCTGTTGCACACTGAATCAGTGTTCATTCTATTGCACATTGAATCAGTAAATAGTACAATTGTATGAACATAGTAGACCATATATAATTACAATATTGATTCAGTGTGCAATAGAATGAACATTGATTTAGTGTGCAATAGAATGAACACTACAAGACATTGATTCAGTTTCTCAAGACATAATGAACACTACAAGACACTGAATCAGTACTGTAATTATATATGGTCAATACTAAATGAACATAGTAGACCATAGTAGACCATAGTAAACTGTGTGAACATAGTAGACCATAGTAGACCATAGTAGACCATAGTAGACTGTGTGAACATAGTAAACCATATATACATGCATACTTAGCTACATGCAAATGAGAATGGATAATAAATAAATATATTACATATTGCTAGATATCATGCATAAATGCAATATTTTGGATTATATGCCACTGTTGTATGACTATTTATTTAATATCCATTCTCATTTGCATGTAGCTAATGATTGCATATAACAGGTGGTGTAGGTGATGTCCTTCATAGATCTCATGATGAGCATAGACGATGAGGTTCAAGTAAGCTAGTCAGCTTCTTCCTCTAAGAAGGTTATGTGGACAAGAGAGATGGAACGAAAGTTCCTAAACTTGCTCCATGATCAAGTTCACCTAGGAAGGAAAGGTGAAGGGGGCTTCAAAAAAGAAGCTTGGACAACCATTGAGAGGAAGTTCAATGCTAAGATGAACCTTAATTTGTCAAAGGAAAATTTCAAAAATAAGCTTAAAGGATGGAAGCAAGGTTTTAGAGTCATGAGAGAGTTGAGGAATATGAGTGGGTTTGCATGGAATGAAGCTACTCAATGTGTGGATGCTAATGACATGGTGTGGGAGGAGCTTCTAAAGGTAACATGTTGTTTTGAATATGTTGGTCTTAGCAATATTTCCTTCTTATTAAGTTAGATACAAGACAAAGATCTAATTCATTCACCATGACAAAATGCAGAGAAAAGAATTCAAAAGTGCCAAAGTGTACAAGAGACAACCCTTCCAGTACTACAGTGACCTAGCCTTCATTGTAGGTAATGACATAGCTGAAGGGATCACAGCTACTACTACACAAGAGATAGAAGAAGGGCTCAATATGGATGGGCCCACCTACATGGATTATGATGAGGATGTCCCTATGAGTACACCTCTTAATACTACACCTGATTTGGATGATGAATTATATCATTCCAATCCATCAAGTGCAAGTGGTCATCCAAATCCTTTGACATCATCACCAAGGAGGGGAAAGAGGAAGAAGGCAACCATGACTGGTTCGTTGGATGTGCTTTGTGAAACTATGAAAAGAATAGAAGAGGACTTTCATTTGCCTCTTCTAATCAAAGTGGACAATTCTGAATCTGATTATGTCTTGGATAGTGTCTATGAGGCTCTCAAAGGCATCCCTGATTTGAGTCAACCAACTATGCTAAAAGCATATGACACGTTCATGGCTGAAAAAGAAAGAGCCAAAGGGTTCTTGAAAATGAATGAAGATGAGAGGGTACAATATATTTCCATGAAGTTTGCAAATGTCTAGCTACTTCTTTTTTTCATTTTAAAGTATTATTACTTAAACATTGGCAAGGCTAGCCAAGATAATTTTTAAGTTGGCAAGGTTAGCCAAGATACTTGTCTTATCAACACCATACATTGTTTTGTTTATCAGCTTCTGCACTATATATGCTCTAGTATATTTTTCTTCTATTTCAACCATGATGATATTGTTTTTACTGTTATTTCATGCTATTTCAGCCATGATGATATTGTTTTTACTGTTATTTCATGCATTATGATATTTTTCTGCTATTCCAGCCATGATGATATTGTTTTTACTGGTACTTCATGATTATAAATGGAATACACCAAGGAGTAACACATGATGAAGATCAATTATAGCAATAATGCTATTTCAGCCATGATGATATTGTTTTTACTATTATTTCATGCTATTTCAACCATGATGATATTGTTTTTACTATTATTTCATGCATTATGATATTTTTCTACTATTTCAACCATGATGATATTGTTTTTACTGGTACTTCATGATTATAAATGGAATACACCAAGGAGTAATACATGATGAAGATCAATTATAGTGATAATGCTATTTCAACCGTGATGATATTGTTTTTACTATTATTTCATGCATTATGATATTTTTCTGCTATTTCAACCATGATGATATTGTTTTTACTGTTATTTCATGATTATAAATGGAATACACCAAGGAGTAACACATGATGAAGATGAGCTCATAATTGTGATATTGTTTTTACTGTTATTTCATGCTATTTCAACCATGATGATATTGTTTTTACTATTATTTCATGATTGTGAATGTAGCTATGCCTTTAGATGAGCTCATAAACTAAGCCCAATGCATATATAGTCTTCTTAGGCTAGATAGACTTCATTCTGAATTCAGTTAATAGAAAACTTTAAATTACCATGAATTTCTCTCCACTATGCTTCTATGACTATAATGGGAGCCTTTCACTCCTCAAAATACACCTAGGTTTCTTAGAACACTAATTCCATGGTGATTGTAGACTGTCATGTCCAATATTGATTCAGTGTCTTGTAGTGTTCATTATGTCTTGAGCAACTGAATCTCTATCTTGTAGTGTTCATTATGTTGCACACTAAATTAGTGTTCATTATGTTGCACACTGAAGTAGTGTTCATTATGTTGCATCTCTAAGGTCATTGTGCCATTATGTTTTAGTTTTGATACATCATGTTTGGTTATAGGAGTTCTTTTGCAATCCTAAACCACTATAACTTGTCTTTTAAAATGTATCATACTGTAGATTAACAATATTTATTGCATTTATATCTAGGGAAACCTTTTGTAAGGCTTCTTGAATATAGTATCTAAATGGAATCGATTTAGAGGTTCTGGATCCGTCACTTGCAAGATTTTCTTGTGGATCTAGGTTTTTTACCTATGTGGAATCTTCTATGGCATCTATTGTGTTTTACTTTGAGAAGATGCACTTGGCCTTTTAACTATTTGATTTGATTTGATGACACACATCTCTTCATATCTTATGACCAATTTTGGGCATTGTGTGGAATCAATGTTTAACTTACAATAAAGTAAACTATAATTATTTGACATTGTAACCAAAAACTCCAGCTTCATCCAATGTTGTAGCCTTGATTAAATCGAGGTATTTGAAGCTATTACATGTGAAAAGATTCCAAAAATTAGTTAAAAAGGAACTAAGGAAAAATGAAATTTCCTTACCCTCTTGGCATTTTTCTCAGCAGCTTCCTTTGTAGCTCTGGATGTTGCCTATTCATTAAATAGTCCCATTTGTAGAATCATCACAAAATGCTTCAAACATACACAACACCAATGGCTACATTTTAGTTCTACCAATTTCAATAGTATTATAAGAGAAATATCAATATGATGAAGTGCCTGGACACTAGTCCTAGTGGTGAATAGAAGCAACTACAAGTGACTTTGAAGTAAATATCTTTCACATATTCTTCTTACATGTACTTAGCTTCTACGTATGGAATTATCTCTTATCGGAGTGGGGAAGTTTTACAACTAATTAAGTTCAAACTCAATCTAATTATCAATACAATCAAACATTGTTTGTAAATTGAATAATTCCAAAATTTTATTTATTTCATGGGGCATCATTTGAATGCAGCCATGGAACTCATTATTCTACAAATTAATTCTTCTTTACACTATATAGTTTCTCTGCATATTCTCCAGCTCATATCTTCTTCGAACATGTGTGTGGTTTTCCTCTCTGTGCTATATCTTTTCACATTCCAGAGCACACTTTGATTTTGCATCCTTGTGGCTTCTCTATCCCTATCATAACTCTCTCACAATGCCCTCCTCCCTTGGTTTGTGTAGTTGCCTCTTTTTATTGTGGGCTCCCTTCACTCCCTTGGTCATTACCCTTTTTATTCCATGCAACGACATCTCTTTGAGGCATTGTGTAAACAATTAGAATGACTTTTCCATGCTTCTATATTTTAAACACATCTTCTTGGCAGCTGCAAATTTGCAATCACAACTTTTAGCAAAGCTCCTTTCATTTATGTGTTGATGACTTTCCATGCCCTTTTCCAGAGTTCCCATTTTTACAAAGGCAGGTAAAATGAAAACAAAACTATAAAGCTTGGCTTTATAAGATCACGTTTCTTTCAGGCATTTTGTCAAACATCACACTGCCTTGTCCATGATTCTTCATTTTTCATACATGTACGCCCAAGAATTTGCAGTTCTACAACATCTAAATTAAAGCAAACAAATTGGAAATGTTTTGTTTTTGGTTAAGATTCACCTGGAATTCTCTTGAAATAAGTGTTCACATTGTAGACTAGAATTCTCTTCAGATTCACATTGTAGACTATCATGTCCAATACTGATTTAGTGTCTTGTAATGTTCATTCTATCTTGAGCAACTAAATCAGTGTCTTGTAGTGTTCATTCTATTGCACACTGAATCAGTATTGTAATTATATATGGTCTACTATGTTCATACAATTGTACTATATACTAATTCAATTGCTCAAGAATGATGATAAGTGGTATTCTTGAGCAACTAAATCAGTGTGCAATAGAATGAACACTGATTTAGTGTTCATTTTGTTGCACACTGAATCATTATATAGTACAACTGTATGAACATAGTAGACCATATATAATTACAATACTGATTCAATGTCCTATAGTGTTCATTATGTCTTGTGCAACTGAATCAGTGTCTTGTAGTGTTCATTCTATTGCACACTAAATCAATGTTCATTCTATTGTACACTGAATTAGTGTTCATTTTGTTCCACACTGAATCAGTATTGTAATTATATATGGTCTAATATGTTCATACTGTTGTACTATATACTAATTCAGTGTGCGACAGAATGAACAATACAAGACACTGATTCAGTTGCTCAAGAATGATGATAAGTACTATTATTAAACAAATCCAAACTATTTGACAGTACTATTATTTAAAGTCTGGCTTGTTAATTATGCCTAAGAAGACTATATATGAATTGGGCTTAGTTTATGAGCTCGTTGATAATCCATTTGGATGTTGCATGCTAGTCAAGCTATGTAGTTTTTTAGCATATTCAAAATAGTTGTTCAGTTGAAGAAATCTCAAGTGAATGTGCCCAAGCCCTTCTACTTAAACTAGTCTATAGAGACAACTTAACTCATAATTGTAATTTAAAGTTTGGCTTGTCAATTATGCCTAAGAAGACTATATATGCATTGGGCTTAGTTTATGATAGTGGTAGCTTGGAGAATCTGGTGAGATTAGAATACATGGTTTGTTGTTGTAGCAATTCACAAAAACTACAAGTTGGAGTAGTTTTGAAAATAGTACTCCAGCTTGTACAAATTTTGTACATTGTTCCAACACCTACTTTTATGGTTTCCATCTTATATACATGTTGACGGTTCTTCGAGTACACATATATTGTTCATGATTTCAACTTACAATCTATATTTCTAATGACTACACATATTTCTGATGTTACTCCTTGGTGTATTAAATTTATTATTACGAGTATAGATGGGTTATTAGATCCTTTCAGTTTCAAATAGAAAGGCTCTTTAATCAACCATGGATTTTTAGAGTAGATTTGATTATGTGGAGTTTCTAAAATGTTATGAAGTGTATTTGAATGAACTCTCATTACTTCTTCACCGCTCATATGTTGTTCATGATTTCAACTTACAATCTATATTTCTGATGACTACACATATTTATGATGTTACTCCTTGGTGTATTACATTTATTACAGGAACTTTGCATGTTGTGTCTTCACACCACCATTTCATTGTTGGATTTTGTTCTTCCCATCTTCTATGTACGAGTATAGATGTGTTATTAGATCCTTTCAGTTTCAAATTGAAAGTCTCTTTAATCAACCATGGATTGTTAGAGTAGATTTGATTATGTGGAGTTTCTAAAATGTTATGAAGTGTATTTGAATGAACTCTCATTACTTCTTCACCACTCATATGTTGTTCATGTTTTCAACTTACAATCTATATTTTTTATGACTACACATATTTATGATGTTACTCCTTGGTGTATTACATTTATTATAGGAACTTTGCATTGTGTGTCTTCACACCACCATTTCATTGTTGGATTTTGTTCTTCCCCATCTTCTATGTATGAGTATAGATGTGTTATTAGATCCTTTTAGTTTCAAATTGAAAGTCTCTTTAATCAACCATGGATTGTTAGAGTAGATTTGATTATGTGGAGTTTCTAAAATGTTATGAAGTGTATTTGAATGAACTCTCATTAATTCTTCACCACTTAAAACTATTTGCAGTACCTGGGTAAGATGATAGTACTATTGAACATTAGTATGTTTCTTTTTATTGCAATTGTAATTAGTTCCTTACTAATTGATTTTTATTGCATCGTTGTCTTTGGTTTGTCATTTTGTTTTGAGTGTCATTAGTATAGCGTCCACGAGTTCGATGAATGTGCCTATGTGTCAATGCGGTGTTTGGCCATGCATGCTGAGGACATTACGCACAACAACTAATCCTCGGCATCAATTTTGGTGTTTCCCAAATACAAAAAAGGTCTGGATATGTAATTATATTTTATGTTTATAAATAATGTGACAACTAATCATTTTAGGAAGAACTGATGTAGTTTTGGTTTTATAGGGCAATATTGGATGTCAATACTTCTGGTGGGTCGATCAAACAACATTTACATCTACCCCATCTACATTTGTACTTGATGTAGGAAATGACTGCAACTTGTGCAAGGCTCAAGAGGTAGATAGTGCCGCCAAGATTGCTTCAATGGCAAAAGTAGAAATCATGTTTCTGCGATGCCTTATTTGTGTAGTTTGTGCACTACTTTGTTGGGACCATATGCGTAAATGTGGTTAACAGATGGCTATTGTAGATACATGAAGTTTTTTATAATTTCAAGTAGATACATTGGACATATTTTGATAAACTCGTGAACTTTTTTGTTGTTTATGACTTCATTATGATTTTGAATATAAAATTAAATATTAACCTTATTAAAAAAATTTGAAAAATATTTTTGATTTTCTATATAAAATAAAATAAAATAAAAAAATAAATATTTATGATTTTTTCTATAAAATAAAATAATAAATTAATAAAAATAAATTATTATATTAAAACAATTCAAAAAGGTAAATAAAAATCATACTCAAATTCCAATTCCAATTTCAAAAAGTGGAACCAAACGGAGGAAATACATCTTCTTGCTCATATTCCGGGTCAACCAAACAGTCCAAACTATAATCTGAAAATGAAAAATTGGATTATCAAATCCATAATTTGACCATTTATAGCATTTGATCAAATGCAACATTTCCTAATTCTCACTACCAAATGGGCCCTTAGTGACTCTATCATAGGTGCAAACTTATATTCCTCTGTTTGTGTTTTAACTGCAGGCATTGAAACCTGAGGGCCTGTCATAGGTACATTAGTGTGCTTTGGCATCTTGACTTCCTTTGTGGGTACTTGAGCTATAGGCACAGTGGGTGGGTACATGTGTATGTTCATGAAGACCTTCTCAAATGCTTTCTCTATTTCCTTAGCCACCAATTCATAGTTCTTGTCCATTATATGTAAAGTCCTTGACTTGGTTCTAAGATGTGCCTTCACCAGATCTAACAATAAAGTCTTCTCTTCTAGCAAACATACTAGGAGGGTTTCATCTAAGATCTTTTCCCTTATCCTTAGGTCCTCTTCAATGGCTTGTCATTTTAGGAATTCTAATATGTTCCACACATTATCTGGAATTGTAGTCTTCAGTTCTAGAACTATTTTCTTGAACTTCAGCATATGTTTGACAACCATTCCATGAATTTCTGACTTGTCAATTTCACTATACTTCTCATAGAACTTCCCTAATTGATCTATCCTACCTTCATCAATAATCATTGAACTTAGCAAACTGAGACTGGGTTTGAAACTTACTTATGGAGGTGCTTTTGTATTTTTCTTGTTCCTTGTTACTCACGAGGATGGATGACTGGTGCTAATCTGTTTCTTCCTTTTAGGCATTGCCTTATACTCAAGACGAGCAGTAAGGTCAATGGTTACCTTGGGCACAGAAGGGGTAACATCAGATTTACCCTTCTAATCATTTGATTTCTCAATTTTCACCTTTTTCATCTTTGGATCATCAGATTCTATCTTTGTTATAGCTATGCTCTCTATTTCCAAAGCAATCTTATCTTGCCTTGCTTTGTCTAGGTCTTCTTGGGATACTCCGTGAATTTTTAGATTCTCTGAAGTGACTTTGGCAACCTTTCTTTTTGTTGTTGTGTTGTTCAATACAAAATCTACTTCTCTTGTTTTCTCTTCATAAGTTCCCCATCTAGGTTCATTGGGGTCCTTAGGTGCTGACAATAAAACTTGAGCATAAGCTTCTAGAATAGGCTCTTCAACTTCATATCCTAATGGATGAATCCACTTTTTTCTTGGTTCAGTAGCCTCCATGCATGTTTTATTAGTGTCCACCAGGAAACAAATTGTGTCCTTGTATTTGTCAACAATACTTTCTGGAATCCTATATCTCATCTGCATTTTGACCCTAAATGTCTTCAATTCTAGAGTCATGTAATCCTTAAGGGTACTTTCTGTGGATGCCTTAAAGGATATTTGTGGCATGCTGGGAATAGATTTGTCTAGATACAAATTAGACAACCTTCCAAGAATATGGAAGTACATATAGATTATTAAAGACCCAAACCTGAATATCTTGGTCTTCTTATGCTTGATGGCTCTTATGTTGTCTATTAGTTGTGCATGCAAGATCTCACATAGATTAATCTCTCCATTCTCTTTTACCAACCTTATTGCTACTAGAATGGTGGCCGCTAACACACTGTTTACTCTACTGGTGTGCTGGAACCTGTATCCCAGTATCATGGACATCAATTTGATGTCTTTCTCCTCTATAGGCTCTATTGTCATTTCGCACTATCACTTCTTGATTTGCAGGCTTGTTCTACAAGTTTTCTAACATCCTTGCCCATTGGAAGAACAATGCCTTTCTTACAAAGACCTATCATTTCATGAATTAGGTCACCTATGATCCTTACAGGAACTTCACCTATTGAGAATAGGTCATCATGAATCCTGCTAAGTAGAATCTTTATCCATTTGGACTCATAGAACTCATATGTAGTTGCATATTCAATTATCAGATGGTTTTCAAGCTGCGTATACTCATCCATGAAGGTTTTATCAAGTTTCATCATTATTTCCATATGCGCTCTTATTCTATCCAAACCTACTAGTTCCTTCTTGCAATGTATGTATTCCCTAATATCTTCCACATCCATAACACCCATGGGAGTGCAGGAGAATGCACCTTCTAGGTCGTCTAATGTGGACTTGAATGGATGCCTCTTAAACACATATCTCTTCTTAACTACCACATCAAATACAATGGGAGTAGCCATTACTTGTATATCATTTTCCAAATGATCTCAAAGACTTCTGAATCGGTCTGACAAATTAGGGCTTCCACAACCGATCAAATGCACTGCTAATTGTAATACCCCAAAAATGGGCTATAGGTTCATTAACCTCCTACATCTTCAAATTGAATGAAATCGATACAAAAGTCCTAACCTAAGGCACATCTACACATTATCAAATTTAATTGATTATCCTAAATCCTACATCAAGGAATATTCCTAGAAATACTCCTAATTTACGATAATTATTCTTAATTTAATAATTACTTGGTGATAAATCTTATTTATCCTAAAATTTGATTAATTGAATATTCTGAATATTTAATTAATCAGATTTAATACTGCCACTTAATTATTTAATTACATTAAATTATATTTATTCATAAATTGTATTATTTAATTTTGACAATAAATCAAAAATCTTATGACTAATTGATTAAATTCTTATTTAATTGATTAATGTCAATTGCCAATTTTTAATAATATAGTTTTAAAATAAAGTTTGATTTAATAATTGATTAACCCATAAATCAATTGTTTTAATTTTAAAATCAGTTCAGTTGAGAATAAATCACTTTATTTTTAATTAATTTATAATTAAATCATGCACAATCAGAAAAGCAGTCAACTTTAAAACAACTTTAAATCAACTTTCAATTTCAATTTGTTAACTTTCTAAATTCAACATCTAATGATGAGTTGAAAAAGTGAACTAAAACTCTATTTTGAGATAAAAATTGCTTTTGCATGATTTTATGAATTAATTATTCTTGATTTCTTGTTAATTCAAAAATCAACCTGAGTTTATCAAGAGTGATTTATGGCTTTTGTCAATGCATCCTCAAGCCCTAGATTTCTATAAAAACAAGGCTCAACTCTTCATAATAGATCTCTCAAGCTTTCAATCCATCGATATCTCTCTAAAATCCCTTAAGCTTTCAATCTCACATCTCTCAAATTTGCACAATAACTCTGAGGAATTTACAACTGAAGAACAAAGATTCTGCGACAAGCAATTTTGTGAGATCAATTCATAGTTTTTCATAGCTTTGTATATCAATTCATATAATTCTTAGATTAATTTGCATATCATTTCAATTTCATTCAAGATTAATTTCATACAGTTTTTCATCCTATTGCATTAAAAATCCCAAAAAAATAGATTAATTTGCATTCATATTTCATTGCTTTCATCATTTTAAATCATTCGTTTAGGTGTTGCATTGTCACTGATCTTGATTTCAATATGAGAACATCATACTCGCACCTACTAGAAGGCAGTAAATCACCTGGTTAGCATATTTTGAATTACTTGTAGATTTCAGTTTTTGCTAACCTCTAATGTTTTACTGAAGTGTTATGTCTACAACTAGGTACAAAATTCACACACACATTTCTAGCACCCACCATGGGGCTTTGAAATGGGTTTCCATTCTATTCTATCAAATTTCTATCATTTTTCTTAAACCCACGACCACAAGGTTAATTTTTGTGAGTTTTGTGATAAATTTCTGGGTTGTTTTTCCAGAATTCTGACTAATGTTTTTATTTGTACATACACATATGACATGATAAAGATCCAAAATTTATATTTCTATAAATTTATTTGAGTTATCTTTCATTTTCCATTGGTTTGGATTAATTTTATTTTGATTTGTAAAAGTTATGATCATTTTAGTGAAGACTGTTCAGAACCTGATTTTATGAAATCCAACTAATGTTTTTATTGGTACATGCACATATGACATGATACAGATCCAAAACTTATATTTCTAGAAAGGTATTTGAGTTAGATTTCATTTCTATTGGTTTGGATTAATTCGGTTTTGATTTGCAAAAGTTATGATCATTTTAGTGAAGAGTGGTTTGAACTTGATTCTATGAAATCCAACTCATGTTTTTATTGGTACATGCACATATGACATGATACAGATCCAAAATTTATATTTGTGGAAATTTATTTGAGTTAGATTTCATTTTCCGTTGGTTTGGATTAATTTCATTTTGATTTTCAAAAGTTATGATTGATTTAGTGTAGATTGGTCAAAATCTGATTTTTTATGACAATAGGTTTTTCAATTATCAAATGACATATTATCTTTGACTAACCTGATTTTCTACCACAACGGGTTGACAAGTTGTGTTTCTTTTTTGATGGATTTTTATAACAGTGGGTTTCATGTTCAAGAATAGGTAATTTTTTCATAACAATGGTTTGCAGGTGCAGGTGCAGGTATGTCTTGTGGGTACAAAAGATAGAAGACAAATGCTCAAAAATTGCTAAAATAGGTAAAATCTACTAAGCACATTGTGAGGAACTCAGGTATTCTATTACATCTGATAACACTTCATTTTGGGACATAAAACAAACTCTCTTGTGTCAAGCTTGAGTGTCTTTAAAACTTTCATAATTCACACTTCAGTTTTGGGCTCTAAAACGAACATAGATTTGCCTTTTGCATATCTGTTACACGTGAAAAATTGTCTCGCATTCCCTTGATTTGCATCCTTAGCTTTTGATTGACATATTCCCTCTCTGGAGAGATTGATAGACCATAAGTTATTGACATCACAGATCTTGGTCAGATAATTTCAATCTTAGCGTGTAAGATTAATCTATCTTCTTTGTTTTGGTGAAGTGAAGAGGCTAGGGGATTATGCTCTACTTCCTTTTTGGATAGTATGAAAAACCCAGATCGTTGAATCCGATCTAGTCCCCCTGTGGTATATTTTGTGAGTCACCTTTAGAGAGGGTTAACCATAGTGGACATTCCCTTAATTGGGTCAACCACGTGGATGGAACCTTAAGTGGTAGTAGCCATTTTCACCGTGGTAGCAGTAGTCGCTATATAAATGTCCTTGTGGAAAAAATTTTCATAGGTGTGGTCTCTTGTTGGGCTGTCAGATCTCCCTAGAAGCTCCTGATTGATTAAATTCTCAAACTATATCAAAACCCTAGTGCACCTGGATTGGAGTTCACCCTCTTGAGATCACAAAAGTTGCAGAGTCAGACCATTACTACAAACCCTAGCGAGGCCAAATTTTTCATTTTCTAGGACTATGTGCGTTATTGAAAAACTTTTTGGAACATACACAAGTAGTATTCCTAGGGATTAACACCATTAAGTCACTATTTCTTGTTCATGCACAAGGTTGCTTTTGCCCTTGTTCATTGTTTTCATATGATTGATTGCTTCCCTTGGCTTGATATTATGTGTGTTTGTTATCTACTTGGTTATTGAAAATGAACGATCCCAAACTATTACATGAATCTACAAACTTGAACAGAGAAAAACTTGCAAACAAACTAGTTCTGAAAACTAAAAAATTGCAAATTTGAAGCAAAAACATTTCTAGTGTCAAAAGTCATCCTGAAATTTCAAAACTCGTATCAAAGCTAAAGTCAAAGTTGTCAAAAAACTCCAAAATTTGTCAAAAATCTAGTTTTTACAACCTACTTCTAGATTCTGTCAAACAAATCATTGTGTCATAAACAGAGCAAAACCTATGAAAAATCCATCCATTTTCCTAAAGTGATCTCTTGAGTCTGATTTAGCCTTCTAATTTATCGATTTGAGTCTTTTTCATCTTGTGTCAAAACCTTGTCAAAATTATCTTCAAAATTCAGTCTTCTTACAAAATGGCTAAGTGTTGAGAGCTCATGCCCGCCATCTATTGGGCATCTACCCATACTACTGTGGCATAGTATCCTTCATTTATGTCTGATCTAATCTTCAATCAATTCAATCTTGACAAAGTTGCATCATTTGATCTTCTTGAATCAATTCTTCAGTTGTCTTCATCTTCTCTCTTGCTTCACCCAAGGTTAATGGTGGAAACTAGAGCTTCCTCACACAAGAAATCCAGAGAAGCATCTCATACCTTACCTCTATCTACTCATGTGGGTCCAACCTTTGACAAACTCTACAATTCAGGTCTTTATGAAGACAACGGTCTTAGCAATCTTTGATTAAAAACTAGTTACATACCCCCTCCTCCATCAATCCAAGGGGTCAATAAAAAATCTCTACATCAATCTATTCTAGGGAGTCCTAAAACCCCTAACATGTCTCATGGAGGGACACATCATGGGTCTCAAGGACATCACTCTCAACATGGTGCGGATCAAGAGCCCACATCTTCTGAAATTGCTCAATATCAAAACGATGATGACTTCAAGAAAATTATGAGGCATTTCTTGAAGGAAGACAGAGAAACATGCTTTCTAGAACTAGCTCGTCAAGGGGATAAACTTCCTCCCAAATTTAATGTTGAAGATATCATTACACATGAGGAAGAAACTCTAATCATAGCTATGATGAAACAGATGCATGTCATGCAACTCAAACTTAACAAACTTTAAAAAGAAAAGGAACCTAAAGAGTTCTCCATGGAGGCTCTATGCCCTTTTCCATTTGATAAAGACTTGTACATGCTGCCATTCCCTAAAAGAGTGGAGATACCTAAGTATGATAAGTATGATGGAAACTCTAATCCTCAAGATCATGTTAGAGAATTTTGTACTCAATATATGGAGTTCATGCACAAACCAAATTATTTAATGCATCTTTTCCCTCGATCTCTGGGAGGGTCAGCCATTCATTGGTTCTCAAAAATGCCTCCAACTATCAAAATTTTTGAGGATTTAATCAAACTATTCTATCAACAATAATCCTATAACATCCAACATTCGGTCACCATGATTGACATCTACAATCCAAAATAATACTCACAAGAACTATTCTTGACTTTTCTCAAAAGATGGAGGAAGAAGTTTTCTCTATATGCTAGACCCATTCTAGAAACTAAGAAGCTAGAAATCTTCATCAACAATCTTGTTCCAGAACTCAACTACCACTTGCAAATGCAAAATCATACATCCTTTGATAAGATGGTAGAAAATGCAATCAAAATTGAGAAAGTACTTATGCAAAAAGGAGACATATCACTTCAAAAGGACAAGTATGAATCTGGATCTAGTTCTAAGGATAGAGGCAAAAAATGGAACAAGAATAAAGGCGTTGTCATAGATGGTGTTGTTGATAATATATGTCCCCCTTCTAAGGCACCTTCTTTCAATCTCACTATTGGCAGCCAAGCCATCAAAGCTTCTGAAGCTAAAGCAATAGAATCTAACAAGAAACCATCTACTTACAAACCTTGGGCTACAGATCCTAACCACAAATTCACTCCTCTTGGAGAGTCCTTGGAATCTACCATGAAAAATTTGTTGGCTAACAACATCATTTACTTGCCTGAGATCTGACCATTTGATCCTGAACCTAAACCAAAATGGTGGAAAGAGACCGATTTCTGTGACTTCCATCATAATAAGGGTCATAAAACCGATAACTATGTACGCTTGAATCACCTCATACAAGACAAAATTGATAATGGAGAAATCACGATTGACAATCATAAAAGAAATAATGATCATACATCATTCACGGAGCCATTTCTAAAACATGGTAAAGAAGATTCTTCTTCTCAACCTAATATGGGTGCTAAAGTCAATTATGCCTACTTTGGAAATAATGATGTCATCAATATGGTTGAACCATGTCTATCTGAGCGTTGCAATGTCATCACAATTGTACGAAGAGATAGATAAAATCAATTAACTAACGCAGTTACTCAATCTAAAGCTCAAGCGCATCTACCAGGACAAATCCCAAATTCATCCAATGTCCCTAAGATGCCTTACAGTCTTTCATCTGTTTCTAAACAGAAGGCTACATCTAAATCTTCAAATCCTAAAGACACGAGGCCTACATCATACAGTATTCTCCAACAACTCTAGCATAAAAATGCAAAAGTCTCCATGTTTGAGTTGCTTTGGATATCTCTAGCTCATAGAGCCATTCTAGACAAAGCTCTACTTGGATCCAATGTTCCTAACAACCTTGATTTAGACAGATTCTAGACTATGGTTGGTCATCTTACATCTCTGTAGTATATCTCCTTTTCAGAGGAAGATGATAACTCCTTGAGTCATCCACATAATCAACCCTTTCATATTGAAGTCTTGATACAAAACCATCATGTCAAACATGTGTTGATAGATGGGGGCATTGGCTTAAACATTTTTTCTTTCAACTTGATCACACAATTGGGATTTTCAGAAATGACTATTGATCCTCGAAAGAAGATAGCTATCAAATCATATGATTGGCAAGAAAGATCTTCCAAAGGGACCATTGTCTTACCTATCAGAACAAGTCCAGTAATCAGAGATACTACATGTCAAGTTCTTGATCTACCTTTGGCTTCCAACATCCTTTTAGGGAGACCCTAGATACATGAAATGAAAGCTATTCCTTTTACATACCATCAATGTTTGAAATTTCCTTATGGAGTAGAGGTAACCATTCTAGTAGACATATCTACAACTTGCAATGCATTGAAATAAAGTGCAGATAAACTTGTTCCTAATAACAGAGAATCTTCCACTAAGAAAACATATGTAGCATCCACATCCAAGATGGAAGACATTGCAAAAGAGGTCAAAATCAAAGATAATGGTATGGGATAATACACAATGGAACCCATTTTATCTCTCCAATCTCTCCTGTTGTCCCCTAAGTCTTATGGGAAACTGTCAGACAAAGTGAAACCTAATGCTAAAAAATCCCAAGTCCTATTCAATGGAAGCTTTGTTCTAGAACAAGTACCTAAACAAGAGTTTGAGGAAGATGAATTTGTGCTTGCATGGTTGTATAAAGAGGAATCTAACTCTCAGTCAGTCCATAAATGTGACTCCATTTCAAGCAGAATTCCCCAGAAGTCATATGGACTAGGGGACAAATTGATCACAAAAATCGGATATACTAGAAAAGGACCTATAGGACTACAAGGTAAGGGTCTTCTATCACCTCTTGACCACCATGGTCGAACCAAGAAGGATACAACAAGTCTAGGATATAAGAAGAAGCCTTTCTATCTTAGCAAGAACTCCACGCATGTCTTAGAATAGATTGAACCAAAGGAAGAAACAATAGAACAGTCTGATAGTGATGAGTTAGACACCACTGAGGAGCTCATTCCTTATGAGCATTTTCCTAAATAGATAAAAGGCCTCCTTAAAGCTGAAGATGATCGAATAAAAAGAATCAATGTAGTAAACACACAAGAACCTACTATAGAATAAGAGATAGTTGCACCACAAGAACCAGCTAATCTCGAAGATAATAAAATAGATAAAGAGGAAGGTGGTAGTTATTCTGAGGCAAATTATCATGAGTATGAATTCAAATCAAAATATGAGGGTAACCCTTCTTGGGGTATTCACCCTGACTTTACTCATGTTCTCAATTTTCCTAGAGGCATAGATGAGAAATCAAATGACTATGAATGGGGAGTCATTCTACAGGAAGATGAGCTTATCACAGAAAAAATTGATGTTATTCACCAATATGCACCTAAACCTAATGTAAGTCTGATGCAGGAGCATCCTGGGTGTAAGAGCAATCTTGCATCACCCAAACATATTTCTGTTTTTATATTCAATAAGGGCTATTTTATGCAGAGCTGCTATTTATGGAAAGTTACTATTTTTGGTAATTTTTGTATGTGCTCAGAATGATCTGATTTCTTTCTTGGAGATTCATTTTGGTCATATAAGTCTTCCAGTAAAGTTTCATTGCCAGATCAAGTGTATATTGGAAGATATTGAAGATTTTCGGTATTGGCAGCAGGGTACAGAAACTTTGAACTCAGTTTTGAAGGCTTTAGAGGCCCCGGATGAGGTCAAAAATTTAGGTGACAGTCACTTGCGCAGGTCAAGCCTGTAGAGCGCTTCGTGGCGTTTCCAAAATGGGGTTATAATAGCCGATCAGGTCAACTGGTGATGACTTATGGTCTTCGAAAGTTGGACCACCTGAAATGGCAAAAAATAATTTTCTTCAAAATTTCTGTTCGGGTTTCAAAGGTTATTTTGAGCCGACTATAATGTAATAAAATGTAAAATAAAATAATTCTAAGTTTGGTTGGCCTTATTGGCTAAAATTCTGGAACCTTCCCAGGCGGTGGAAAATTGCCTATAAAAGGAAGGTTGTATTATTATCTTAGGCAGTTCAGAATAGTTCTGGGGTAGTAGATCTGGGTAATAGTTCAAGGCTTTGTCTTATAGAATATGGTAAGGGAATGCCATGTGGCTTTGCATATTGTAATTCTGAAAGTTTGTAATTCCACATTTGTGGAGATAATAAGAAGCCAATTTTATGTTCTTGCATATTGTTGTTGTTTCTCTATTTCTATTATGTGTTTGTGGTATTAAGGGAAGCACCCTTCATCAAGTGGTATCAGAGTAGGAGTTCTTGAGTGTGTAAACAGATCGCCGACTGTGAGGCAGTTTGCACCAGGACCGTGGCTAGGGTTTCAGCGCGCATCGCGAAAATACCTCCACGAAGGGAACGTGGTGGAAGAGTTGGTGTTGTAACACCTGAGGTTAGAGAGCTGCAGAGACAGGTGCGAGCATTGCAAGAAGAGATTCGCACAGGAATGAATCTTAATGTCAGAGATGAAAGCGAGGATGAAGCCGAAGAAGAATATCAAGAAGGAGAAGCTGAAATTGTGAACCAGGAGGAAGAAAGACTTTTTCGGGCGATTTTCAAGATTGGAAAAAGACCTAAGATTGAGGTTCCTACATTTTCTAGAAATCTTAACCCAGAGGAATTGATCGACTGGATCAATGAATGTGAGGAATATTTTGAGTATGAAGATGTTGAGGATCCTGATAGGGTCAAATTTGCGAAGGCCAGACTGAAAGGTCATGCAAAGATCTGGTGGCAAGAAATTCAATTGGAGCCAAATAGAAGAGGGAAAGATAAAATCACAAGATGGGATCAGATGGTGGATAAATTGAAGTGACAGTTTATTCCTGTTGATTATGAGCTTGATCTACTAAAGAAAATGCAAAGTTTGAAGCAAGCAGGAAGATCTGTTCAGGAGTATACAGAGGAGTTCTATCGACTCCTCATCAGAATAGGCCATGCAGAAGCTGATAAGGAGAAAGTTGCCTGATACCTTAATGGGTTAAGGCCAAGCATTCAGGAGGAGTTGAATCTGGTTCGAATGAACAGTATTGAGGAGGCATACCAATTTTCCCTAAAAGTAGAGGAAAAGCTGAACAAGAAGTTCGAGAGCAGACAAAATGGAAGAGGTCGCGGTGGACGATCTGGTGGACGATCATATGGTGGCCGAAATGAAGATCCAAAAAACAAGGATGAGGCCAGTAGAAGTCAGAATCAGTGAGGAAATAATTCCAATCACTTCCAGGATCAGAATAATAGAGATCAGAGAGGAAGAGGAAGAGGACAAGGATCTGGAAGAGGTGGCTTCCGTGGAACATGTTTTCACTATGGAGAAGAAGGTCATAGGGCATTTGAATGTCCTCAGCACCAAGGCAGAACAGACAGGAGAAATGAAGGCCAGGCCAGAGTTGCACATGTAGATGAAGATGCCAGATTATCAAATTCTGAAGATGCTGAAAGAGGAGAAACGTTGATTAACAGAAGAGTCCTGTTGAGTGGTGAGAATGAACCTCAGCAAATGAGGAGCCTATTTCGCACTAGGTGCAAGTGTGAAGGTAAATGTTGTGATGTGATTATTGATAGTGGGAGCACTGACAATTTGGTGTCAGAAGAGATGGTGACAAAGTTGAAGCTCAAGAGACAGAAACACTCACATCCATATCGGATTGCCTAGGTACAGGATGACCACAAGGTCATGGTCAATGAACAATGCCTAGTAAAGTTCAAGGTTGGCGGATACCAAGATGAGGTATTGTGTGATATCATATCTATGGATGCATGTCATATGTTGTTGGGTAGACCATGGCGGTTTGACAGATGTGCTGTACATGATGGTCGTGCGAATACCTATTCCCTGACAAAGGATGGAGTGCGACATAAGCTAAAACCATTGAAGGAGATCGAAGAAAAGGTATGTGGTAATGCAAGGATAACTTTTGTTGATGAAAGAAATTTCCTAGATGGTATGAGGCATGAGCATGTATGTTTTGCTTTAATTCCAAAAGCTGGTAAAGAGGAAGTAGAAGATGTTCCTGTAGAAGTTGCAGATTTGTTGAATGAATTTCAGGATATTGTATCCGATAACATGCCTGATGGATTACCACCAGTCAGGAAGATCAGTCATCAGATGGACTTGATCCTAGGAGCGAGTTTGCCAAATAAGGCAGCACACAGAATGACACCTGCAGAAAGTGATGAGTTGAACAGACAAGTACATGAACTGATACAGAAAGGATTGATCCGTGAGAGTCTGAGTCCCTGTGCTGTACCAGTGGTATTAGCACCAAAAAAGAATGGAGAATGGAGGATGTGTATAGATTCTAGGGCAATAAACAAGATCACAATCAAGTATAGGTTTCCATTGCCATGAATGGATGATATTATGGACTGTTTGAGTGGAGCTGTGTATTTCTCAAAGATAGATCTGAAGAGTGGATATCATCAGATTCGGATCAGAGAAGGAGATGAATGGAAGACTACCTTCAAGACAAAGGAAGGACTATATGAGTAGTTAGTCATGCCTTTTGGGCTAACCAATGTGCCGAGCACTTTCATGCGGCTCATGAACGAGGTTCTGAAAGAATTTCTGGGTAAGTTTGTCATTGTTTACCTAGATGATATTTTAATCTTTAGTAAGACATTGGATGAGCATATGATGCATATTCGTATGGTATTTGAGAAGTTGAGAAAAGAAAAATTGCTGATTAATTTGAAGAAGTGCAATTTTCTGAAGAAAGAGTTGGTGTATTTGGAGTTTGTAGTTTCAAGAGAAGGTCTAAAAATGGACCTAGAGAAGGTACAGGCTATCCTTGAATGGCCTATGCCAAAGAGTGCTACTGAGGTAAGATCTTTTCATGGTCTAGCTAGCTTTTATAGAAAGTTTATCACAGATTTTAGTAGTATTTGTGGACCCTTGACTGAAACAATGAGAGGGGATAGAAAAGAGTTTAAGTGGACTAATGGGGCAGAAAAGAGTTTTCAATTGTTGAAACAAAAAGTTACAGAAGAACTTGTTTTAGCACTTCCAGATTTTAATAAGGTGTTTCAAGTAGATTGTGATGCTAGTGGTACTGCAATAGGAGCTGTTATGAGCCAAGAAGGTAAACCTGTTGCTTATTTCAATGAGAAGTTAAATGATGCCAAGAGGAAATATTTTGTTTATGATCAGGAATTTTATGCTATAGTTCAGGCATTAAAGAAGTGGAGACATTATCTACTTCCTAAGGAGTTTGTTTTGTATACTGATCATCAAGCTTTGCAATATTTGAATAGTCAAGGAAAGTTGAATCAGAGGCATTTGAAATGGGTTGAGTTTTTGCAGAGTTATACATTTGTTTTGAAACACAGGAGTGGAAAGTCTAATAGGGTTGCAGATGCTCTTAGCAGAAGGCAACTATTGCTGATAGAAATGCAGATTGAAGTGGTTGGATTCAAAGAACTCAAGAATTTGTATCAAGAGGATCTTGATTTTGGTGAACTTTGGAAAGCTTGTACAGAACCTGCTACTCTAGACAGGACGAAATGGCTGGATTTCATCATCCAGGATGATATGCTATTCAAAGGGAGTCAATTGTGCATACCACGAAGTTCTGAGGGAGAATCTCATCAAGGAGAAGCATAGCAGAGGATTGGCTGGACATTTTGGTCGTGACAAAACCCTTTCTTTGGTTAGTGAGAATTACTATTGGCCACAGTTGCAGCAAGATGTGAAGAAGTTTGTACAGAGTTGCAGAGTATGTCAAATGGCGAAAGGAGTGAAGCAGAATAAAGGGTTGTATTAGCCATTACCTGTACCAGAGAAGCCTTGGGAGGATATCAGCATGGACTTTGTTCTGGGTTTACCGAGGACTCAGCGGGGATATGATTCAATATTTGTGGTGGTTGACAAATTTTCAAAAATGGCACATTTCATTCCCTGCAAGAAGACTAATGATGCTATTCATGTAGCCGAATTATTTTTCAGAGAAGTAGTGAGACTTCATGGTTTGCCAAAGACCATAGTTTCAGATCGGGACACTAAGTTTGTTGGATATTTCTGGCGTACATTGTGGAAGAATTTGAAGACAAATTTGAAGTTCAGTTCATCACATCACCCACAGACTAATGGACAGACAGAGGTGGTGAATAGGAGTTTGGAAAATTTGCTGAGATGTTTGGTTGGGGATAAGCCAACTGGATGGCATTTGATTTTACCACAGGTAGAATTTGCATACAATAATTCTGTCAATAGGAGCACTAGTAAATCACCATTCCAAATTGTATATGGAAGTAGTCCAAGAAATGCATCTGAGTTGAGAAAGATAGATAAAGAAGAAATAAGTAGTGCTGAGGCTGAGGATTTTGCAGAACACTTGAAAAACATCCATGAGGAGGTGAGGAAGCATATTAACAAGATGAATGCGCAGTATAAGGCTAAGGCAGATGAGAAAAGGAGGCATAAAGAATTTCAGGTTGGCGATGAAGTCATGGTTCATTTGTGGAAGGAGCGGTTTCCAGTTGGTACATATAACAAGTTGAAAATGAAGAAGTTTGGGCCATGTAAGATACTGAAGAAGCATGATTCAGAAAATGCATATCAGGTAGAATTGCCTAGTGAGCTGAATATTTCACCAGTGTTTAACATTTCAGATCTGACAGAGTATCATGAAGGAGGTGTTGAAGATGAGATCACAACAGCACAGTGGAGTATTCCAGCAACTAGTTCAGACACTAAGGAGATCGAAGACATACTAGACAGTCGTGTTGGTAGAAGCACAAGGAATAGGACATATGAAGAGTATTTGGTCAAATGGAAAGGATGACCTGTAGAAGATTCATCGTGGCTAACAAAGGAGGAGGTTAACCATCTTGGTTTTTCTCTGCACACCTGAGTCGTGACAGGGTCACTTCTCAAATTACCCTGGGTGTCTGATGCAGGAGCATCCTGAGTGTAAGAGCAATCTTGCATCATCCAAAAATATTTCTATTTTTATATTCAATAAGGGCTATTTTATGCAGAGCTACTATTTATGGAAAGTTACTATTTTTGGTAATTTTTGTATGTGCTCAGAATGATCTGATTTCTTTCTTGGAGGTTCATTTTGGTCATATAAGTCTGTCAGTAAAGTTTCATTGCCAGATCAAGTGTATATTGGAAGATATTGAAGATTTTCGGTATTGGTAGTAGGGTACAGAAACTTTGAACTTAGTTTTGAAGGCTTTAGAGGCCCCAGATGAGGTCAAAAATTTGGGTGACAGGTGCATGTGCTAGTTAAGCTTGTAGAGCGCTTCGTGGCATTTTCGAAATAGGGTTATAATAGCCAATCGGGTCAACTGGTGATGACTTATGGTCTTCGAAAGTTAGACCACCTGAAATGGCAGAAAATAATTTTCTTCAAAATTTCTATTCGGGTTTCAAAGGTTATCTTGAGCCGACTATAATGTAATAAAATGTAAAATAAAATAATTCTAAGTTTGGTCGGCCTTATTGGCTAAAATTCTGGAACCTTCCTAGGCGGTGGAAAATTGCCTATAAAAGGAAGGTTGTATTATTGTCTTAGGCAGTTCAGAATAGTTCTGGGGTAGTAGATCTGGGTAATAGTTTGAGGCTTTATCTTACAGAATATTGTAAGGGAATGCCATGTGGCTTTGCATATTGTAATTCTAAAAGTTTGTAATTCCACATTTGTGGAGATAATAAGAAGCTAATTTTCTGTTCTTGCATATTGTTGTTGTTTCTCTATTTCTGTTATGTGTTTGTGGTATTAAGGGAAGCACCCTTCATCAAGTGGTATCAGAGCAGGAGTTCTTGAGTGAGTAAACAGATCGCCGACTCTGAGGCAGTTTGCACCAGGACCGTGGCTAGGGTTTCAGCGCGCATCATGAAAATACGTCCACGAAGGGCACGTGGCAAAAGAGATGGTGTTGTAACACCTGAGGTTAGAGAGCTGTAGAGACAGGTCCGAGCATTGCAAGAAGAGATTCCCAAATGAATGAATCTTAATGTCAGAGATGAAAGCGAGGATGAAGCCGAAGAAGAATATCAAGAAGGAGAAGCTGAAATTGTGAACCAGGAGGAAGAAAGACTTTTTCGGGCGATTTCTAAGATTGGGAAAAGACCTAAGATTGAGGTTCCTACATTTTATGGAAATCTTAACCCAGAAGAATTGATCGACTGGATCAATGAATGTGAGGAATATTTTGAGTATGAAGATGTTGAGGATCCTGATAGGGTCAAATTTGCGAAGGCCGGACTGAAAGGTCATGCAAAGATCTGGTGGCAAGAAATTCAATTGGAGCGAAATAAAAGAGGGAAAGATAAAATCACAAGATGGGATCGGATGGTGGATAAATTGAAGCGACAGTTCATTCCTGTTGATTATGAGCTTGATCTACTAAAGAAAATACAAAGTTTGAAGCAAGTAGGAAGATCTGTTCAGGAGTATACAGACGAGTTCTATCGACTCCTCATCAGAACAGGCCATGCAGAAGCTCATAAGGAGAAAGTTGCCCAATACCTTAATGGGTTAAGGCCAAGCATTCAGGAGGAGTTGAATCTGGTTTGAATGAACAGTATTGAGGAGGCATACCAATTTTCCCTACAAGTAGAGGAAAAGTTGAACAATAAGTTCAAGAGCAGACAAAATGGAAGAGGTCACGGTGGACGATCTGGTGGACGATCATATGGTGGCCGAAATGAAGATCCAAAAAATAAGGATGAGGCTAGTAGCAGTCAGAATCAGCGAGGAAATAATTCCAATCGCTTCCAGGATCAGAATAATAGAGATCAGAGAGGAAGAGGAAGAGGACAAGGATCTGGAAGAGGTGGCTTCCGTGGAACATGTTTTCATTATGGAGAAGAAGGTCATAGGGCATTTGAATGTCCTCAGCACCAAGGCAGAATAGACAGGAGAAATGAAGGCCAGGCCAAAGTTGCACATGTAGATAAAGATGCCAGATCATCAAATTCTGAAGATGCTGAAAGAGGAGAAACGTTGATTAACAGAAAAATCTTGTTGAGTAATGAGAATGAACCTGAGCAAAGGAGGAGCCTGTTTCGCACCAGGTGCAAGTGTGGAGGTAAATATTGTGATGTGATTATTGATAGTGGGAGCACTGACAATTTGGTGTCAGAAAAGATGGTGACAAAGTTGAAGCTCAAGAAACAAAAACACCCACATCCATATCGGATTGCTTGGGTACAGGATGACCACAAGTTTATGGTCAATGAACAATGCCTAGTAAAGTTCAAGGTTGGCGGATACCAAGATGAGGTATTGTGTGATATCATATCTATGGATGCATGTCATATGTTGTTAGGTAGACCATGGTAGTTTGACAAATGTGCTGTACATGATGGTCATGCGAATACCTATTCCCTGACAAAGGATGGAGTGCGACATAAGCTAAAACCATTGAAAGAGACCGAAGAAAAGGTATGTGGTAATGCAAGGATAACTTTTGTTGATGGAAGAAATTTCCTAGATGGTATGAGGCATGAGCATGTATGTTTTTCTTTAATTCCAAAAGCTGGTAAAGAGGAAGTAGAAGATGTTCCTGTAGAAGTTGCAGATTTATTGAATGAGTTTCAGGATATTGTATCCGATAACGTGCCTGATGGATTACCACCAGTCAGGAAGATCAGTCATCAGATGGACTTGATCCCAGGAGCGAGTTTGCCAAATAAGGCAGCACACAGAATGACACCTGCAGAAAGTGAGGAGTTGAACAGATAAGTACATGAACTGATACAGAAAGGATTGATCCGTGAGAGTCTGAGTCCCTGTGCTATACCTGCGGTATTAGCACCAAAGAAGAACGGAGAATGGATGATGTGTACAGATTCTAGGGCAATAAACAAGATCACAATCAAGTATAGGTTTCCATTGCCACGAATGGATGATATTATGGACTGTTTGAGTGGAGCTGTGTATTTTTTAAAAATAGATCTGAAGAGTGGATATCATCAGGTTCGGATCAGAGAAGGAGATGAATGGAAGACTGCCTTCAAGATAAAGGAAGGACTATATGAGTGGTTAGTCATGCCTTTTGGGCTAACCAATGCGCCAAGCACTTTCATGCGGCTCATGAACGAGGTTCTGAAAGAATTTCTGGTAAGTTTGTCATTGTTTACCTAGATGATATTTTGATCTTTAGTAAGACATTGGATGAGCATATGATGCATATTCGTATGGTATTTGAGAAGTTGAGAGAAAAAAAATTGCTGATTAATTTGAAGAAGTGCAGTTTTGTGAAGAAAGAGTTGGTGTATTTGGGGTTTGTAGTTTCAGTAGAAGGTCTAAAAATAAACCTAGAGAAGGTACAGGATATCCTTGAATGGCCTACACCAAGGAGTGCTACTGAGGTAAGATCTTTTCATGGTCTAGCTAGCTTTGACAGAAAGTTTATCAAAAATTTTAGTAGTATTTGTGACCCTTGACTGAAATAATGAGAGGGGATAGAAAAGAGTTTAAGTGGACTAATGGGGCAGAAAAGAGTTTTCAATTGTTGAAACAAAAAGTTATAGAAGAACCTGTTTTAGCACTTCTAAATTTTAATAAGGTGTTTCAAGTAGATTCTGATGCTAGTGGTACTGCAATAGGAGCTGTTATGAGCCAAGAAGGTAAACCTGTTGCTTATTTCAGTGAGAAGTTAAATGATGCCAAGAGGAAATATTCTGTTTATGATCAGAAATTTTATGCTATAGTTCAGGCATTAAAGAAGTGGAGACATTATCTACTTCCTAACGAGTTTGTTTTGTATACTGATCATCAAGCTTTGCAATATTTGAATAGTGAAGAAAAGTTGAATCAGAAGCATTTGAAATGGGTTGAGTTTTTGCAGAGTTATACATTTGTTTTGAAACATAGGAGTGGAAAGTCTAATAGGGTTGCAGATGCTCTTACCAGAAGGCAACTATTGCTGACAGAAATGCAGATTGAAGTGGTTGGATTCAAGGAACTCAAAAATTTGTATCGAGAGGATCCTGATTTTGGTGAAGCTTGAAAAGCTTGTACAGAACCTGTTACTCTAGACAGGACAAAATGGTTGGATTTCATCATCCAGGATGATATGCTATTCAAAGGGAGTCAATTGTGCATTCCACGAAGTTCTATGATGGAGAATCTCATCAAGGAGAGGCATAGCGGAGGATTGGCTGGACATTTTGGTCGTGACAAAACCCTTTCTTTGTTTAGTGAGAATTACTATTGGCCACAGTTGCAGCAAGATGTGAAGAAGTTTGTAAAGAGTTGCAGAGTATGTCAGATGGCGAAAGGAGTGAAGCAGAATATAGGGTTGTATCAGACATTACCTGTACCAGAGAAGCCTTAGGAGGATATCAGCATGGACTTTGTTCTGGGTTTACCGAGGACTCAGCGGGACATGATTCAATTTTTGTGGTGGTTGACATATTTTCAAAGATGGCACATTTCATTTCCTGCAAGAAGACTAATGATGCTATTCATGTAGCCGAATTATTTTTCAGAGAAGTAGTGAGACTTCATGGTTTGCCAAAGACCATAGTTTCAGATCGGGACACTAAGTTTGTTGGATATTTCTGGCGTACATTATGGAAGAAGTTGAAGACAGATTTGAAGTTCAGTTCATCACATCACCCACAGACTGATGGACAGACAGAGGTGGTGAATAGGATTTTGAGAAATCTGCTGAGATGTTTGGTTGGGGATAAGCCAACAGGATGGGATTTGATTTTACCACAGGCAGAATTTACATACAATAATTCTGTCAATAGGAGCACTGGTAAATCACCATTCTAAATTGTATATGGAAGGAGTCCAAGAAATGCATCTGAGTTGAGAAAGATAGATAAAGGAGAAATAAGTAGTGTTGAGGTTGAGGATTTTGCAGAACACTTGAAGAACATCCATGAGGAGGTGAGGAAGCATATTAACAAGATGAATGCGCAGTATAAGGCTAAGGCAGACGAGAAAATGAGGCATAAGGAATTTCAGGTTGGCGATGAAGTCATGGTTCATTTGCGGAAGGAGCGGTTTCTAGTTGCTACATATAACAAGTTGAAAATGAAGAAGTTTGGGCCATGTAAGATACTGAAGAAGCATGATTCAGGAAATGCATATCAGGTAGAATTGCCTAGTGAGCTGAATATTTCACTAATGTTTAACATTTCAGATCTGACAGAGTATCATGAAGGAGGTGTTGAAGATGAGATCACAACAGCACAGTGGAGTATTCCAGCAACTAGTTTAGACACTAAAAAGATCGAAGACATACTAGATAGTCGTGTTGGTAGAAGCACAAGGAATAGGACATATGAAGAGTATTTGGTCAAATGGAAAGGATGACCTGTAGAAGATTCATCATGGCTAACAAAGGAGGAGTTTAACCGTCTTGGTTTTCCTCTGCACACCTGAGTCGTGACAGGGTCACTTCTCAAATTACCCTAGGTGTCTGATGCAGGAGCATCCTGGGTGTAAGAGCAATTTTGCATCACCCAAAAATATTTCTATTTTTATATTCAATAAGAGTTATTTTGTGCAGAGCTGCCATTTATGGAAAGTTACTATTTTTGGTAATTTTTGTATGTGCTCAGAATGATCTGATTTCTTTCCTGGAGGTTCATTTTGGTCATATAAGTCTGCCAGTAAAGTTTCATTGCCAGATCAAGTGTATATTGAAAGATATTGAAGATTTTCGGTATTGCCAGCAGGGTACAAAAATTTTGAACTTAGTTTTGAAAGCTTTAGAGGCCCCGGATGAGGTCAAAAATGTGGGTGACGAACGCTTGCGCGTGTCAAGCCTGTAGAGCACTTCGTGGTGTTTCCAAAATGGGGTTATAATAGCCGATCGGGTCAACTGGTGATGACTTATGGTCTTCGAAAGTTGAACCACCTGAAATGGCAGAAAATAATTTTCTTCAAAATTTCTGTTCGGGTTTCAAAGGTTATCTTGAGCCGACTATAATGTAATAAAATGTAAAATAAAATAATTCTAAGTTTGGTCGGCCTTATTGGCTAAAATTCTGAAACCTTCCCAAGCGGTGGAAAATTGCCTATAAAACGAAGGCTGTATTATTGTCTTAGGCAGTTCAGAATAGTTATGGGGTAGTAGATCTGGGTAATAGTTCGAGACTTTGTCTTACAGAATATTGTAAAGGAATGCCATGTGGCTTTGCATATTGTAATTCTAAAAGTTTGTAATTCCACATTTGTGGAGATAATAAGAAGCCAATTTTCTGTTCTTGCATATTGTTGTTGTTTCTCTATTTCTGTTATGTGTTTATGGTATTAAGGGAAGCACCCTTCATCAAGTGGTATCAGAGCAGGAGTTCTTGAGTGTGTAAATAGATCGCCGACTATGAGGTGGTTTGTACCAGGACCGTGGCTAGGGTTTCAGCGCGCATCTCGAAAATGCCTCCACAAAGGGAACGTGGTGGAAGAGCTGGTGTTGTAACACCTGATGTTAGAGAGCTGCAGAGACAGGTGCGAGCATTGCAAGAAGAGATTCGCAAAAGAATGAATCTTAATGTCAGAGATGAAATCGAGGATGAAGCCGAAGAAGAATATCAAGAAGGAGAAGCTGAAATTGTGAACCGGGAGGAAGAAAGACTTTTTCGGGTGATTTTTAAGATTGGGAAAAGACCTAAGATTGAGGTTCCTACATTTTCTAAAAATCTTAACCCAGAGGAATTGATCAACTGGATCAATGAATGTGAGGAATAGTTTGAGTATGAAGATGTTGAGGATCCTGATACGGTCAAATTTACGAAAGCCAGACTGAAAGGTCATGCAAAGATCTGGTGGCAAGAAATTCAATTGGAGCGAAATAGAAGAGGGAAAGATAAAATCACAAGATGGGATCGGATGGTGGATAAATTGAAGCGACAGTTCATTCCTGTTGATTATGAGCTTGATCTACTAAAGAAAATGCAAAGTTTGAAACAAGCAGGAAGATCTGTTCAGGAGTATACAGAGAAATCCTATCGACTCCTCATCAGAACAGGCCATGCAGAAGCTGATAAGGAGAAAGTTGCCTGATACCTTAATGGGTTAAGGCCAAGCATTCAGGAGGAGTTGAATCTGGTTCGAATGAACAGTATTGATGAGGCATACCAATTTTCCCTAAAAGTAGAGGAAAAGTTGAACAAGAAATTCGAGAGCAGACAAAATGGAAGAGGTCGCGGTGGACGATCTGGTGGATGATCATATGGTGGCCGAAATGAAGATCCAAAAATCAAGGATGAGGCCAGTAGCAGTCAGAATCAGCGAAGAAATAATTTCAATCGCTTACAGGATCAGAATAATAGAGATCAAAGAGGAAGAGGAAGAGGACAAGGATTTGGAAGAGGTGGCTTCCGTGGAACATATTTTCACTGTGGAGAAGAAGGTCATAGGGCATTTGAATGTCCTCAACACCAAGGCAGAACAGACAGGAGAAATAAAGGCCAGGCCAGAGTTGCACATGTAGATGAAGATGCCAGATCATCAAATTTTGAAGATGCTGAAAAAGGAGAAATGTTGATTAACAGAAGAGTCTTGTTAAGTGGTGAGAATGAACCTGAGCAAAGGAGGAGCCTGTTTCGCACCAGGTGCAAGTGTGAAGGTAAATGTTGTGATGTGATTATTGATAGTGAGAGCACTGACAATTTGGTGTCAGAAGAGATGGTGACAAAGTTGAAGCTCAAGAGATAGAAACACCCACATCCATATCGGATTGTCTGGGTACAGGATGACCACAAGGTCATGGTCAATGAACAATGCCTAGTAAAGTTCAAGGTTGGCGGATACCAAGATGAGGTATTCCGTGATATCATATCTATGGATGCATGTCATATATTATTGGGTAGACCATGGCAGTTTGACAGATGTGTTGTACATGATGGTCGTGCGAATACCTATTCCCTGACAAAGGATGGAGTGTGACATAAGCTAAAACCATTGAAGGAGACCGAAGAAAAGGTATGTGGTAATGCAAGGATAACTTTTGTCGATGGAAGAAATTTCCTAGATGGTATGAGGCATGAGCATGTATGTTTTTCTTTAATTCTAAAAGCTGATAAAGAGGAAGTAAAAGATGTTCCTGTAGAAGTTGCAGATTTGTTGAATGAGTTTTAGGATATTGTATCTGATAACATGCCTGATGGATTACCACCAGTCAGGAAGATCAGTCATCATATGGACTTGATCCCAGGAGCGAGTGTGAAAAATAAGGCAGCACACAGAATGACACCTGCAGAAAGTGAGGAGTTGAACAGACAAGTACATGAACTGATACAAAAAGGATTGATCCGTGAGAGTCTGAGTCCCTGTGCTGTACCAGCGGTATTAGCACCAAAGAAGAATGGAGAATGGAGGATGTGTACAGATTATAGGGAAATAAATAAGATCACAATCAAATATAGGTTTCCATTGCCACGAATGGATGATATTATGGACTGTTTGAGTGGAGCTGTGTATTTCTCAAAGATAGATCTGAAGAGTGGATATCATCAGATTCGGATCAGAGAAGGAGATGAATGGAAGACTGCCTTCAAGACAAAGGAAGGACTATATGAGTGGTTAGTCATGCCTTCTGGGCTAACCAATGCGCCAAGCACTTTCATGCGGCTCATGAACGAGGTTCTGAATGAATTTCTAGGTAAGTTTGTCATTATTTACCTAGATGATATTTTTATCTTTAGTAAGACATTGGATGAGCATATGATGCATATTCGTATGGTATTTGAGAAGTTGAGAGAAAAAAAATTGCTGATTATTTTGAAGTGCAGTTTTGTGAAGAAAGAGTTGGTGTATTTAGGGTTTGTAGTTTCAGGAGAAGGTCTAAAAATGGACCCAGAGAAGGTACAGGCTATCCTTGAATGGCTTACGGCAAGGAGTGCTACTGAGGTAAGATCTTTTCCTGGTTTAGCTAGCTTTTACAGAAATTTTATCAGAAATTTTAGTAGTATTTGTGGACCCTTGACTGAAACAATGAGAGGGGATAGAAAAGAGTTTAAGTGGACTAATGGGGCAGAAAAGAGTTTTCAATTGTTGAAACAAAAAGTTACAGAAGAACCTATTTTAGCACTTCTAAATTTTAATAAGGTGTTTCAAGTAGATTGTGATGCTAGTGGTACTGCAATAGGAGCTGTTATGAGCCAAGAAGGTAAACCTGTTGCTTATTTCAGTGAGAAGTTAAATGATACAAAGAGGAAATATTCTGTTTATGATCAGGAATTTTATGCTATAGTTCAGGCATTAAAGGAGTGGAGACATTATCTACTTCCTAAGGAGTTTGTTTTGTATACTGATCATCAAGCTTTGCAATATTTGAATAGTCAAGGAAAGTTGAATCAGAGGCATTTGAAATGGGTTGAGTTTTTGAAGAGTTATACATTTGTTTTGAAACATAGGAGTGGAAAGTCTAATAAGGTTGCAGATGCTCTTAGCAGAAGGCAACTATTGCTGACAGAAATGCAGATTGAAGTGGTTGGGTTCAATGAACTCAAGAATTTGTATCGAGAAGATCCTGATTTTGGTGAAGCTTGGAAAGCTTGTACAGAACCTGTTACTCTAGACAGGATGAAATGGCTGGATTTCATCATCTAGGACGATATGCTATTCAAAGGGAGTCAATTATGCATTCCACGAAGTTTTATGAGGGAGAATCTCATCAAGGAGAAGCATAGCGGAGGATTGGTTGGACATTTTGGTCGTGACAAAACCCTTTCTTTGGTTAGTGAGAATTACTATTGGCCACAGTTGCAGCAAGATGTGAAGAAATTTGTACAGATTTGCAGAGTATGTCAGATGGCCAAAGGAGTGAAGTAGAATACAGGGTTGTATCAGCCATTACCTATACCAGAGAAGCCTCGGGAGGCTATCAGCATGGACTTTGTTCTGGGTTTACCGAGGACTCAGTGGGGACATGATTCAATTTTTGTGGTGGTTGACAGATTTTCAAAGATGGCACATTTCATTCCCTGCAAGAAGACTAATGATGCTATTCATGTAGCCGAATTATTTTTCAGAGAAGTAGTGAGACTTCATGGTTTGCCAAAGACCATAGTTTCAGATCGGGACACTAAGTTTGTTGGATATTTCTGGCGTACATTGTGGAAGAATTTGAAGACAGATTTGAAGTTCAGTTCATCACATCACCCACAGACTGATGGACAGACAGAGGTGGTGAATAGGAGTTTGAAAAATCTGCTGAGATGTTTGGTTGGGGATAAGCCAACAGGATGGGATTTGATTTTACCATAGGCAGAATTTGCATACAATAATTCTGTCAATAGGAGCACTGGTAAATCACCATTCCAAATTGTATATGGAAGTAGTCCAAGAAATGCATCTGAGTTGAGAAAGATAGATAAAGGAGAAATAAGTAGTGCTGAGGCTGAGGATTTTGCAGAACACTTAAATAACATCCATGAGGAGGTGAGGAAGCATATTAACAAGATGAATGCGCAGTATAAGGCTAAAGCAGATGAGAAAAGGAGGGATAAGGAATTTTAGGTTGGCAATGAAGTCATGGTTCATTTGCAGAAGGAGCAGTTTCCAGTTGGTACATATAACAAGTTGAAAATGAAAAAGTTTGGGCCATGTAAGATACTGAAGAAGCATGATTCAAGAAATGCATATCAGGTAGAATTGCCTAGTAAGCTGAATATTTCACCAGTGTTTAACATTTCAGATCTGACAGAGTATCATGAAGGAGGTGTTGAAGATGAGATCACAACAGCACAGTGGAGTATTCTGGCAACTAGTTCAGACACTAAGAAAATCGAAGACATACTGGACAGTCGTGTTGGTAGAAGCACAAGGAATAGGACATATGAAGAGTATTTGGTCAAATGGAAAGGATGACCTATAGAAGATTCATCGTGCCTAACAAAGGAGGAGGTTAACCATCTTGGTTTTCCTCTGCACACCTGAGTCGTGACAGGGTCACTTCTCAAATTACCCTAGGTGTCTGATGTAGGAGCATCCTGGGTGTAAGAGCAATCTTGCATCACCCAAAAATATTTTTGTTTTTATATTCAATAAGGGCTATTTTGTGCAGAGCTGCTATTTATGGAAAGTTACTATTTTTGATAATTTTTGTATGTGCTCAGAATGATCTGATTTCTTTCTTGGAGGTTCATTTTGGTCATATAAGTCTACCAGTAAAGTTTCATTGCCAGATCAAGTGTATATTGGAAGATATTGAAGATTTTCGGTATTGGCAGCAGGGTACAGAAACTTTGAACTTAGTTTTGAAGGCTTTAGAGGCCTCAGATGAGGTCAAAAATTTGGGTGATGAGCGCTTGCGCCGATCAAGCCTGTAGAGAACTTCGTGGCATTTCTGAAATGGGGTTATAATAGCCGATCGGGTCAACTGGTGATGACTTATGGTCTTCAGAAGTTGGACCACCTGAAATGGCAGAAAATAATTTTCTTCAAAATTTATGTTTGGGTTTCAAAGGTTATCTTGAGCCGACTATAATGTATTAAAATATAAAATAAAATAATTCTAAGTTTGGTCGGCCTTATTGGCTAAAATTCTAGAACCTTCCCAGGCGGTGAAAAATTGCCTATAAAAGGAAGGCTGTATTATTGTTTTAGGCAATTCAGAATAGTTCTGGGGTAGTAGATCTGGGCAATATTTGAATAGTCAAGGAAAGTTGAATCAGAGGCATTTGAAATAGGTTGAGTTTTTGCAGAGTTATACATTTGTTTTGAAACATAGGAGTGGAAAGTTTAATAGGGTTGCAGATGCTCTTAGCAGAAGGCAACTATTGCTGACAGAAATACAGATTGAAGTGGTTTGGTTCAAGGAACTCAAAAATTTATATCGAGAGGATCCTGATTTTGGTGAAGCTTGGAAAGCTTGTACAGAACCTGTTACTCTAGACAGGATGAAATGGCTAGATTTCATCATCCAGGACGATATGCTATTCAAAAGGAGTCAATTGTGCATTCCATGAAGTTCTATGAGGGAGAATCTCATCAAGGAGAAGCATAGCGGAGGATTGGCTAGACATTTTGGTCGTGACAAAATCCTTTCTTTGGTTAGTCAGAATTACTATTGGCCACAGTTGCAGCAAGATGTGAAGAAGTTTGTACAGAGTTGCAGAGTATGTCAGATGGCGAAAGGAGTGAAGCAGAATATAGGGTTGTATCAGCCATTACCTGTACCAGAGAAGCCTTGGGAGGATATCAGCATGGACTTTGTTCTGGGTTTATCGAGGACTCAGCGGGGACATGATTCAATTTTTGTGGTGGTTGACAGATTTTCAAAGATGGCACATTTCAATCCCTGCAAGAAGACTAATGATGCTATTCATGTAGCCGAATTATTTTTCAGAGAAGTAGTGAGACTTCATGGTTTGCCAAAGACCATAGTTTCAGATCGGGACACTAAGTTTGTTGGATATTTCTGTCATACATTGTGGAAGAAGTTGAAGAAAGATTTGAAGTTCAGTTCATCACATCACCCACAGACTGATGCACAGATAGAGGTGGTGAATAGGAGTTTGGGAAATTTGCTGAGATTTTTGGTTGGGGATAAGCCAAGAGGATGGGATTTGATTTTAGCACAGGCAGAATTTGCATACAATAATTCTGTCAATAGGAGCACTGGTAAATCACCATTCCAAATTGTATATGGAAGTAGTCCAAGAAATGCATCTGAGTTGAGAAAGATAGATAAACGAGAAGTAGTGCTGAGGCTGAGGATTTTGCAGAACACTTGAAGAACATCCATGAGGAGGTGAGGAAGCATATTAACAAGATGAATGCGCAGTATAAGGCTAAGGCAGATGAGAAAAGGAGGCATAAGGAATTTCAGGTTGGCGATGAAGTCATGGTTCATTTGCGGAAGGAGTGGTTTCTAGTTGGTACATATAACAAGTTGAAAATGAAGAAGTTTGGGCCATGTAAGATAATGAAGAAGCATGATTCAAGAAATGCATATGAGGTAGAATTGCGTAGTGAGCTGAATATTTCACCAGTGTTTAACATTTCAGATTTGACAGAGTATCATGAAGGAGGTGTTGAAGATGAGATCACAACAGCACAGTGGAGTATTCTAGCAACTAGTTCAGACACTAAGGAGATCAAAGACATACTGGACAGTCGTGTTGGTAGAAGCACAAGGAATAGGACATATGAAGAGTATTTGGTCAAATGGAAAGGACGACCTATAGAAGATTCATCGTAGCTAACAAAGGAGGAGGTTAACCGTCTTGGTTTTCCTCTGCACACCTGAGTCGTGACAGGGTCACTTCTCAAATTACCCTGGGTGTCTGATGCAGGAGCATCCTGGGTGTAGGAGCAATCTTACATCACCCAAAAATATTTTTATTTTTATATTCAATAAGGGCTATTTTGTGCAGAGCTGCTATTTATGGAAAGTTACTATTTTTGGTAATTTTTGTATGTGCTCAGAATGATCTGATTTCTTTTTTGGACGTTCATTTTGGTCATATAAGTCTGCCAGTAAAGTTTCATTGCCAGATCAAGTGTATATTGGAAGATATTGAAGATTTTCGGTATTGCCAGCAGGGTACAGAAACTTTGAACTCAGTTTTGAAGGCTTTAGAGGCCCTAAATGAGGTTAAAAATTTAGGTCATAGGCTCTTGCATGAGTCAATCCTGTAGAGCACTTTGTGGCATTTCCGAAATGGGGTTATAATAGCCGATCGGGTCAACTGGTGATGACTTATGGTCTTCGGAAGTTGGACCACCTGAAATGGCAGAAAATAATTTTCTTCAAAATTTCTGTTCGAGTTTCAAAGGTTATCTTGAGCCGACTATAATGTAATAAAATGTAAAATAAAATAATTCTAAGTTTGGTCAGCCTTATTAGCTAAAATTCTGGAACCTTCCTAGGCGGTGGAAAATTGCCTATAAAAGAAAGGCTGTATTATTGTCTTAGACAGTTTAGAATAGTTCTGGGGTAGTAGATCTGGGTAATAGTTCAAGGCTTTGTCTTACAGAATATTGTAAGGGAATGCCATGTGGCTTTGCATATTGTAATTCTGAAAGTTTGTAATTCCACATTTGTGGAGATAATAAGAAGCCAATTTTCTGTTCTTGCATATTGTTGTTGTTTTTCTATTTCTGTTATGTGTTTGTGGTATTAAGGGAAGCACCCTTCATCAAGTGGTATCAGAGCAGGAGTTCTTGAGTGTGTAAACAGATCGCTGACTGTGAGGTAGTTTGCACCAGGACCGTGGCTAGGGTTTCAGCGCGCATCGCGAAAATACCTCCACGAAGGAAACGTGGCGGAAGAGCTGGTGTTGTAACACCTGAGGTTAGAGAGCTGTAGAGACAGGTGCGAGCATTCCAAGAAGAGATTCGTAGAGGAATGAATCTTAATGTCAGAGATAAAAGAAAGGATGAAGCCGAAGAATAATATCAAGAAGGAGAAACTAAAATGGTGAACCAGGAGGAAGAAAGACTTTTTCGGGCGATTTTCAAGATTGAGAAAAGACCTAAGATTGAGGTTCCTACATTTTCTGGAAATCTTAACCCAGAAGAATTGATCGACTGGATCAATGAATGTGAGGAATATTTTGAGTATGAAGATGTTGAGGATCCTGATAGGGTCAAATTTGCGAAGGCCAGACTGAAAGGTCATGCAAAGATCTGGTGGCAAGAAATTCAATTGGAGCGAAATAGAAGAAGGAAAGATAAAATCACAAGATGGGATCGGATGGTGGATAAATTGAAGCGACAGTTCATTCCTGTTGATTATGAGCTTGATCTACTAAAGAAAATGCAAAGTTTGAAGCAAGCAGGAAGATCTGTTCAGGAGTATACAAATGAGTTCTATCGACTCCTCATCAGAACAGGCCATGCAGAAGCTGATAAGGAGAAAGTTTCCCGATACCTTAATGGGTTAAGGCCAAGCATTCAGGAGGAGTTGAATCTGGTTCGAATGAACAGTATTGAGGAGGCATACCAATTTTCCCTAAAAGTAGAGGAAAAGCTGAACAAAAAGTTTGAGAGCAGACAAAATGGAAGAGGTCGCGGTGGACGATCTGGTGGATGATCATATGGCGGCCGAAATGAAGATCCAAAAAACAAGGATGAGGCAAGTAGTAGTCAGAATCAGCGAGGAAATAATTCCAATCACTTCCAGGATCAGAATAATAGAGATCAGAGAGGAAGAGGAAGAGGACAAGGATCTGGAAGAGGTGGCTTCCGTGGAACATATTTTCACTCTGGAGAAAAAGGTCATAGGGCATTTGAATTTCCTCAGCACCAAGGTAGAACAGACAGGAGAAATGAAGGCCAGGCCAGAGTTGCACATGTAGATGAAGATACCAGATCATCACATTCTGAAGATGCTGAAAGAGGAGAAACATTGATTAACAGAAGAGTCCTGTTGAGTGGTGAGAATGAACCTGAGCAAAGCAGGAGCCTGTTTCATACCAGATGCAAGTGTGAAGGTAAATGTTGTGATGTGATTATTGATAGTGGGAGCACTGACAATTTGGTGTCAGAAGAGATGGTGACAAAGTTGAAGCTCAAGAGATAGAAACACCCACATCCATAACGGATTGCCTAGGTACAAGATGACCACAAGGTCATGGTCAATGAACAATGCCTAGTAAAGTTTAATGTTGGTGGATACCAAGATGAGGTATTGTGTGATATCATATCTATGGATGCATGTCATATGTTGTTGGGTAGACCATGGCAGTTTGACAGATGTGCTGTACATGATGGTCATGCGAATACTATTCCCTGACAAAGGATGGAGTGCTACATAAGTTAAAACCATTGAAGGAGAACGAAGAAAAAGTATGTGGTAATGCTAGGATAACTTTTTTTGATGGAAGAAATTTCTTAGATGGTATGAGGCATGAGCATGTATGTTTTGCTTTAATTCCAAAAGCTGGTAAAGAGGAAGTAGAAGATGTTCCTGTAGAAGTTGCAGATTTGTTGAATGAGTTTCAGGATATTGTATCCAATAACGTGCCTGATGGATTACCACCAGTCAGGAAGATCAGTCATCAGATGGACTTGATCCCAGGAGCGAGTTTGCCAAATAAGGCAGCACACAGAATGACACCTGTAGAAAGTGAGGAGTTGAACAGACAAGTACATGAACTGATACAGAAAGGATTGATCTCTGAGAGTCTGAGTCCCTATGCTGTACCAGTGGTATTAGCACCAAAGAAGAATGGAGAATGGAGGATGTGTACAAATTCTAGTGCAATAAACAAGATCACAATCAAGTATAGGTTTCCATTGCCATGAATGGATGATATTATGGACTGTTTGAGTGGAGCTGTGTATTTCTCAAAGATAGATCTGAAGAGTGGATATCATCAAATTCGGATCAGAGGAGATGAATGGAAGACTGCCTTCAAGACAAAGGAAGGACTATATGAGTGGTTAGTCATGCCTTTTGGGCTAACCAATGCGCCGAGCACTTTCATGCGGCTCATGAACGAGGTTCTGAAAGAATTTCTGGGTAAGTTTGTCATTGTTTACCTAGATGATATTTTGATCTTTAGTAAGACATTGGATGAGCGTATGATGCATATTCATATGGTATTTGAGAAGTTGAGAGAAGAAAAATTGCTGATTAATTTGAAGAAGTGCAATTTTGTGAAGAAAAATTTGGTGTATTTGGGGTTTGTAATTTCAGGAGAAAGTCTAAAAATTGACCCAGAGAAGGTACAGGCTATTTTTGAATGGCCTACGCCAAGGAGTGCTACTGAGGTAAGATCTTTTCATGGTCTAGCTAGCTTTGACAGAAAGTTTATCAGAAATTTTAGTAGTATTTATGGACCCTTGACTGAAACAATGAGAGGGGATAGAAAAGAGTTTAAGTGGACTAATGGGGCAGAAAAGAGTTTTCAATTGTTGAAACAAAAAGTTACAGAAGAACCTATTTTAGCACTTCCAGATTTTAATAAGGTGTTTCAAGTAGATTGTGATGCTAGTGGTACTGCAATAGGAGCTATTATGAGCCAAGAAGGTAAACCTATTGCTTATTTCAGTGAGAAGTTAAATGATGCCAAGAGGAAATATTTTGTTTATGATCAGAAATTTTATGCTATAGTTCAGGCATTAAAGAAGTGGAGACATTATCTACTTCCTAAGGAGTTTGTTTTGTATACTGATCATCAAGCTTTGCAATATTTGAATAGTCAAGGAAAGTTGAATCAGAGGCATTTGAAATGGGTTGAGTTTTTGAAGAGTTATACATTTGTTTTGAAACACAGGAGTGGAAAGTCTAATAGGGTTGCAAATGCTCTTAGCAGAAGGCAACTATTGCTGACAGAAATGCAGATTAAAGTGGTTGAGTTCAAGGAACTCAAGAATTTGTATCGAGAGGATCTTGATTTTGATGAAGCTTGGAAAGTTTGTACAGAACCTGTTACTCTAGACAGGTTTAAATGGCTGGATTTCATCATCCAAGATGATATGCTATTCAAAGGGAGTCAATTGTGCATTCCACGAAGTTCTATGAGGGAGAATCTCATCAAGGAGGAGCATAGCGAAGGATTGGCTGGACATTTTGGTTGTGACAAAACCCTTTCTTTGGTTAGTGAGAATTACTATTGGCCATAGTTGCAGCAAGATGTGAAGAAGTTTGTAAAGAGTTGCAGAGTATGTCAGATGGCGAAAGGAGTGAAGCAGAATATAGGGTTGTATCAGCCATTACCTATACCAGAGAAGCCTTGGGAGGATATCAGCATGGACTTTGTTCTGGGTTTATCGAGGACTCAGCGGGGACATGATTCAATTTTTGTGGTGGTTGACAGATTTTCAAAGATGGCACATTTCATTCCCTGCAAGAAGACTAATGATGCTATTCATGTAGCCGAATTGTTTTTCAGAGAAGTAGTGAGACTTCATGGTTTGCCAAAGACCATAGTTTCAGATCGGGACACTAAGTTTGTTGGATATTTCTGGTGTACATTGTGGAAGAACTTGAAGACAGATTTGAAGTTCAGTTCATCACATCATCCACAGACTGATGGACAGATAGAGGTGGTGAATAGGAGTTTGGGAAATCTGCTGAAATGTTTGGTTGGGGATAAGCCAACAGGATGGGATTTGATTTTACCACAGGCAGAATTTGCATACTATAATTCTGTCAATAGGAGCACTGGTAAATCACCATTCCAAATTGTATATGGAAGTAGTCCAAGAAATGCATCTGAGTTGAGAAAGATAGATAAAGGAGAAATAAGTAGTGCTGAGGCTGAGGATTTTGCAGAACACTTGAAGAACATCCATGAGGAGGTGAGGAAGCATATTAACAAGATGAATGCGCAGTATAAGGCTAAGGCAGATGAGAAAAGGAGACATAAGGAATTTCAGGTTGGCGATGAAGTCATGGTTCATTTGTGGAAGGAGCGGTTTCCAGTTGTTACATATAACAAGTTGAAAATGAAGAAGTTTGGGCCATGTAAGATACTGAAGAAGCATGATTCAGGAAATGCATATGAGGTAGAATTGCCTAGTGAGCTGAATATTTCACTAGTGTTTAACATTTCAGATCTGACAGAGTATCATGAAGGAGGTGTTGAAGATGAGATCACAACAGCATAGTAGAGTATTCCAGCAACTAGTTCAGACACTAAGGAGATCGAAGACATACTGGACAGTCGTGTTGGTAGAAGCACAAGGAATAGGACATATGAAGAGTATTTGGTCAAATGGAAAGGATGGCCTATAGGAGATTCATCGTGGCTAACAAAGGAGGAGGTTAACCGTCTTGGTTTTCCTCTGCACACCTGAGTCGTGACAGGGTCACTTCTCAAATTACCCTGGGTGTCTGATGCAGGAGCATCCTGGGTGTAAGAGCAATCTTGCATCACCCAAAAATATTTCTATTTTTATATTCAATAAGGGCTATTTTGTGCAGAGCTGCTATTTATGGAAAGTTACTATTTTTGATAATTTTTGTATGTGCTCAGAATGATCTGATTTCTTTCTTGGAGGTTCATTTTGGTCATATAAGTTTGCCAGTAAAGTTTCATTGCCAGATCAAGTGTATATTGGAAGATATTGAAGATTTTTGGTATTGGCAGTAGGGTACAGAAACTTTGAACTTAGTTTTGAAGGCTTTAGAGGCCCCGGATGAGGTTGAAAATTTGGGTGACGGGCGCTTGCACAGGTCAAGCCTGTAGAGCGCTTCGTGGCGTTTCTGAAATGGGGTTATAATAGCCGATCGGGTCAACTGGTGATGACTTATGGTCTTTGGAAGTTGGACCACTTGAAATGGCAGAAAATAATTTTTTTCAAAATTTCTGTTCGGGTTTCAAAGGTTATCTTGAGCTGACTATAATGTAATAAAATGTAAAATAAAATAATTCTAAGTTTGGTCGGCCTTATTGGCTAAAATTCTGGAACCTTCCCAGGCGGTGGAAAATTGCCTATAAAAGGAAGGCTGTATTATTGTCTTAGGCAGTTCAGAATAGTTCTGGGGTAGTAGATCTGGGTAATAGTTCGAGGCTTTGTCTTACAGAATATTGTAAGGGAATGCCATGTGGCTTTGCATATTGTAATTCTGAAAGTTTGTAATTCCACATTTGTGGAGATAATAAGAAGCCAATTTTATGTTCTTGCATATTGTTGTTGTTTCTCTATTTCTGTTATGTGTTTGTGGTATTAAGGGAAGCACCCTTCATCAAAGTCTAGAGTGAAATAATAAACTGAACAAGTCTGGTCCACAGATGGCTGAAGTGGACTTCCACAATGACATTGAACCTATTCACACATTAAATGTCTTAAGTTGTAATATCACCTTCAAACTTGAGAGTCAGGTTAGGACCAATGATGATAGATCCATATCTATAAACACTGTCTCCCAATCATTTCCCACTTTGACTATCCAACATCCTGAACTTCTTGACCAAACCTCCACAAATCTGAGCAAAGATATCTTTACTTTCCCAAATGAATATGCATTTGCTTGCTACCTAAATGTAGTTGAGCCTATGAAGAATTCCATTAGTGAACTGAGCATTAGCATGCCGGAGTCAAACATCAAGTATCTTAGTCAGAAAAATAAGAATAAGAATAAAAAGAAAAGGAGTTCTGAGGGTGAAAACTATTTTGTGGCAGTCTCAGAACCTACAAAAGTAAAAATAAAAGATGTATCCAAAGGTGAAAACCTCTTTGAGGTGCCTAAGGATGAGATATTTGATGTCCTTCTGAGTCATTTACAAGATAGATCTCTAGTTCTAATTGAGCCCACTCAATCTATCCACTTGGGAACAGCAGAAGAACCACAGTTGATCCATGTAGCACAATCTTTATCAGAAGAAGAAAGCAAAAATTTACCATATTCCTAATAGAAAATAAGATCAACTTTGCATGAAAATATTCAAATATGCCAGAGTTGGATCTTGATCTTATAATGCACCATTTATCTATAGCTCCAGGAGTCAAACCTATTAAGAAAAAATTAAGAAAGATGCATCCACATGTTGCACTATTTGTAAAATCTGAATTAGAGAAACTACTAAAAGCTGGATTCATCTGTGTTATTGACTATGTTGATTGGATCTCTAATATTGTACCTATTTCAAAACCAGACAAATCTATAAGAGTGTGCATAGATTTCAGAGATGTAAACAAAGCATGCCCTAAGGATGATTTTTCGCTACCTAACATTGATATGATAGTGGACATGACTATGGGCTTTTAGATGTATTCTTTAATGGATGGTTTTTTTGGATATAATCAAATAAAAATTTCTCTAGAAGATCAAGAGAAAATGTCTTTCACATGTGCATGGGGTACCTTCTATTGGAATGTCATGCCATTTGGGCTTAAAAATGCTGGTGCTACATATCAGAGAGCTATGACATCTATTTTTCATGACATGATGCATCAAAGTATGGAGGATTATGTTGATGGTACTTTCGCAAAATCTATGATAAGATCTGAACATCTTAATGACTTGAGAAAATTTTTGGATAGAATGGAGAAGTTTAGTCTCAGATTAAACCCTAAGAAGTATGCTTTTGGTGTCACTTCTAGAAATCTCTTAGGATACATAGTTTCAAAGAAGGGCATTGAAGTTGATCCAGCTTAAGTAAAGGCTATAATGGAGATGCAACCTCCCAAGAATATCAGTCAGATTAGAACATTACAAGGGAAAGTACAATCTATTAGGTTTTTCATATCATAGCTTGTGGATATCTCACAGCCTTTTACAAAAACTTTACATAAAGGTGTGACTTTGCGTGAAATGAAGAATGTGAGAAGAACTTTAACCATATCAAGAAATATCTATCAAATCCTCCTATCTTGATGCCTCCTATTCAGGGGAAGCCATTGATCTTATATGTCTCTGCAACAAATACATCACTAGGGGCATTGTTGGCATAGCATGATGAGAATAAAAAAGAAAGGGCTATATATTGTATTAGTAGAACTTTGGTTGTGTATGAGAAGAACTATTCAATGATTGAGAAAGCTTGTCTAGCTGTGATCTTTGCATCATAGAAATTGAGACATTATATGTTATATCATACCACACATTTGGTAGCTAAGATTGATCCACTAAAATACCTACTAAGAAAAGCTGCCCTCACAGGTAGATTAGCCAAATGGGTCATGCTCTTAAGTAAATTTGACATTGAATATGTTGAAAGAAAAGCTATCAAAGGACAAATAATTGTTGATCGATTGGCAGATGTACCTATGTTCAATGATACACCAATACAAATAGAGTTTCCAGATTCCTCTATCATGAATCTTTCTTCTAGAGAATGGAAATTGTTCTTTGATGGCCCCTATACACAAAATGGATCTGGAGCAGGCATTATATTTATCACTCCTCAAGGGTACTCAATACCAAAAGTATTCAGATTAAAGTTCCCTTGCACAAATAATATTGCTAAATATGAATCCCTTCTTAATGGTATGAAACTAGCAATTGAGTGGAGAGTGACTGAGTTACACATTCATGGGGACTCCCAACTTGTTATCCATCAAGTCAATGATGTGTACCAAACTAAAGATGAAAAGATCATTCCATACAAAAGAATGGTAGATGATCTAAAGAAATATTTCATATATATCACATTTGAGAAAATTCCTAGGATAGAGAATAGGGTTGCCGATGCAATGGCAATGCTATCTACTCTATTACATCAACCTGAACATGAGCTACACTATGAGTTCCTAGTGGAATCATTATCTTATCCTGCATATGATTCCCCCGATACCCGCATGATCTGCACTATTTTTGGTCATGATTCATCCCAATACAAAAACCTTTTCTCCTATCTTCAAGACCAAATCATTCCCAATACCTTCAATTTCCATGAGAAATGATACCTTATCCACAATGCATCTCGGTATGTCATCATTGGTAACGATCTATACAAACAAGGTCTAGATGGTACACTACTTAGATGTTTAGAATGGGAAGAGTCTCAACGTGCACTCGAAGAAGTCCACGAAGGTATATGTGGGACACACTCGAACGGTTTAATGCTAGCTCAAAAGCTTATTAGGGTTGGGTACTATTGGCCTGAAATGGAGAAAGATGCAATCAAGTTTGCTAAGAACTATCAAAAGTGCCAAGTACATGGTAACTTAATTCATGCTCGAGGGAAAGATCTAATTCTCTTTACTACACAATGGCCTTTTCACCAATGGGCATTTGATCTTATAGGATCCATACATCCTCATTCTTCTAATGGACATACCCATATCATAATAGCTACAGACTATTTTACAAAATGGGTAGAAGTAGTCCCCTTGACTCAAGCAACCAGAAAGCAAATTTCTATGTTCATTCTAAACTACATCATATCTCGGTATGGTATTCCACACTCTATAGTCACAAATAATGGTGGACAATTCAAGAATAGAGACTTAGATGATCTATGTGCCAAATTCAAGATTACGCAACATTGGTCATCTATCTACTATCCTCAAGGGAATGGACAAGTAGAGGCTTCTAACAAGAATCTATTGAAAATCTTACACCATACAGTTAATAAGATAGGAAGAGACTAGCATCTGATGATCAATCTAGCTCTCTGGGCCTACAAAACAAGTATCAGAGCACCCACTGGGGCTACACCTTTCGCTTTAGTTTATGGTTCTGAGTGGTGCTGCCTATTGAGGTTGAAACCCATCACTAAGAATCAAAATGCATGGTCTAGTAACTGATGATGACTACAGAGTATCTAGGTTGCAAGAACTTGAACTACTAGATGAGCACAGACAAGCAGTGTATGATCATCTCAGAGTATATCATAAGAGAATGTCTAGAGGTTACAACAAGAAAGTCAGACATAGAGAATTTCAAGTTGGCGATCTAGTTTTGAGAGAGAATCCTATAAATCAATCACATAGAGAATGCAAGGGAAAATTTGAACCCAAATCGCTGGATCCCTTTGTTATCACTACTACTTTTGGCTCTGGAGCCTATCAACTCTCAACGACTGAAGGAGAATAGCTCCGAGAACCAATCTCTACATTTATGACAAGATGCTACATAAATGATAGATTTTTATGTATGATAGATTTTCTTCTTATTATCTCAACGTTATCCATCTGAAGAAATTCTATGCCTAAGGCATTTAGTGTATGGTAAAATGTCCTAAAAAATCTTAAAATTTTGAAAAATTCTTAAAAAAATAAACATCTTGGTGAAAACCTAGCAATGGGCGCCTTGATGATTCACAAAAAAAATCAAAAAATATCAAAAGTACAAAAAAATTGAAAAAATGACAAATACAAAAAAATGACAAAAAAAGAAAAAGTGCCTTGGTGAAACCCTGAAAATAGGCACCTTGGTAGAAAAAAAAAAGAATCTATGCCAAGATGGTGAAAACTCGACAAACGGGCACCACTTGTTTCAAAATACTCCATCTATCAATGCAATCTTGGTCTTTCCCAGCTTTTTGTCTACTTTAGTCTATATATATCCTTATTTCAATAAAGTCGGTCTGTACACCAATCAACTCAAGCATCTATATCCTATCAATGCTTAACACTTGGGGGCAATCAATGTCATATCCTATGGCCTCCACTACATCTTAGACAATTCATATCCAGTCAAAGTCCTTTGAAGCTTCATCCGAGTCAGTCAGTCAGTCTCCTCTCCAGAAAGGATTTTGAATCTACAACAATGCAATCAAACACAAATTGAAAACAATATATGTTTTTTACATGTTTTTATCTCCTTGTATGCTTACTGATTCGCATTGAGATTTTTGCATATTGCGTCCTTTTGAGCTCTTCAATGATGTCCTTTATAGGATTTAGAGAGTGATGACTAGGGGCATAATCTTTTCTTTGTCTTCTACTTGTATGTGAAAATATAACAACTTTGGAAATTCTAGATTGAAATGGTGTTCGTCTATAAGAGTCTCTATCTCGAATTGGATGGCCATGCGTACCTCGACCATTGATACCTGGAAAATTCAAAGAAGTTTGATCTAACTATTTTCTTTTTGAGTGAGTTCTTTCTCCTACTATGAAACACGATCTTGCCTAAGGATGTGAACAATAAAGGGTCACTACGGATAATTCACATTGGATTTAAAATGATCTCTTGACTATTTGATGTGTTTGAATGCAAGCCATATTTAGGTCATCGCGATGTTTATGTTTTGATGCTTATACAAATTGCTATATCAAAATGGACATGATATTTAGGTCATCCTGGCATTTATGTGTTGGTGCTTATATCTAATCCGAAATTTCAAAAACAAAATCAATATTCATATTTCCATGGTTGTCTAGCCAGTGGGCATTGTATTGATTCTTGAGCATACAAATCGATATTCATATGTCTATGGTTTCATAACTAGTGGGCATTGTATTGATTTATCTGGTTTCCTAAAAGTTCAATAATGACAACAAATCAACACATGATCAGTGACTAGGTCCTAGGTTTGCATTTCATTTTGCACTTTGCATGATCTCACAAATTTCTTGAACACTTAAACGATTCTTCAAAACCAAAAATGCTAAACATCACACAAGGGCTGAGCATTGTATGAAGGTTCCTCCAATGAAACAGCAAGTAGAATCCTTTTTCGGGATCAAAATCAAAAGCTGAGATCATTCATATTATTAACTACTTGCATAATCGACCTTCAATCATCACAGAAATCTAGAATTTAACTTAACTGATTATCTTACATCAAACTATCAAAATTTCAACTTGGTTAAATAATGGTTTAACCTAGTCAAACTTGGTCTCCAGGACCTCTAAACAATGCAGAATGCATTCTCGAACATGTATAACCATTTCTCAAATCAATTAACATGATTCTAACTATAACACTGACTTTTCTTGTTAGATTTCAATTTTAATCCCGAAGAGGGCATGGTATTGCACATCATGCAAGTCTGTAAATCTAAATCTATAATCAATCTTTCATCAATAATAAAGACAACAACCACGTCTAGTTGCTGACTCATCAAAAGTCCTCATCGCTTGGGGAAAATCTATCATCGCTTGGGGCATATTAGATTCATCGAGATCCATATCAATCTGGTATCCTAATCTATCTTGTAAACTGTATCATCTTTTCATAACCATCAGTTCATTAGTGTTATTTCCTTGGTTCTTCGTAACTGATGGGTTCAAGATGTGATACCAATATGATTCTCTTTGGACAATCAGGTCTGGAATTGGTCACTCACTTCTTCCAATCATAAGGTTCAGAATCGGGCATTTTGGCACTTTTTCGTAATCACTGGTTCATTGCTATTATAGTTAACATTATCTTTGGTCATTCAGGACCTAACATCTACAAATCTTTCAATCAATTTCTGTCTTGGAATCGGTTCATCTTTCAAATCAGTTTCAATCTGAAACATCTTTATCATACATGGACTATCTTTGAACCGTTGCGCTTTGCCCAGTAGTTCAAAGAGGGGCAAAATGTAATACCCCAAAAATGGGCTATAGGTTCATTAACCTCCTACATCTTCAAATCGAATGAAATCGATACAAAAGTCCTAACCTAAGGCACATCTGCACATTATTGAATTTAATTGATTATCCTAAATTCTACATCGGGGAATATTCCTAATTTATCATAATTATTCTTAACTTAATAATTACTTGGTGATAAATCTTATTTATCCTAAAATTTGATTAATTGAATATTCTAAATATTTAATTAATCAAATTTAATACTACTAGTTAATTATTTAATTATATTTATTCCTAAATTGTATAATTTAATTTTGACAATAAATCAAAAATCTTATGACTAATTGATTAAATTTTTATTTAATTAATTAATGTCAATTGTCAATTTTTTATAATATAGTTTTAGAATAAAGTTTGATTTAATAATTGATTAACCCATAAATCAATTGTTTTAATTTTAAAATCAGTTAAGTTGAGAATAAATCACTTTATTTTTAATTAATTTATAATTAAATCATGCACAATCAGAAAAGCAGTCAACTTTAAATCAACTTTCAATTTCAATTTGTTAACTTTCTAAACTCAACATCTGATGATGAGTTGAAAAAGTGAACTAAAACTCTATTTTGAGATAAAAACTGCTTTTGCATGATTTTATGAATTAATTATTCCTAATTTCTTGTTAACTCAAAAATTGACTTGAGTTTATCAAGAGTGATTTATGGCTTTTCTCAATGCATCCTCAAGTCCTAGATTTCTATAAAAACAAGGCTCAACTCTTCATAATAGATCTCTCAAGCTTTCAATCAATCGATATCTCTCTAAAATCCCTCAAGCTTTTAATCTCACATCTCTCAAATTTGCACAATAACTCTAATGAATTTACAACTAAAGAACAAAGATTTTGCGACAGGCAATTTTGTGAGATCAATTCATAGTTTTTCATAGTTTTTTATATCAATTCATATAATTCTTAGATTAATATGCATATCATTTCAATTTCATTCTGGATTAATTTCATACAGTTTTTCACCCTATTGCATCAAAAATCCAAAAAAAATAGATTAATTTGCATTCATATTTCATTATTTTCATCATTTTAAATCCTTTGTTTAGGTGTTGCATTGTCACTGATCTCGATTTCAATCTGAGAACATCATACTCACACCTACTAGAAGGCAGTAAATCACCTGGTTACCATAGTTTCAATTACTTGCAGATTTCAGTTTTTGCTAACCTCTAATGTTTTACTAAAGTGTTGTGTCTATAGCTAGGTACAAAATTCACACACACATACTAATCACTGATGAATTAATTTGTAATCCTTTTCTATCAATGCTAGGGCTCCTCTGCTCTCTAATAGCTCTGAATTTGAATGCAATGAGAGATCTAAAAGCTATTATGTACTATAAAGTAAGAATTTCACCATTAATGCTTGTCGCGTAAACCAGGCTATCACTTGATAATTTCCAACTTTCATTCTATAAACAATCAGCTAGTGCACTCTTGCACATAGGTTATGCTTGTCTCCAAAAGGTTAAGTTCAAAGTCGCATACTCAGAGGGTGAGTATACCAGCCGCGTAGGGGTTCATAGCTAAATTAGCTCCCCCTATGACCCTGAGGGTCATTCATCTAGATGTAGAGGGTGCATCCACTATGGATGCATCCAATACATTCTCATCAACCTTATCCTTCTTTACCTCTGACCAAATCAAGCTCGCATATTCTGAAGCTTTCACAAACTTGACTTCTCCTTCGGTGTCCAATATTGATTCTTCTGAATTTCTAGGGCTTTCCTGACTTTGCATTCTTGATCTACAGAACTTTGAGATGTGTCCAACCTTGTTACAAGAGTGACAAATGACTGGAGGCCTTATATTCCTTAGCACATTAACATGGGTTAGTATTTTACACTCTCTAGCTGAGTGACCATTATAGTTACATATCTGACATGTAACATTCTGAGAACTTCTTACATTTGACTGATTCTGATTTCTTTGATTATATTGAGTCTTGTTTTTCTAACTTGTCTTATAATTCATAGCTCTATGACCAAATTTATTGCATGAATAATAGTAACCATTGAAAGTTCTTACCTCTGTACTGTTCCTTGCTATATGTCCATGCTTGTTACATGCATAACAAGTTTGATCTACTAGCTTGCACTCATTCTTGGATGGTTCAACTTGATTTTTAGTTTGACTTATAGTCTCCTTAGCATATGTGGTGTCTTCTGGTGCTTTCATTCTTTCTTGCATGTTGTCAATCTAATTTTGTGCTTCATTGTATCCAATGCAGCTAGTATCTCCTTTAAGTCTTCTTGCATACAATTGAGATTCTATCAAATCAGAACTGGTGTGCAATTTATCAATGTGATTATTTGCCTCTTTCAATTCAGATTCCAAGCTTTCTTTGTTGTTCCTTAGCTCCAAGATTTTCATGTTTGCTTGCCTCAATTCTTCATTTAGTTGAAGGTTCTCTTTGATCTGTTCATCATAGACTTCCTGATTGTTAGTCAGCTTATCATCCAATTCTTCAATCTTTTCTTTCAAGGATGAATTTTCTTCATTGAGCTTCTTGATCATTATCCCTAAATCACTACTAGATCATTCTTTTAAATCTTTTCTTATCCTTTTTATGAATGCTTGAGCATCACTGACTTTTTCTTTCAGTTCTTCAATTTATTTTTCAGATTTGTCCAAGTCTTCAAGGGCAGCTTCAAGATTCATTTTTAGATGTTTCATTTATTCTTTGTCCATGATCTCCTCAAGTGGTTAAACTTCTTTTCTGAGGACCAAATCTCTGATACCAATTGTTAGGAATGGGAACACTGAGGGAGGGCAGGGGTGAATCAGCGTTCATTGAATTAAATCTTTTTACTTAGCTCTTTAATTTTAACTTGAATGCTTAAGTACTAAAATCAACATCAGCATAAATAAGAAACATGAACACAACAGATAACATCAATGTGGTTACGGGAAAACCTAAATAGGTAAAAACCCCAATGGGAATTGACACCCACTAATATTTTATACTAGTGTTTTATGATCCTTGTTAGAAGATGCTTAACCTTGTTAGGAGTTTCTTTACAATATGTTTAGTACAGTGACCTGGTCAAAGGTTAGACCCTATTAGGATTCTTTTACAATAATCCTTTTAAGGGTGTGGACTCATTGTCCTAGAGCTCACTACTCAAGTGGTGAAGGCTACATCCTTTTGATCTCAAATACACACTATATCTGCTGGATGAATTGGCACTATGACACTTCTTATCTGATCAGTTCCTTTGATGCACTGATGCTTTGACCTCTTGCAAAGTTCTAATACATCTTATCAACTCTTTGCACACTTCTTCTCTTCTTCTTTCAACTCTATGAAAACTTCCATCCTCATTACAACGGTGCATCTAATATTTATATGCGTATACAAAATAATTAACTAGGTCAGCCCTTTAACCGATTACACACAACGCTTCCAATTGAATTGGATCAAGTGTGTTTACAAACAAATTTAATTACATGTCTATAACCTGATTACAATAGGTGCATAGCCCTTACACAACAATAATATAACCGCTAACCAAAATACCAATAGTCAGCTACTTGTACTGTTGTTCTCTGGCATTTGCTATCTGTGCAACTTGAACTCTCTGTATCTTCCTCATACTAAATCTTCTGATCATGCACTCTTAGACTTAGCATGGATATGGTTTTACCAACTTAACTTCTAGGGTGCATACCATAATTATGTAGTATGCACGTGCATTGATGCTCTGACTCTTGAGTACTCTGTGCACTGTCTAGTCTTCAACACTTAACCGAGTTATGATCTTCTTATCAAGTGCACTGACTCCAAAACATCATATGACTTTGTTGCCATAATGAAAACACTATAACAAATCATATACACTAGTATAGTCAACTTGCCAACATTAAGGTGGTCAGACATGAGAGTTTTTATATTCTGTAAAAGTTGTAGAAGAAAGATCATAATTAATTATTTACTTGGAAAAAAATTACAAATAAATGTGTGTCACATCCATACATGAGTCTACTACTTATATTTATAATCTTGTAAAAAAATATTATCATTTGATTGTGTTTATGGTGGTCAGACATACACTTACTTCTTATCTTTTTTCTTGAAATTTTCACCATATAGAACAATTTTTTTTTTCAAAAAGGGCTAGTAGATTAGAAACTAAATTAAATTTTCTACAGATTATCTTCTTACATATTTTTGACATAATATTGATAACTTGTTCAAATTTTTACGTCAACTTTCCTAACCCTGATTTATGAATTTTCATTGCCACTTAAGGGCTTAGTTTGGCATACCATGATCCTTCATATACCCTATATATTTGTGTGTGTGTTTTAAAGAAAATATGAAACCCTAATAGTTTAGCAACATCACTAAGGTTTATTTTTAATATTTCAAATCCTTACATGTCAAGAAAAATCAACAATCATAGCAAACTAGATCCCCAAAAGCTTTCACTTAGCTAGATTAAGATTATGTGTTAGAGATTATATCGATGTCATGTGTGATTGATCTACAAGTATATAATTTCCTAATGAAGGTTTTAGGTCTATATAAGGTTGAAAGGTGTTTAGCTTCCAATGTTATTACTTTTGTACACCCGTGAATTGATTTTGCAACTCATTAATAATCATAATTCAACTTCCATTCAAGAGCTAAATATATTTTCTTTCACATTTATGATCCATTGTCTAATCAAGAGCTAATTATAGTTTATTTTACATTTAATTTCTTAAACTAACATTCAATTATTTTGAATTTTCTTCTTGTCTACTAGGTTTTCTTAATCTATTGATTGTAGTATATTTCTTATAATAGTCTCATTAATCTAAATATTTTTTAAAATTACTTTCATTGTCTCTAGTATAAACAATTGTATTATCTCTCTTTAGAAATTCATACTCAAATATACTACTTACCTATTTATTTTTTTAGAGATGGAGAACACACGCAAAGCATTAAACAAAGAAGTAGGTGAACCTATTGAGATTGCGGTCCTTAATATTCTTACGAATGCCTTTCATTAATAGTGACAAGTTCTACGCATTATCTATCCAACAATCTAAATACGCATTTAATCATAGATCTATATATTAATTTAGCAATATCCCTAAGGTTTTTCTAGATATTAAAAATCCTTACAAGAAAAATCAAGAATTAAAGTAGACTAGATTCTAAAAGTTCCAACTTAGCTAGATAAGGATTATGTGTTAGAGATTGGATCTATGCCATGTGTAATTAATCTAGAAATGTAGAATCTTCCAATGAAATTTTTAGGTCTATCTAACATTGAAAGGTAGTTACAATCCCAACATTATCACATTTATGTACTCATTAATTGATTTTGCAAGTAATTGACAATCATAGTTCAACTTCCAATCAAGAGCTAAATTATGTTTATTTCAAATTTAATTTCTTATAATTAACATTCAATTGTTTTTATTTTTCCTCTTGTTTACATAGAGCAACTTGATGGATTTACATTAACTAATTAGGTAGATATGGTATGCAAACTAAAGAAAGCATTATATGGCTTGAAGCAAGCACCAAGGTCATGGTATGCTAGATTGGACAGGTATTTATTATAGCTTAGTTTCAAAAAAGGTAATGTTGACAGTAATCTGTATTTAAGGATTAATTCTGATGGTATCTTAATTGTTGAGATATTTGTTGATGATATCATATTTGGTGGAAATGATGCTATGAGTAATAAATTCATTGAAGAGATGAAAGGGAAATTTGAGATGTTTATGATAGGAGAAATGAAATTTTTTCTTGGTTTGCAAATCACTCAAAACTTCTAATTGTTGATTGCAATATTTCTTATAATGATTCTATCAATCAAATGGTTCTTAATTATTACAGTCATTGTCTCTAGTACAAGAAAATGTGTAATATCTATATGAACCTTCATATTCGAACATATTAATTACCATGTTTGTTTTTTTCATAAGCAAAGACCTAAAAAATGTTGAACATAGGGATAGGAGACATATCTATGAATGCATTTCATCTATTGTGACAAAATCTATGTATCATCTAACAAAATCATATAGCATCTATCCAAAAATCTAAATGTGCATTTAATCATATTTATTAATTAGTTGAAATTCACAATGATCATCCCCAATTCTAGGGCATTGACTATCCAACCATATCATTCAATATGGTTGAATGCCCATCAAACCATGTCTTTGAGCCTCGTAATTCATGTCATCGGTAATCCGTACAAGTAAAGTTAAATGAGTACATCAAGTCAAGTCAGAGTACTATTTGTCCAAATTGATATTGTCGTCAAGTCAAGTGCATGGAGAAACACTAGCCAACTAAACCATATAGTACCTAGGTATATATGAAGAGTTTGGAAAAAAAAACTAAGTGTCCCTATTGGTAATACATGCATTTTAGTTATATTATTATATAATATATAAATTATTTTAAGAGATATAAAATATATATTTTTATTAATATAATTATATAATTTTTTAAAATACATATCTATAGATAAATAATGGTTTAGGAATATATATATTTTTATTTTATTTTTATTAATATTATTAGTTTGTTATTTAGTCTTATAATCAAATATAATTTTATAATATTTATACCATATTTTTATTTTTAAAATCTAAATTAACTATTGTTTTAAAGTATTTTAACAAAATTTTAAGAACATTTTATTAAATTAAAAAAGATTTCAAATAAGTTAATAATTTTTTTACAAAATTATTCTTATTATTTAGATTTTAAAATAATTATGTTTTAGTATTTGAAGGATAATTTCAAATGAATAGGTAATAGATTTGAAAAGTTGTTTGATATAGCTTAATTTATGTAGTGAATATATACATGAAAAAATGAATGGTAAACTACTACTTAATTGAAACTAATAGGAATGGTAAACCATTACTTAATTGAAACTAAGTATAATTAATATGAAAATAATAAATTGAGATAGTATTGGATTGACGTCAATACAAATAATCAAATAAGATGAATTCTAAAAACAAATCGATGCGCAAGATTCTAAAATAAACAAGAAGCATAATACATTTATCTAAAAATGATATGTTATATACTAATAATTAATTCAATATCACATGTCAATTAGGAAGATATGTAAACTCATAAAATATTTACTAATAATTAATTAAATTTTACACGAGTTAAAAATAATTGCTTGATTATCTCTTAAAAAGAAACTAAGATCATAAAACGATGAGGTGGAATTTCCCGCATATATAATAGTGATCTAACTCTCTCTAAGTTCTAATTTTCAATAAGTGTTAAATATTCACTAATGACTACATTTATATAAAGTTTGATAAACTATAATGATATGCATTGTGTCTGTTATTGTTATATTTGGTTAAGATTTATAATGGTTTAGAAAAATAAATATTTTTATTTTATTCAATCAATGTTAAAAATTATTTAATCTTATGTAATCAAATATAACTTTATAATTATTTTTAGAGTCCAAATAAGCAATATTTTAACTAGAGAATAATTATATATTTAATTTAACTACAACATAAAACTATATTATAATATATTATTTATTTTAATTAATAATATAATATAATACAAGTTATTTTATAAATTTATTAAATTATAATAATTATTTAAAGTAAATATCTAATTAATAATAGATATTAATAATTTAATATAATATATAAAAGATTAGCAAATGAAGAAAAATGGTATATTAAAATATAATAATATTAGCAAATGAAAAAAATGATTAAAATAAATATATAGTATATACTATGATATTTTACATTCATTCTATTTACTTAAAGTTTAATCTATTTCTATATAATATTTTAATTATTATATTAAAAATTTGTAAAGTTAAAAAATTAATAAGTATGTGCAAACAAAATCAGTGATGTACAACTACAGAAATAGTAAATTTGTTGGGTGTGTTAGCCCATTTTTCTGTCATAGCCAAAATCCTATGAAAATGGTATTTTCCGTTAAAATTTTATGAAATTGCCATGCCCTAGCTGCAAACTTGTTCTAATATGTGAAAATGATTCACAAAGTTTCATGGCTTGCGCCCTTAACATCAGGTAGTTCATGATGTCATCAAGCTCTAGTTCAGAGCACATGTGTTCAAATGCTAAGACCAGGGAGAAATTGCAGTTTGAAGGTCTATGAAATAGGTCTCAATCCATGTCTAGGGTTTCAAAATTTGTTTAAATCCATAAACCCTTGGACTTTTCTTTTTCTCTGTTACCTTTTTTCCTAATCACTTAAAGTCCAATTCTACACAAGTTATATTTCCTTGGCGGCCTGTTATGTCTTATTCAGCGTCTCTGTGACTATACGTTCACCAAATCTCTCGATTCCTAGGCAGTTAGTTGTTTTATTTAGCAAACGAGCGACAGTAGTTGTCGCTTAATCTCTCAATCCTAGCGGTTAGTGGCTTAACATTTAGCAACCTAGCGGGCAGTTATCTTTTCCTTCAGTCGCTTAGTCTCCTGAGAAATTTAGAATATTCTTTTTTGTTAAGAGATATCCCAAAAATATTCAGTTGCACAATCTCCAAAAGGCATGGGGATATTCTCTTTTATTGAGTGACTCAGGGGAGGGCCTTTAGTCACCAAGTCTCCAAATAAGTTTAAGCACTTCATGAGATTCAGCGATTACAATGAAAAATGTTTTAAATATGACTATAGTCACCCAGTCTCTAGATCAGATATATCCTCAGTCGAGCAATCTCCAGATAAAATGAAGAAATGATAAATCTTCCAACGATTATGAGATGGACTATAGTCACTAGATCTCCAAATAAGCTAAGTTTCCTGGTCTCCAGAAAAGTTTGAAAAGTCAACATGTATTCAGAGATTAAGAGACTCTCTTCACTCGCTAGGTCTCTCAATGATACAAATAGAAAATATGGTACTAAGAGACTTAAAGGAAACCATCGGATTAAGATCTAACAGTAGTCACGTAGTCTCAAGATAAAACCGGGGTTAGGCAAATCATTCAGTGACTTAGAGAATGCATTGGTCGCTAGATCGTCGGATAGAAGATGAGTTAAGATAAAATTTTGGAGACTTAGCAAGGGTAGTTGATGCAGTCTTGATCGGATGGTGGTCGCTAGATCTCCAGTTTTAACCTCAAGTTAACCAAAAGATTCAGCAATCACGTGATTGCTTTAATTGTGTGATCTCCTAATAAAACCATGGTTAAGTAAGGTGTCTCACTACTTGGAGATGGCCCTCAGTCACACAATCTCTAGATGACTTAAGGTTAGGTGGGCCTATCGTGGTTAAGAAGTAAAGTGCAACAAGATCTAACAGTTGTTGTGTATCCGCAAAGGAAAGATACTCAAAGGTTATTCATCATGCTTATGCGACAGTCATCCGATCTTCCAAGAGATAAAGGTCATTGTCAGGGTGGGTCAAAGTTGCCAAGTGTTGCTGAGATGCTTGATTCTGATTGGCTGAGAGATAGATGATGTGGCTAGAGACTTTTCAAATCTTATTTGACTATTGTGTTGATTAATCAGAATTGCCCAATCTGCAGGGAAGGAGATGAATTGATAGTTTTGTTTTAAAGTTTGATCAGATAGCCATTGAGGCTAGAATTTGAATCTTTTGTAGGATTTCTTGCTAGGGTTCTATAACAGTGAGCCACAAGTGACAAAAGGGTAGCTCATATTTGATTTTTCTAGGACGGTTGTAGTTAGAGAATTGATGAAGAAGATATGGATGGCCTCCTAGTCTGATTTTGCTTCCTGGGGTGCCATGCCGGTTTAAATGCAGATGACTGTTGCTAGGCATAGGCAGCTAGGGTTTGGTATATGTCAAAGTTCTCCATGCTATGTACACACAAGATCTGCAAGTTAGCTCTGGCATTAAAGTTTGTTTTGTCTACTATAAGAAATCAGTTCAGATTGTATCTGCAGTTATCCTTGATGAAACCAAATAATTGTACAATCAAATTTTATCTGATTTTCTCGGGTTTCTAGGCTTTTTTTGCATTCTTTCATTTCTTGTTGAAGTCTAGTTGTTGAGGTTGTTGTAGACCTAATTTTTGCCCTAAATGATCTGTAGCTTGTTGGAGTCCTTGTTCCTATAAAAGGATTTTCAAGATCATTTAGAAGGGTTCCAATTTTCTCTGATTTAGGGGTGTTGGTTCCGGTTCCAAATTTTGGTAATCTAGGGGGTTCCAATTTCTATGGTTCCATGAATGTTCTTTCCTGTAATATATTGTCTTCTTCTATGCATATAGGGTGTTCCCTCTTTCCTTTCTGGCTTTGAGAATAGAATATAATTTGTAACTGTTTGTCTTATGAGTAATATTTCAATATATTTGTACTATTATCAGGTTGTCTCCATTTGAGCCTTGAACTTGTTGATTAAATCATCAAGGTTGTTGTAATCTTTATATTGTATTTCCAAGGTGTCTACAATAGAGTTATTTTTGCAAAGATAACTAAGTTCAAGATTGGTTTTCAGATGTGTATGAGTTGGGATATCAAGGGTGTCCCATGCTTGTCTTTCAGTGGATGTTAATTAATGTATTGCTTGTTCCTAGGTCTCTTCTAAGGGGAGGGTTAAATTCCTTGGAATAGGTAATAGCATATCTGGGTACACAAGTGGATTGCTTAAAGTATGATCTGATCCATGGTGTATGATTTGTGTAAGGCATCAACATATTAGAATGTATTATTTTCTCTATTCATAGCTCTTTGTTGCAATGATGTATTTGACTCTACTACCCATTGGATAACGCACTGGTCTATGAGAGACTTAGGGTATTTCAGGGGTCCATTCAACCCACAACATAAACTCATTCAAGTGAAATACATTTCCCTTTCATGTTGATAGGAGTAGTTTCTAGTTTTCAGGTTCATTCTATGCAAGTAAGTTATTACATAAGATTTATGTTTTCATTGGGGTACAGGATACCTATAGGGATCTGAAAGCTATTCCATGGTTATATATCTGCAGGCATGTTGTTTGTTAAGAGGAGTCATGTGTGTGGAGATGAGGTATACCTGCCTGAGTGATGTGGAGCTCAAAGTGTAGGAGGATCATATAGTTGATCCTTGTTAATTGGCCCTTTTTCTTGTCAGACTTTGGAGTGGTTATTGAGAGTCAGTGATATTAGTTTATCAATCATAGTGTGAATCTGATAGTGTGGGAAAAAGGAATCCAACAAAATGGAGACTCTAATAGGGAAGAAGTAAATGACAACAAGTTTAAGATGGTCGTTTCCTTAATTTTCTAGATCATCCCAAAGTTTGGTTAAGTGATCATAGAGTCAAGTAAAAAAAGACATTTGTTAAATCTTCTCACTGAGTGTGAGTGGTGACTCTATTCCCTGTTTGATCAGTGTAGTTTCTGATAAACAATGTATAAATCTTGGTGAAGTTTTGTGTTGATTGGAAGGAGATACAAAATAAGTGCAATATTTTCCTCTTCAAGGAGGTGGCGACTCTACAAAGAAAAGAACCTGATGGAGCTATGAGAGAGCTCTAGATTTTCCCTACTTCCCAGTCAACAAGTTAAGTTTCTACTGCAATTCATCCACATATTTTGATTTTCATATGTAAATTCTTTTATGAAAATCAATTGCGAAAAATGTTTCCCTATCAAGTTTTCAGTACTACTATAAAGGGATGAGTGTTAGTGGGCAATTCCTTATGGAGGAATACATGCCCTTTTGTTTTGATGCGATTAAAGGTGCCCCTAATGAGTTTTCTACTAAGGATGGGGAGGGCTTTCCCAGATTCATAGCTGATGGGTCAGTTTTGGCAAGCCAGCATGTATATGATCTCATGGGTCTTTTTGGTGAAATGGATGTTGAGCATGAAGATGTTTCCATGAGGTTGTTTGTGAAAACTCTGTTAAATAGTGTAAGGGATTGGTTTATGTCCTTGCCTTCATGTTCTATCCCTTCTTGGGATGTATTGAGAGAAAAATTTATAGAATATTTTGATGAAGGAGTTGACATGGTTGGGTATGAAGAAAAGAATGAAGATCAGATGCAACGCATTAGTTTCTCTATTGATCCCACCATCCATGATAATAATTATGAAAATATGCTCATTGAAATTGCTTCCCTCAAGAAGAAGATTTCAAAGAGAAGTGTGGAGATTTGGCAGTTAGAGGAGGACAAGAGATTGCGTGCACTGGCAGCTCTTTATGGTTGTCATGAAGAGGCTAGTTGTTCTAATGTTGATTCTCATCATGCATAGAGCATTGACTATGATGCTGACTTTGAGGTCAATGCATATGAGGATACTGAAGATGAGTTTGAGATTGTTAATATTTCCAATTTGTCTACAAATTTTTCTTTTTATCGACATGAGAAGGCAGCTTTCTTGTCCCAATTTGAGGATGTTTTGTGTGAGGAGCAAGAAAGAAAATATGATGCAGATGATGATTCCTGTAGTATTTTCTTTGCACAGAATGATTTGAGGCCAGAGATGTCTATCCTTATTTCAGATAAGGATGATGTTTGCAGCATCAAGGGTGAGGCCAATGAAGATGAGAATAAGGTTCAAAGTACATTAAGCAGTGAAAAGATTTTAGCTCTTGGTTGATGAATTCAAAAGGTATGCACCTATTATGGATTTTGATTTGAAAATCCTCTTTGACATATCCTTTGACACTGATAATGAGGCCGATGTTCAAAGTAATGATGAACTTGATCCATGTTTACCAGAGTTCCCCTCATGTAGTGACTCTGCAAGAGAAGAAGTTGAAGGCCATGACAATATGTTTTCTATCATAAAGATTCCATTGATGATCAAGTTTCTTGTTCATATCCTTTTCCTTCTTTTGCCAAATATGGTAGTGAAGGTGACAGCGTTGAAGACTTAATCTTCAATAATTGGGATATAAAATCTTCTGATGAAAACAATGATGTAGATCAATTGTCCCATTGTCATAAAATTTGTGAAAAAAACCTTCACTTAGTTCATGATCCAATTCATGAAGACATCCAAGAGGAACCAAGTTGCTCAGTGGCTGAAGCAATGCATGAAGGTAAATCTAAGGATCTGAGTCCTTTTCAGCTAGGTAATTTTGTAGTAATGCATAATGATCAATATGCTTTATTGTTTGATGGATTACTAGATCAATTTTTTATTTCCAGTTAGCAAGAAGAATTAAATGATGTCCCATACTTCTTGGAGTATGAACATGAAAGTGGTTGTGACTGGAAGAGCATGGGTAGTGATAATTGCAGTTTCATTTTTCATCCCATGAGTATTCGCATATGTTGGCAGCAAGATGATCATGACACTTTCAGGTGGTAGATTACATATGTGGATAAAAATCAGACCTTTGATTCAGGAGGGTATTTGATTTCCTTTTGGCAGCCCAGAGCCGCCAACTAAAGTTTCAAATCTTGTAAATATTTGTAAATATTTTACTTTTCTATTGTGTGTTTCCCTCCCTCTTTTCATAGTTCATTTGCCAGTTTTTGAGAGGGTTCCCTATCTTTTTGTCCAGTGGGTAGTCTACTTCCAGAAATTCTAAATCCTTGTCATGCCTGCAAGAGGCATGCATCCTCAAATAGAGCCAATGTTAGCCCATTTTCCTGTCAGAGCCAAAATCCTATGAAAATGGTCTTTTCCCTAAAAACTTTGTGAAATTGTCAAGCCCTAGCTGCAAACTTGTTCTAATATGTGAAGATGATCCACAAAGTTTCATGGCTTGTGCCCTTAACCTCAGGTAGTTCATGATGTCATCAAGCTCCAGTTCAGAGTGCATGTGTTAAAATGCTAAGACCAGGGAGAAATTGCAATTTGAAGGTCTGTGAAATAGGTCTCAATCCATGTCTAGGGTTTCAAAATTCATTTAAATCCATAAACTCTTGGCCTTTTCTTTTTCTCTTTTACCTTTTTCCTCATCACTTAAAGCCCAATTCTATACATGTTATATTTCCTTGGCAGGCTGTTATGTCTTATTTAGTGACTCTACAATTGTGTGTTCACTAGATCTCCTGATTTCTGGGTAATTATTTTTTTTAGTCAGCGAATGAGCAATAGTAGTTGTCACTTAATCTCTCAATCCTGACAGTTAGTGGCTTAACATTTAGGGACCTGGTGGGTGGTTATATTTTCCTTCAGTCACTTAGTCTCCTGAGAAATTCAGAATATTCCTTTTTGTTAAGCAACATCCCAAAAACATTTAGTCGCGTAGTCTCCAAAAGGCATGGGAATATTCTCTTTTATTAAGTGACTCAGTGGAGGACCTTCAGTCACCAAGTCTCCAAATAAGTTTAAGCACTTCATGAGATTCAACTATTACAATGAAAAATGTTTTAAATATGACTATAGTTGCCCAGTATCTGGATCAAATATATCCTCAGTCGGGCAGTCTCCAGATAAAAATGATAAATCTTCCAGTGATTATGAGATGGACTATAGTCGCTAGATCTCCAGATAAGCTAAGTCACCTGGTCTCTAGAAAATTTTGAAAATTCAATAGGTTGTTAATCTCTATTGAGCATTTAAGATTGTCGTTAGTATTAAAGGTTATCAAAGAGATCAGTCGGTCACCTATATTGAGTTGGTCGGTAACTAGAAGTAAGACAGAGTAGTCGGTAAAGCCTTTACACTGAGCATCACACAGTTTATCAAGCACCAATGACATCGACATCGATGGACAGTAAATACTGACCATCACACTATAAACTGAGTAGTTTATATAGTGTTTACCGATGATCACAGAAAATGGCATAGTAATCTGAAATGGCACATTCTTCTATGCAAATGGTTACAACATATCATAAAATAGTTTATCAAGATAGAGGAGCATTTATTGTAAAATATACTCATTAAATGTAATATTTATCTTATTGTAATAGTTGATCTAGGTTAATTTTGCACCGTAGATCTTAGGGTTATGATTATTTTTGTAACCTAATTTTTGCTAAAGCGGCAAAATAGAACACTATATATTTTGTATGTTCACATCATTTAGTTGGTTGGTGAACTGATATATATGAATCACGGAGCACTTGAAGCCATTGCCTAACTTCAAGTCAATCAGTTTACAAAGCATAACAGAGTACAGAAGTTATCAGATTAAGCAGAATCAAAGAAGACTACCGAGAAGATTCAAAGCAAAAATTCATCGCAGTCAAGGTGATAGTTATGAGCATTTATAGATTTGTTTCAAACAATTGAGTTGTCAACTAGTAGATAACTGCCTATTACTCTCTGACAATTGTAATAGAGTTTTTGATGAAATCTCTTAATAGAGTAGACTTAACAGTCTTATGTAAATCTCTTAACCGAGTGCACACTTCATTAGTGTCGTCAAAATCTTATAACTAGGTAGATCTAGATGATCTAATATGTTACTCCTAATAGGGTAAGATCACTAGAAGTGATCAAAACTTCTAGCCTTAACAGGAAAACCTTTTCTATCTGCAGTAGTGAAGAATTTGTGGGTGTCATCTCCACCATAGTTTTCACCTTCTTACAAGGGTTTCTGCATTACCAAAATACTTGTGTTATGTGATTGTCATATTGATTTCATGTTGTTTACTTACTCAAGTTAACTAGATGATTGATTTAGGCAATTAGATTCAAGTTATTTTGATCGGTTATCACAGTACACAGTTATAGATCTGAAAGGTTTTACAAGTAAAACTTTGAAGGCATTGAATCACCCCTCCCCTCTCAGTACCTATCTCTCTTAATTCCAACAATTGGTATCAGAGCTTAGTTCTCTTGTTGAATAGTCTAACCACTGAAGGGTAAAGATCTAAGTCATGGAGAGATAAAAGCTTGAAAAGACTATTGAGAATCAGAAGATACAAATACAAATGCTTGTGGAACAGTATAAACAAGCCAAGGAAGAACTAAAGAAATTACTGGTTGAAAGAAAGAACCTTGCAATTTTGCAGAATGAAATCAGTTATCATGAAGAGCCTATTGATGAAATATTTGATCATATTGGATCAAGCTCTGGAAGCATCTCTGATGGATCTGAAAGCATAATCTTTGACTTGTCTGAAAAGAATCAACATCTATCTGAGCAAGTGGAAGCACTTCAAATCGGTCATGAATCTCAAATGGTGAGAATGGTGGAAATCATGAACAATGCTAGACAAGTTGAACAAGATCAAAATCTAGCTATTGAAGATTGAAGACTGATGACTAAACAACTTCAAGCAAAAGAAAGTGAAATACAGAGACTCACTAATCGTCACTTCCAAGTATCAAATCAAATGATGATAGTTAATCAAGAAATAAACCGAGTAAATGGAGAATTATCAAGAAGACTTGAAGATGTTGCAATACTCAGAGAAGATAATGAAAAACTAAGAAATGAAATAAATATACAAAAGAAACACAATGAAATGATGAAGATAGCTGAGGAAAGCTCTAAAAGATTGATGATTTCCTGACTAATCAGAGAAGATTCAGAAGCAGAACCGGTATAGGCTACACCGGTGAAGGAGAATCATCACAACAAGCTGAAAAAGTCAACAACAATCAAATTCAGAAACCTAAAGTGTTGACATGTTATCACTGTGGAAAACCAGGACATACATCTAATGTGTGCAGAAGCAAAGCACAAGGTAAACCTCCTGTCATTCCTAAATTCAATGGATATTTTTATTACTGTGATAAGTTTGGACATCCAGCTTATGAATGTAGAGCTAAGCAGAATGACATTGCTAATAATACTACTGAGGAGAAAATATGCTATACTTGTAATAAGCATGGACACACTGCAAGGGATTGCAAGGCAAAAATGAAACAAGTCTGGACACCTAAAGAGAAACTGCAATGAAAGCCATATCAACTGAAGAGACAAGGTAACTCATATGTTTGGGATTATAATACATGGACTAATTGTGTTGTATGTGGTCGGTATGGACATATTGCAGAAAACTATTACAAAAAGAGTCAAATTGGACAATCAAGAAACTAGACAAATGCAAGAATGGCATGTATGCACTGTCACAAGGTTGGTCATTTAAGCAAGAATTGTAGAGACCAAGCACCAGATGAAAACCATATATTTGAAAGTGGATATAACATTGCATAAATCATGAAGTTAAGGAACACAATGTGGAAGAAAGCATCTAATGAGAATGCTGAGTCAAGTAACACTATTGGTGAAACCTCATCCACTGGATTGGGTGACATCAGTACCTCCACTTAAGATGACAAAGGTATGTATGGAAATGACATTTTAAATGATCACATTTTACATACAGTTCCTTATATATGATGTACAAATACCAAATCTGCATGAATAAAGATGCACTATGGTTTATGTGTTATGAGTTTACAAATGTCACATAGTCGGTAAAAGAAGAAATGAGAGTTGATTACCTGTCGATAATCACTATACAAGGTTAACCAACAATAGTGCAAACTGATGAAAAAATTCTATGTTAACCGAGCTAAGGAAATTGTAGACATTACCAAGCTGACAACTGCTTCATACCAAAAGTTAGGTCATGCATTTAATGCACCAAAGTTTGAGCGGGAATATCGAAAAGTCTATAAATATGCAAAAATAGAGTTCACTGTTACATTGCGATTTCGAAGAATAGAGATTTTATAGAGCAGAGTTTGAAGCTAAAGATTTTTAGATTAGATTCAAAGCTACTATAGATCGAACCAACAACAATTCTTCGATGATATCAAGTAAGTTCATTTGCTACCAAACACTAGTTATCTACTGCTTTCTAAAACCCTAGAATTGATTTATGGTACCAACATCGACTGCAAGCAAATCACAAAACATTGAGGAGGAATTAGAATTAATTGTTAGGGCTAATTTCACTAAGGCCAAATTCAAACCACATCCCAAGATTGCAGCACAAACGAATGATATGGGTGCATTTTTGAGTATTCTAGATAGGGTTTTGTTAACAAAAGATGTTAGGGCATATATTCACTACAAAATCAGAGAACTGGGTGATTTTGAGACCATTGTTGCTTATCAACAAGTTTGTGGACCAGATGGAAAGTTAAAATCCAAATATAAGAAGATTGAGGAGAAAGGGTTATCATATTTTATATACTTCCCGCAAACATTCAGCACTGATTGGATAAGAATCATGCTAAGCAGATTTCACGATGGAAAATTTTGGTTAGATAAACCTGTTGAGGTCACAAAGAAGATTATCAATAGGGATACTGGGTACTTTACACCGAAAAAGAAAAAGCCTTTCAAAGTTTGTCTCATCCCGATGTTGAAAAGAACACTGGAGCTCAATGGGACGGTAGGGCACTAAAAATCTCAACCATTAAAGACCCAGTGGTAAAATTTGTAGCACATGTCATTGGGTACAAGATATTTCAATCTAGCAGACGAAATAGTGTACCCTACAGTGTCGTGGACATGGCATATAAAATTGTGTTCACATCTCTACCGGGTGAACTTCTTGTACTTGTAGAGGTAGTTGTAATACTTTCACAAGTACAACCTGATGCTTCTCATCCTGAGCAAAATAAAGATACAACTAGGATACAAGCACTTGAGCAACCTACAAATACAAATGAGCCTATTAAAATAGAGGCACAGTCTACAGAAAAAAAGGAACCAGAAGGAACAAAGTTGACCGAGGTGAACCCCTCTGACACTACAACCGAGACTCCCACACCATCTACCGAGGAGCAGAAGAAGGAAGATACAGTGTCAATTGGGAAGGATACTCTGAAAAGTGGAGAAAAATCTATTGTTATTAGTGAGAAGAAGTCACCTCTTACACAAAAGAAGAAGAAGAAGAAGAAGAAGAAGAAAGAAAAAGGGTCGGTCACCATTAATGAAGTCATAATTATACCAGAATGTGACCTGAGAACCCTAAGCCCCGAGGAACTAAGTAAATATGGAGAGCTATGTTCAAGAAAGGCGGCACAAGAAAAGCTAAAGCAAGAGCACAAACGAAAAGAGTGTTAACTGATGTGAGGGATATTCTACAACAGATAGTACCGGAGATAAATATTGATGAGAATACACCCATCATAGATCAACTTGCTACACTCACCGACAAAATCAATGCCCCTAATACAAATGCAGACAAAAGAATAGAAGAAAGGGAAGAATCAAAGATTTAGGACAAATTGGCAGAAAGGATTAGCACAAAATTGGCACTTAAAAAGGTAAAATTATCTGAGGTCATTACTGAGGTAAAATCTATCACCCAGATAATCTGTCAATTTTTTATCAAGCTTTGTACTTCAGACATCTTCAATGTAGAAGTCAGCGAAAAGATAAAAGGTTTAGAAGCAGAAATAAAGTTGAGTACACAAGCAGCTATAACTGAGCTGAATGCTTTCTTAAAGCATATTCACCGAGTTCAGGAACTCTAGTGGTTGGTAGCATACCTAAGAAAACAAGAAGAGCAAATAATTGATCAGGTTACAGAGTTACAAAAAGAACTCACTCCATACCTGAAAATTTTTTAAGCACATATTGTCAAAGCTGAACAACTTGTAGCAACACCAGAGATTTCGGTGTTAGATAATATCTTTGACATGCATGCACAAGTCGGTCTTGAGCATATTGCTCTTACCAACTTGAAAGAGGAGTGGGACAACCTCTTGGAGTCTATAAAGAAAACCCATCAAAACATTTTTGATAAGATGTAAGTATACATTATATATTTTTTGTGTTTGGCATTATTATAAAAAAGGGGGAAAACTTGTATATGCCAAATAAGTATACTTTGATATGTACATATTATCAGAAGCATGCACCGAGGGGGAGTACTTTGTACTTAGAAAGTTTTTTGTTGTGGATATGTATATGGCAGAGATATGAGGAATATATAAGAACATTTTGTCTATATACATTCAAAGTTTTGATACTAATGCCAAAGGGGGAGATTGTTAATCTCTATTGAGCATTTAAGGTTGTCATTAGTATCAAAGGTTATCAAAGAGATCGGTCGGTCACTTATATTTAGTTGGTCAGTAACCAGAAGTAAGACAGCAGTCGATAAAGCCTTTACACTGAGCATCACATAGTTTACCGAGCACCAGCGACACCGACACCGACGGACAGTAAACACTAAGCATTGTAGTATACACCAAGCAATTTTTATAGTGTTTACCGATGATCATAGAAAATAGCATAGTAATCTGAAATGGCACATTCTTCTATGCAAATGGTTACAATAGATCGTAAAATGGTTTACCAAGATCAAGGAGCATTTATTGTAAAAGATACTCATTAAATGTAATGTTTATCTTATTGTAATAGTTGATCTAGGTTAATTTTGCACCGTAGATCTTAGGGTTATGATTATTTTTGTAATCTAATTTTTGCTAACGCGGCATAATAGAACACTATATATTTTGTATGTTCGCATCATTTAGTTGGTTGGTGAACTAATATATATGAATCACTAAGCACTTGAAGCCATTGCCTAACTTCAAGTCAATCGGTTTACAAAGTAGAATAGAGTACAGAAGTTATCAGATTGAGTAGAATCAGAGAAGACTACCGAGTAGATTTAGAGCGGAAATTCATCATAGTCAAGGTGATAGTTATGAGCATTTATAGATCTATTTCACACAATTGAGTTGTCAACTAGTAGATAACTGCCTATTACTCTCTGACAATTGTAATAGAGTTTTTGATAAAATCTCTTAACAGAGTAGACTTAACAGTCTTATGTAAATCTCTTAACTGAGTGCACACTTCATTAGTGTTGTCAAAATCCTATAATTAGGTAGATCTAGATGATCTAATATGTTACTCCTAGCAAGGTAAGATCACCAGAAGTGATCAAAACTTGTAGCCTTAACAGGAAAACCTTTTCTATCTGCAGTAGTGAAGAATTTGTGGGTGTCATCTCCACCATAGTTTTCACCTTCTTACAAGGGTTTTTGCATTACCAAAATACTTGTGTTATGTGATTGTCATATTGATTTCATGTTGTTTACTTACTCAAGTTAACTAGATGATTGATTTAGGCAATTAGATTCAAGTTATTTTGATCGGTTATCACAGTACACAGTTATAGATCTGAAAGGTTTTACAAGTAAAATTTTGAAGGCATTGATTCACCCCTCCCCTCTCAGTACCTATCTCTCCTAATTCTAACATAGGTATTCAGAGATTAAGAGACTCTCTTCAGTCGCTAGGTCTCTTAATGATACAAATAGAAAATAAGGTATTAAGAGACTTAAAGGAGACTTTTGGATTAAGAGCTAATGGTAGTCGCGTAGTCTCAAGATAAAACTAGGGTCAGGAAAATCATTTAGCAACTTAGAGAATTCTTTGGTTGCTAGATCACTGAATAGAAGATGAGTTAAGATAAAAGTTTGGAGACTTAGCGAGGGTCGTTGATGCAGTCTTGATCAGACAGTGGTTGCTAGATCTCTAGTTTTAACCTTAGGTTAACCAAATGATTCAGCGATCACGTGATTTCTTTGATCGTGTGATCTCCTAATAAAGCTGTGATTAAGTAAGGTGTCTCGCGACTTGGAGATTGCCCTCAGTCATGCAATCTCCATATGACTTAAGGTTAGGCAGGCCTGTCATGGTTAAGGAGTAAAGTGCAACAAGATCTAATGGTCATCGCATATCCACAAAGGAGAGATGCTCAAAGGTTATTCATTGCACTTATGTGATAGTTGTCTAATCTTCCAAGAGATAAAGGTCATTATCAGGGTGGGTCTGAGTTGCCAAGTCCTGCTTAGATGCTTGATTCTGATTGGCTGAGAGATAGATGATGTGGTCAGAGACTTTTCAAAGCTTAGTTGACTATTGTGTTGATTAATGAGACCTACCTGATCTACCAGGAAGGAAATGAATTAATGGTCATGTTTTAAAGTTTGATCAGATAGCCGTTGAGGCTAGAATTTGAATCTTTTGCAGGATTTCTTTCCAGGGTTCTGTAATAGTGAGCCATAAGAGACAAAAGGGTATCTCATAATTGATTTTTCCAAGACAGTTGTAGTTAGATAATTGATGAAGAAGATATGGGTGGCCACCTGGTCTAATTTTGCTTCCTGGGGTGCCATGTTGGTTTAAATGCAAATGACTATTGCTTGGTGTAGGTGGCTAGGATTTGGTAGATGTCAGACATCTCCATGCTATGTACATGCAAGATCTGCAAGTTGGCTCTAGAATAAAAGTTTGTTGTCTGCTACAAGAAATCGGTTCAAATTGTATTTGCAATTATCCTTGATGATGAAACCAAATAATTGTACAATCAAATTTTATCTGATTTTCCCAGGTTTCCAGGCTTTTCCTACATTCTTTCATTTCTTGTTGAAGTCTAGTTGTTGAGGTTGTTGTAGACCTAATTTTTTCCCTAAATGATCTGTATCTTGTTGCAGTCATTGTTCCTATAAAAGGATTTTCAAGATCATTTAGAAGGGTTCCAATTTTCTCTGATTTAGGGGTGTTGGTTCCGGCTCCAAATTTTGGTAATCTAAGGGGTTCCAATTTCCCTGGTTCCATGAATGTTCTTTCCTGTAATATATTGCCTTCTTCTCTACATATAGGTGAATGAGGTAAAATGGTATACATGTCAAAATGATTAGAGGAAATATGAGATCTACTTCTAAATCCAAATTCCCAAAGGATAGATCCAAATGGATTAACCAAAAGGTCAATACAAAAAAGAATCAATCTATGGAGAATATGAATGAAGAAGAAAACCTTATATTTTGCTATGAATAGTATATGTTTGAAATCTAAAATAATTGAAAGGAAAATACTAACCTCAAAATAGGGAAAATTTGGAAAATGTTGATTTCTGATGTCTGTGAATAGTTTCGAGCAATTCTGCAACCTATTTTGGACTGCAAATGTCGAGACGAAGAAAACCCAGAAAAAATTTGTCTTTCCTACAGTAGGTAGTCTTTGACCCCGATAAAAGTTCAAAGACTACTTCAAGATTTTGAAGGTCGACTTTGATTTTGTTTGCAGATCTCGAAAGCTCACTGAAAATGGTATCTAGATCCAAGCTCAGATCCGCAGTCTTTCACCTGTACCTACAAGAAAAAGAGGTTGTTGTTGTTTGTATGGGGGGGTTTGCCTTGGTCAAACCCCAATTTAGGAATTAACCTTGAAATTGAATTGAAAATGTAATGTGCATAAACAAAGTAAATGAAACAATTCACCTTGCTTATGTTGAAGTCCTTATAGAGGATTTGAATTCTCAAATCCACAAGTATATATGCTCCAAATGAATGTAGGATGTCTCAAATCAATGGCATTTGATCTTCAACACCAATCTTAAATAGATCTTTGCATATGAGGAGGCTTGGATGAATGTGGATGGAGAAATCTTCAAGGGGGCTCCAAAGAGATTGAATCCTTCAATAGCTAACAATGGATCTCCTTGATGGATGCTTGTATGCTTGAATGCTTGAATACTAGGATTAAAGATGAATGAATGCTTGCTTGCCTTCCTTCTCCTTCTTTCTTTCTTGATTGCACTTGATAGATTGAGATATTATGAAATGAGATGGCTTGAAAACTTGATTGAGAGATGTTCTCACAAAACTTGAAGGAGAAAATGAGAGAGGAAGGCTTCCTTTTATAGTGATCTAGGGTACAAACCTCTAGAGAAGGCCGATATTGGAGAATTAAATCCCAATTAATCTTAACCCCTAGAAATGGAACCATATTAAATTCAATTTAATGATTTACCATTTTGAAACCCAAAATGGCCGACTCGGAAGTGGGAAAAGAAATATTTCCAATACCTGACACCCGAAAATCATGGGACCTTAAAATTTGAACCCTAGGTCAAGGACGAGGTAGACCCTGCCCTAGGTCAAGGTCAAGGTCGTCATTGATTCTCAAGGTCTTCTTTGACCTTGAGATCAAAAACCTCAAGACCTCAATCTAGAGTGCTAGGAAATGCAGAAATCAAGTGAAAACAGGTGGAGAGAGAAGCAGAACGAGGGGAGAACACTAGATACATGCAAAGACCTGATCAAGGCACTTAAAATGACCCGAGACCACTCACTCGGAGGGCTAAATTCTCTTATCATGGAAGTGCTTCCATTTTAAGATGATACATTAAGCCCCCACTTTAGCAAGAGTATGGACTCGATGCAAACTCTTGGTAAAGGAGATCATAATGAAAATATAATCTCATTGTAATCAAAGGGACAAAGAGAAACCTCAAGCCCCCAGGGACTCAAGTTTTCATAGACTCCAAGATCACAATAAGAGAGACATCTCTAGAGAGAGAGAAAGAGGGGGTGTGATTATCTCACCCAATGAGAACCTATGTCCCATTGTGAACCACACAAGGGAACAACGCAACTGGAAAGATGGAATTGAATAGCCTAGTGAATGTGGCTACTCACTAGTCAACCCATCAAGGATTCACCCTTAGGAATATTCTATTCCATAAGAATAAAATCAAAAGAAAAAGAGATCTAGTCTTAAGGATACCTCCGACCTTAACAGATCAAAGATTTGAAACTGGTGGGATCAAGAGATCTTGAAGTATAAATCCATGCTTTAAGGATTAGTCACTAATCTAAAAAGGGAGAAAAGGTATCTTGAAAAAATAATATATGTGTATTGAAAAGTGCATGTGTGCAATAGGTGAGTAGAGTGTATGTCCCCACGTTAAAGTCATTGCTAACACTTTAATAGGAGCAATGGCTTTAATGGAAACATAAACAACTCCACTGATTACGTTTCCACTACGAGATGCCCCCAAACGAAGAAAAATCAAGGGAAATACCACATAAACATACAGAGAACATAGAAGGGAACTACTTGTCGTGGGGTCAATATGATCATAAGATAATATATATATGATATTATTGTAAATGAATTGACATCATTCCCCAAAGAAAGTAGAACTACAATCACAAAGGAGGAAAGATCACATAAGATATACGAAGAAGAATCTTTTCAGACCATGACATGGAGACCAAAAATAATTAGTGCTACGATGTCTCAGATCCAAGTGGATTACACAAGGAAACATTTATGAACAATAGCACAAGTACAACATAACCTAAAATAACATATAGAGAGAATAGAGATACATATAGAGGAATTTGTACAACAAGCTTGATTCCTTTATCACCTTGCACCAACAAAGAAACAAGGGTCGTATAAATGAATCTAACAACATTTAGAAAACACATCATAGGAGAAGCACAGTACAATAGGAAAACACACAACAAAGCTACCATAAAGGACAAGTCAATCAAGCATGCTACCTACTCTTCCCATCTCATTGTATATCATTTAGGGAAGTTGGGTAACTCGCAAGAGGGAATACATCCAACACAATAGGAATGATAGCCAGTTCCAAACAAGGATCCACTTGAGAATCATCATGTTCGACACTAGATGTAATAGTCAATTGTGATGAAATCATATTAGGTAAATCAATGTCAATGTTAATAGTCTCATATTCATCATTAACATCATTAGTATCATCAAGAGTATCTTCTTCATCCAAATAATCAAAATAGGATCTAAGATATGAATAGAATTGTCATAATCATGCATCTTAACATCATTATTAGTAACAACTTCTCCTAACACATCATGCATAGGTTTATCCAAAGAAGGTAGAGATCTTTGAAGAACAAAATTACGAGCTTTAGCATGAGCACGATGCTTCTTACGACATTCATTAGCAAATTGATTACACTTTTCTTTACTTGAAATAGGTTGAGAACTAGGAGGAACAACCACAGGATCCTTCATAGGTTCTTTAGGAAGATCAATTGGATTATCAACAATAGTAGGAACTTGATTAACATAACTAGAAGCCATAGTTAAAGGAGGTATAGAAGGTGTAGGCAAAAGACCGTGACTAAGATCCATAGGAGGTATGCTTAATTTGAGAATCTTATGATGTTTATAGGCTTGATATGAACAGAAAAGATTATCAGGTCGAGGAGGACATGAATTAGGTAATGAAGGCCAAAAGAAATCAAGAGTAGCACAATCTCTAAGCCTAGAAGGTTGATATAAACTATGATTAACTGTCTTCACTTCATTGTCATGAAAAAATTTAAAACATGTATGGATAGGTGAAGCAATAGCATACATGGTATTTAACCATGGAAAACGAAGCTTAACATGAAACTGATCAGAAGTAGGAACAACAACAAAGGTAGTGTTCACAATTTTTCCACAAAGTTCAACCGGCAAGTTAATAAAACCAAATGATGAATAAAGAAAACCATCATAAGTTTGAATCCACAAATCTGATGTATCATAAGAATCGCATTGCAAGATTTTCATAAAAATATTTTCTTCAGTAATAACATTGACTAAGGATGTAGGATCAACAAGACAACCACGAGTAGGTTTCTGAGAAATCCTAGCATAAATGTAAAGGGGACCATCAGGAGCTTTAATAGTCTCAGAATCATCAAAGGTAATCAAAAGTTCCTGAGGTCTTTTATTGTTAGGTTTTTGTCGAGGTTTAGGTTGAGTTTTCAATTTAGGCTTAGGTTTTGGTTGAGGTTGAGATTGAACTTGAGGTTGAAGCTAAGGTTGAGATTGAGGTGGAGATACAGTTTGACCAATATGCTCCACTTGATTAACAACATGATTGAGATCATCCATCTTTGAATCATACACAATTTCCATAGAAGATGGTTGAGCAATGGTATTAGTATCATGCGTGGGTAAAGGATTTGTATAGATTTGAAGGTTTTGATTAGGAGAGATAGATTTGTTCCCACTACCATCAAGATTATCAATAGATAAGGCATTAGAATCAATTAAGTCTTGAACCTTATGTTTTAAAGAATAAAACTTCTCAGTATCATGACCATTTTGATGATGATATTGACAAAAAGCTTTAGGATCAAAATATTAAGATGCAACCGTAGCAGGTAAAAGAGGTCGAATAGGAGGTAAAGTAATCATATTAGCAGTTAGCAACCTATTCATAATAGAATGTAAAGATTCATAAAGAGGAGTAAACGTACGATTTAATCGAAAAGCAGTGGATGTAGAAGTGGCATTGTGAGATGTAACAACAACTTGATCAGCAAATGCATTCGCTTGTTTGTTTATCTTGAATTTTTAAAATTTGTTCGGATTAGGAGTAGCATCACTTTTATCAACTGGAATAGGAGCCATTGGAGTGTTTCTCTCAAATTGACTCACTTGTAATTAATAATGATGAAGCACTGCACAAAGTTGTTGAAAAGAGGTAAATTCAGTAAGCAGAATCTTATCTCTAATATCCTTTTGCAATTTTGAAATAAACATACGTTGAATATCAATATCAGGAACAGGATGGGAAATCTGAGCATGAAAATGCTTAAATCTACCAATAAATTCAGTCAATTTTTCCTTAGCACTTTGTTTACAATGCATCAAATTAGTCAAAGATACTTGCAGGCCAATGTTGTTTTGAAATTGTTGAATAAAAGCATTGGCAAGTTATGGAAAGGAATCAATAGAATAAGGAGGCAAGGAACAATACCATTGTAAGGCCTTGTCACAAAAAGTTCTAGCAAACAGTTTGGCTAAAATCCTATGGTCATGAGCATAATCACTACAAAGGATTTGAAAAGTTTTAACATGATGAATGAGATCTCCTTTTCCATTGTAATTCTCAAGATGAGGCATATCAACTTGCTGAGGAATAGGAGTACGAATAATGTATCAAGACAAAGGACTTCCCATGTCACATGTAGGAACACTAAACTTGTTTTGAGTTAAGGAAGCAAGTTGTTGTTCTAAGGAAGATATAGTTTGAGCCAAATGATTGTTGAATCATTAGAGGAAATAGGAGGAATAGCAACATTAGAAACACTAGGTACAGTGTAAGAAGCTACAGGAATGGAAGATACAACTGGAGGAACACTTGGGACTACAGTTGGAAGCGGATAGGAATAAGTAAAAGGAACATTATGATATGAAGGTTGTGATGTAGGAAGGGACACAGGAGGAAAACTCATAGGAACCGAGGGAACCTTCACAATCACCAAAGAAGGAGTATAGGTAGGAACACCAGGTAAAGGATTAGAATAGGGTTCTACACTAGTGATATGAGGAATCAACCCTCAGTCTTGAGCTTCTTGAGCTAGAAGTTTAACATTTGAATGCACAATGTCATGAGTAATACCATGCAAGAGGTTAACATCTTGATCACTATCATGAAGAACTTTCTTAAGAGCCTCTATAGCTTAAATAGAATATTGATTATGGTTTTCTTGGATAAGCCAATTACCCATTTTATCAAGTTCAGTTGAAAGTTTTTGGACTTGTTCAGGAGGAACTCTTAAAGCACCATCCTCATCATGAGATGAGTGAGAATATTTTTGCTCCATAATAGGATTGGAATCATGAAGAATCAAATTATCATATAGGATCCTTAGGAAAGGAGAGCAAGATTTAGGATCAAAGGCACCCATGAGTCTACGACTTCTAACCGGAATGTTATAAGTAGGACTAGTAGTAGTAAAGCTCATAAACCAATGCAATTCAAATGAACTAAACTAAGAAAACATAAAGCATGAATATTTTTGTATTTGAAAGAAATTTTGCAATTTTTTTGTATTTTTGAAATTCAATTAGCATGCAAGATTTAACACAAAGGAGAAATCTAATACCAAAAAGATAATATAAAGGGATATCTAACACAAAAAAGAAAGAGAGTAAGATATTCAGGTTCACCAAAATGAATGAGGTAAAATGGTATACATGTCAAAATGAATAGAGGAAATATGAGATCTACTTCTAAATCCAAATTCCCAAAGGAGAGATCTCAATTGATCAACCAAAAGGTCAATACACAAAAGAATCAATCTATGGAGAATATAAATGAAGAAGAAAACCTTATATTTTTCTTTGAATAGTATATGTTTGAAATCTGAAATAATTAAAAGGCAAATACTAACCTCAAAATAGGGCAAATCTGGAAAATGCTATTTTTTAATGTCTATGCACAATTTTGGGTAATTCTGCAACTTGTTTCAGACTAGAAATACCGAGATGAAGAAAACCCAAAAAACTTTTGTCTTTCCGATGGCAGGTAGTCTTTGACCTCGATAAAAGGTCAAAGACTACTTCAAAATTTTGAAGGTCAACTTTGATTTTGTTCGCGGATCTCAGAAGTTTGCCGAAAAGGGTATCCAGATCCAAGCTCAAATCCGCAGTCCCGCACTTGTACTTGCAAGAAAAAGAGGTTTTTGTTGTTTGTATGGAGGGGTTTTCCTTGCTCAAACCCCAATTTAGGAATTAACATTGAAATTAAATTGAAATTGTAATGTGCATAAAAAAAGTAAATGAAACAATTCACCTTGCTTATGTTGAAGTCCTTGTAGAGGATTCAAATCGTTGAATCCACAAGTATGGATGCTCCAAATGAATGTAGGATGTCTCAAATCAATGACATTTGATCTTCAACACCAATCTTGAATGGATATTTGCATATGAGGAGGCTTGGATGAATGTGGATGGAGAAATCTTCAAGGGGGCTCCAAAGAGATTGAATCCTTCAATAGCTAACAATGAATCTCCTTGATGGATGCTTGTATGCTTGAATGCTTGAATGCTAGGCTTGAAGATGAATGAATGCTTGATTTCTTTCTTTCTCCTTCTTGCTTGCTTGATTGCACTTGAGAGCTTGCGAGATTATGAAATGAGATGGCTTTAAAACTTGATTGAGAGATGTTCTCACAAAACTTGATGGAGAAAATGAGAGAGGAAGGCTTCCTTTTATAGTGATCTAGGGCACAAACCTCTAGAGAAGGCCAACATTGGAGAATTAAATTCCAGTTAACCTTAACCCCTAGAAATGGACCCATATTAAATGTAATTTAAGGATTTACCATTCTAAAACCCGAAATGGCCAACCCGAAAGTGGGAAAAGAATTATTTCTGAAACCCGACACCCAAAAATCATGGGACCTTGAAATTTGAACCCTGGGTCAAGGATGAGGTAGACCTCGCCCTAGGTCAGGGTCAAGGTCATCCCTGACCTAGGTCAGGATCGAGGTTGTCATTGACCCTAAAGGTCATCTTTGACTTTGAGGTCAAAAACCTCAGGACCTCAATCCATAGTGCTAGGAAATGCATAAATAAAGTGAAAATAGGTGGAGAGAGAAGTAGAAAGGGGCAAGAAAGCCAGATATATGAAAAGACCCAATCAAGGCCCTTAACATGACCTTGGACCACTCACTCGGAGGGCTAAATGCTCTTATCATGGAAGTGCTTCCATTTTAAGATGATACAATAGGGTGTTCCCTCTTTCCTTTCTAGCTTTGAGAATAGAATATAAGTTGTAATTGTCTATCTTATGAGTAAGATTTCAATATATTTGTACTACTATCAGACTGTCTCCATTTGAGTCTTGAACTTGTTGATTAAAGCATCAAGGGTGTTGTAATCTTTCTATTGTATTTCCAAGGTGTTTGCAATAGAGTTATTTTCGCAGAGCTAACTGAGTTCAAGATTGGTTTTCAGATGTGTATGAGTTGGGATATCAAGGGTGTCTCATGCTTTTCTTTCAATGGATGTTGATTAATGTATTGCTTGTTCCTAGGTCTCTTCTAAGGGGAGGGTTAAAGTCCTTTGAATAGGTAATAGCATATCTGGGTACACAGGTGGATTGCTTAAAGTATGATCTAATCAATGGTGTATGATTGGTGTAAGGCATTAACATATTAGAATGTATTATTTTCTCTATTCATATGTTGCAGTGATTTGTTTGACTTTGCTGCCCATTGGATAAGGCACTGGTCTATGAGAGACTTAGGGTATTTTAGGGGTCCATTCAACCCACAACATAAACTCATTCAAGTGAAATAATTTTCCCTTTCATGTTGATAGGAGTAGTTTCTAGTTTTCAAATTCATTCTATGCAAGTAAGTTATTGCATAAGATTTATGTTTTCATTGGGGTACAGGATACCTATAGGGATCTAAAAGCTATTCCACAATTATATATCTGCAAGCCTGTTGTTTTTCAAGAGGAGTCATGTGTGTGCAGATGAGGTATACTGGCCTGAGTGATGTGGATCTCAAAGTGTAGGAGGATCATATAGTTGATCCTTGTTAATTGGCCTTTTTTTCTTGTCAGACTTTGGAGTGGTTATTGAGAGTCAGTGATATCAGTTTATCAATCATAGTGTAAATCTGACAGTGTGGGAAAAAGGAATCCAACAGGGTGTACTGTTCGTTGAGTTGTGAGTCATACGAGTATAAAATATTGTGCCATGGCATACATCCAAGGCAACAACTATCCAGCCATATCATTCGATATGGCTAGATGCCCATTGCCATGCATGCGATAGGGTAATGTACTATTCAAGAATCATAAGAAAAAGTTGTAATTGTCATTGTACATTCCTAAACAAAATCTTTAATGTTTTACCGAACTATTTTTAATTATTTAAAAAATTCTCTTTTAGTTATCCTTTTTAATTTCCAAGTTTTACTTGGTTAATAAAATAATGGATGGCTTTTTATTGTTATCATTTCTTATTTATTACCTTTTACTTTTTAAAAGTTACATTAGTAAAATAGTTAGTATAATATATTAATATTTATATATTTATTATTATTTTTATAGTATTTATATATTCAAATTTTTTTATTTTTTTATAATAATTATAATGTAAAATTTTATACATAATTTAATGATTTTATAATATATTTTATATATTTTTTTTGATATTGAATTATCTATATTATTCAAGATTCATATTGAATTAATATTTTATTAATATTATTATTTAACTTTTAAAATTCCTATAAGAAAATAATAGTAATTTTTAAGTAATTATAATTATTTTTGAAATTACATATTTTTAATATTTTAACTATTTTTTTATGGAGGTTTAGATTTGCGAGCAGGACTGCCTAGTTGTAAAGACTAATCATTCGACACAATTGCCACATCAACAAAATAATAAAGACAAAGGAGTCATCAATAGGTCAAAGGTCGAATGCACAAATTGACTAGATACAAATAGATTCTCAATAATATATAGGAATAAAAGAAGTACTTGATTACGACCAAAACTATTGGAAAGATAGGGAACATCCCTGTGTCCAAGAAAAGTGGAATGTCAGCCATTTGTCCAATGTACTAATATAATCACAATAATAGATGTTATATTGACGCAATATAAAGGTTCCGACCAACTTTTCTGAATAACAACTCAAAAATATATCGATCTACTATCGAATCAAAACAATGTAAGATAAAGATTAGATTAAATATGAACTTCCATATTAATGACAGAGTAAACCACAAAATTACCAAATACCACCATGTTGTATACAAGGAAACATATAGCGCTGTAAAGGGGGTTATTGTGTTGTAATCAGCGCTATAAGTGGAAGATATCTATAACTATTTTGTTTTGATTACTTCATCTTTTATTAATGACCACTCTCACAATTGGCGATGGTTTATGAAAGAGTAGTGATTATTGCTCATTGATTTAATTCTCCACTCCCTCTTTTAAACCATTTAAGGATATCAAATATCTAAGTTTTATTTAAAATAAAAATTACAAAAAAGAAAAATATTTTCAAATAATGTTTTCTTTCTATATTTTTTTTCATATATCAACAATTAAATATTTCGACAAATTTTGTGTTATGACACCAATAGAGGTGTGAAGTTTATAGGCTGAAACCTCTTTGGCCTCATCCCTTATGATGTCTGAGCATTGTACTCAACAAGACTTGATCACTAGTGGGCTCATTTAGAGTCATTCAATTTCACTAGTAGACCAAGGGCCCATTGACAATAATTTAATATTAAAAATATGTTTTCTTAAAAAAAAATTATTTATTTATTTTACTAAATATTATATTATAACATAAATAATATATAATTAATTATATTATAACACTTTGTTAGCGTGCAACCTCCCTCTTTTGTTCCATTTTTTCTATCTAAGCTTCCTCTCATCGTGATGATGGATCACATAATGTGATTGGAAAGGTTGATGCAAAAAAAAATATAAACTAGAAATAACAAACAATAATAATGATAGATTGTGGAAAACTAATGTTTATATATATATATATATATATATATATATATATATATATATAATTTATTATTAACAAAATTATATATTATTCTACAAATAATTAATAAATTAAATTTTAAAAATTTAAACATACTAATTATTATTAAAAATTTAAATATATATTTAACTATAAATATATTATATTGATTGTTTTACTAATATAATCAAATCAAATAATATATAACACAGTCAATCAAATCTATTAATAGATAACAGAGTTGAAAATTAAAAAAATATTACATGATATTCCCATTCGAGTTCATAGAAAATAATGCTCACTATAAAAAAAAGTTAAGTTCTCTAAAATAACTTTGAAATATAAAAGTGAAGCATAGGATACGGATGATTGCAGGGTAACATCTAGGTATCTAATTGCAGCGATGTAGACTACCAGACAATCGTGCAGAAGTACGATAGCTAGGATAATGCATAGTGATGGACATCGATGATATGGCTAGATAGCCGTTGCCTACATCCAGCCATACCGAGCGATATGGCTAGCCGAAGCAGACATAATATTTTTTGTTGGAAAAAAGTGAATTTTTGGGCTCATTAAATTTGAAAATTTTGAAAATTGGCGGTACCAAAAGAAGAGGAAAATGGTGTGGCACAAGTACGTGAGATTGAAATGATTTGAAAGACACGCACCCTATGAGCGTGACGTGCTTAGCATCTAGAAATTACAAACACATGAAGACGTTCAAGTAATTTAATCGTACGGCGTACGATCTACATTGCCTTGACAAAGCCACGACACGCCATGTGGGCCCGCCGCCTTCAAGACAGTGACAGTGACATCGACCTTGTCTTTTTAATTGGTATTTTCAATATTTTGTCGGGTGACCGTCAAAATTTCCAGTTTTGCGTGACAGAATGATGACAGAACTTTCGGCAATCATCATAAAATTAGGACTGTTCGAATAATAGTCACGGGATGAAAAATGTTCGAATATGCCCGTTTACACGTTTTTCCCGTATTATTTATTTAACAATATTATCTTAAATTTAATGAGAATTGGGGATTGGAATTCCTCATTTGAGGATAATGTATCCATTGTTTAAGGAAAAAGGTTCAATAATATTAGTCATTGGGACTATAACAATATTGAGGCAATGATCAAGGGTCCAATTTGGGCATTGTGAGACAATGATCAAGTTCAATTTGGAGTTGTGAGATGATGATCAATTTGGAATTCTTTATATTTGAGGATAATGTATGAAAGAGGTTCAATAATATTAGTCATTGGGACTATAACAATCTTGAGACAATGATCAAGGGTCTAATTTGGGCATTGTGAGACAATGATCGAGTTCAATTTGGGCCTTGTGAGATGATGGCCAAGAGTTCAATTGTTTTAACCTTGCTTCCTTTTCTATTCGAGAATGATTAATCTATAGAAGTTGTTGTTGTTGTTGTAAGTGCTTTTGGATCTAATTGTGTATGAGTTTTTACATCAACGTTTCAGATCACACTCTGTGATCCATCATTGGGATGCAAAAGAAAAACTCATGCACAATAAGATTGAGAACTACTTACAATACTATATGGATTGTGGAAATCTGATAGATCTTGTTGTTGTTGTTGTTGCTAAAGGTGTAATTTTGATGATTATTATTATTTATTTATTTTAATTATAAGATTACTGAAAGATAAAAAAAGATTCAAATTTAAATAATCAACCTTTCTTAAATAAATATTGAGGAAAAGTTTAAATATTTAGTAAAATTTGATTCCTACAATTCATTATGTTACAATTTGTTGTTTCTAGATTCGATTATGTGAGTTTTCTACATCAACATTTTGGATCACATTTTGTGATCCATATTCAAGATGAAAGAGTGCATAAAGATCACAAAGTGTAATCCAAAACAAGATGAAAGAGTGTATAAATATGACACAGTGTAATCCAAAACATCAAATTCAAAAATTCACACAATTGCATCCAGAAGTAGTAGATTGTTAGTTTAAAATCTTGTCTTTCATTTTGATAATTCAAATATTTTAAAATCAAACTCTCTTTTACATAATTATGATCTAATCCTGCAACAATATTTACCAAAACTTGTCAAACACATCATCATTTCAATCCATCTCATCCTTTCTCAAGGTGGGTGGCATAATATCATGGTCACTCCTATATTACTACCAATTCGTATTTGGATTCAATTGTGTGTGTTATTTTAGCATCAACATTTCAGATCACACTTCGTGATCCATCATTGGGATGAGAGAGTGTATGATTTGAAATAGAAAAAGATGTGATCACAAAGAGTGATTAGAAATGTTGATGCTAAGAAAACATACACAATCGAATCCAGAAACGAAATAGTATTAAAAATGGATTGTAGAAATCTGATAATGTTAATTGATGCCCTTCATGGGAGGGAGCTACATTTCAAATCTAAGCAACTAGAGGTGTTAATGACCAAGCTTGTGACACATCTTTTTCTATTTCAAATCTTACACTCTCACATTCTAATGATGGATCACTAAGTGTGGTTTGAAATGTTGGCGCTAAAAAAATATACACAATCGAATCTAGAAACGAATTGATATTAAAAATAGATTGTGGAAATCTAATAATGTTAACCACTCCTATATTACAAATAAGAAGAAATATAAAATATAGACTAGATAGAGAACATAGATTCTTTACTTGAGAAACACTTATAATTTATATTGGAACCTTGTTGTTTGCATAAAAGCTCTAAAGACTATAATGTGGAAATCTTTGAATCTTAAAGAATGATATAATCAAAAAATGTATAACATCATTTTTACAAAGTTTACTCAACCAAATTAAATGGAAACTCAAATCAAACTCTAACAAAAAATGTTAATCTAAACAAATGTTAAGCACAAAACATCCTAATTCAAATATTTAAAATCACTCTCCCTTAAGCTAATTATAATCTTATCCACCAACATTATGTAAACACATCATCGTTTCAATCCATCCCGTCCTTCCTCAAGGTGCCGTCGCCACCCCTAGAAAAAGAAGGACAACACAAACCATAGACCAGAGAAGACAGAGATTCTCGACTGGAGGGAAGCTCATAATTACAGACTCAAACCTCGTTGTCTGCGCAGAAGAACAGAGTCCTAAGCGGATGGTCACATGGGAATGGAGATTGGGCGCCCAGCTCATGTCGAAGGAAAAGAACAAAAGAAAAAACAAACACACGAGGAACCGGCATTGATTTGAAGCGAGAAATTCAGAAACGCATGCCCTGCATCTTCTCAGACAACAAACGCCTAAAAATCGATGCACCCATCAAAGCTCCAGATCTGACTGACTCATTCACCGTCATGCTAACATCAATACAGAAAAAAGCAAATTGGACTGAGTGATTTGCAGAGGAGTTTGTGTATGAGTTATGAAAGAATCGAGAGCCCTCGTCATTGAGGTGATCACGGAAAAAACATTGGCTTCGGGGGAAAAAGGGGGGGCAATGTTGGTATCTTGTCAGCAGTAATCAGAGGGTAAGACATTTGATTTTGATCATCAATTGGCGGGTTCTGTCATTAAAAGATGCTGTCGTGTTGGGATTCGAACCCGGAACGTTGCGGGGCTTGGCTTTTCTTGTGGGGGGTTTTGCAGGCATTGAAATGCGGGGAGCTGGTGGGAAAGGTGAGGATTTTTGAGTGGGGGCGATTAGAAAGTACGAGGGCAGAGCATTTGAGAAGGTTTTATAGGCTCTAGGTGTTGTCTGTTTAGTCAATATAACATGGGTCTTCGACAGCGCACGCCGATTGTAGGTGATGCGTCATCTGGATATAATGAGGAGCAGGTACGAAACATTAATCATCACGGTCGCAATGGATTGTCCATCGAGTATTCAACACGTACCTTTGACTGCATTTATTACGTAATAGAAATTTAGAATATTTTGTAATTATAATTTTTTTAATAAGATTGGAGTGTGCAGTTTTCGACTTATTTATTGATCTATGTTGCATGAGTAGTGGTTCATAAGAATCTATTTTTCAGAAGAATGCATTGTACATTTAGCACTCGTTCCATCTAGGTGATGGTCACAAAGGTGAAACATTGGGTCTTCTTGAGAGGTCACCTATTCCAAAACTACTCCAACTCAAAGGTGCTTAACCATAAAACCCACTTAGCTTGTAATCTCTTCTACAATACATTTAGCAAGTGTTGTGCTTTATGAACTACTCATTGCAGAGGCCCTTTACCTCATCAATTGACAAGTTGGAGACATTTTCCATAGCAAGTCAAATCTAGAAAATAATGTAATTGTTTTTGGGAGGATTTCAAGTTTAATTGGTGTAGGGGATAGAGTGTATATTGTGTTTGTAGTATATATGGAGTATGGGATAGTCCCATATATCCCACTAGAGTATGACTAATATAGTAAGTAACGAGCACTCTTTTCCATCAAAATCATGTTGTGCTAGTAGAGCTCCTAATGCCTATATATAGAGTAGTGGGTTACCATCAATAGGTGGCATTAGAACAGGAAGAGATATGAGATATTAAAAAAAATTATCTCTTTCATGGACTATAAAAGGATCTATTTTCATTTCCCCAACAAATTCTTAGCTATTTGATATGAGAGCGCAAATCTTTAGGTTGGAATGTCCTTGGCTGAGTCAAGGACAAAGGGGATCCTTTCCACCAAAGGCACTCGAGGCATAATCCCAACGCAAGCCTTTGCATCCTCCTCAATTGAGACTCAAGGATTGAGGGGTATCCATTTCACCAAAGTCACTTGGGGCATGATCCCTACCTCATCTAAAATACAAAGTGATTTTGAATTTATTTAATTAATAAATACATTCAAATATACATCTTAAGTGTCCAATAGATTTTCCCCTCAAGTATAAAATTGACACCCAATTGTATCAAGTTGCAAGTTTTTTTATTGCTCAACCTCCCATTAACTTGTAAAATATCATTGCCAATTTTATATTTTCATATATAATATATTTATAAATTTTTAGAGTAGTTATTAAACTAATTGATAAATTTATGTTGAAAAGGTCAAAGAATAATCCTAGTGATATGCACATTTCGTAGAATGCATATATGGAAACAAACAATTAACTTGAACTAATGCAAATAGTTATAGTTAGACAAAATTCGACAAGTGTGTGATGGTATGCATTGAGATAAATAAAGAGGATACAATCGCTTTGTTTTACACTTAATTAAAACTTTGAATATTTTTCTTATTCACCTAAAGAAATGTGACATCCTTGTTTAGTATGGGCTTATGATTCTACGCCTAATCTTTATTGTATTAGAGGAAACTATTACAGGTTTAGTACAAGTCCACAACTATGAACTAATTAGCTTATGTTCCCTTCTCTATGATTCCTAACCTTTATTGTTTTCATGTGAAGCTAAGCCAGACATGGCTCACTTCCATAAAAGTGAGAATGTTTATTATGCATAAATACTTAAATTTCCCCCATAATAGACCTATGCATATAATCAATCATAATGGATTTCAGCTACTCTCCTTAAGTGGAAACTTTTTCTTTGATTATTTTTGTCTAAGCTCTATAATACCTCTATAAAGTTGCATCAATTCCCTATTTAATGCTTATCGTAAATTCAAAGTAGGTTGCATATTGTATTTGTTTACTAGTCCTTCCTATTTTTCTATGACTACTTCCTCTTTTTCTATTTCTCCACCTACCTCTTTTGTGATTAGGGGAAAGAAATCAGTGCAAGGTCTACCTTTCACTTTAGATTTGGTATTATAACCTTTAGTGATGGTTTCTATTCTACCCCTACCTTTTAAACTATAGGAGAAAAGCCACCTTTTCACATATTACATCCTCGTCTTAGCTCATCACCCTCCAATGGTCATTTCTATTCCTCCAATTACTCCTAGGGAAACAACATATAAGGGTGGAAACTTATTCGTGTACTTTTGGATCCTTTCCCTTTATCAATTGCTTCAATTCCTCCACTTTTCCCTTTGGAAACCAAGGGAAACTAATCTATGACAAGTGATGTTTCTTGTGCTCCCATAGTCTCTTAACATGCATTTGTTGGTTTCTTCTCTCCTCTTGTCCCTAACACAAAGGAAGGATATAAACTCATTTTATTTGACCCCCTCCTCGTCTAGTTGGGTCTTAGGCATGCACCAAACATATAACCAACTTGGAATAGTTTACAATAACCATTGATGTATTGTGGCTATGGAGTGTAGTTCCTTGTTAGACCTTCATCCCTAACATTCAGCTTTCATGTATCTACCTGACAATTTATTTCCACTTTCTCAACCACACTCTCTTCCCATCTTGTGGTTCCTTTATCAAAATTAGATATACCAAAAGAGAGTTCAAGTAGTATTTACTCCAACCCTTGGTCTTCATATTCTACTATCAATCCCTAATAAACCTCCCTTAGAGAAAAAATTAGACATGTCCAATGCCAATGCCATATCTAGCACCATTCTTTCTTCTTTAGTTTCATTCCTATATACCTACAATTACATCTTCCCAAATATCATTTGCCTCCCCATTAGTGATATATATATCTCCCAATTTCCCACCCAAATGTAAACCAAAATAATATTATCCCTCCGTCTATAATTATTCTTTCTTGCACTAATGTTGCTAAAGTTAGTAGAACATTGCAGTTAGTAGAATATCTTAATAGTGAATCAAATGTATCATCCCCACTATGGATATTATGTCATTTTCATCTTATTCTCACAAGTTTGATAATACTTACTTCACTTGATGCTCAAGAGAGATATAATATTTTAGTTGATGTTATGTGTTTGGTTGCAAAAAAGTCCCCTCTTATGACCCTAGCATTACTTCTTTTGTCAGTGCATCCTCCTTAGTGAGCCTAAGACATGGATACATAGTAAATAAATATGATACGATTGCTCATTTTTACGGTTATTAAAAACTTTGAATATTTTTCTTATTCACCTGAAGAAATGTGACATCCTTGTTTAGTATGGGATTATGATTCTACACCTAATCTTTACTATATTAGAGGAAAATATTGTCGGTTTAGTACAAGTCCACAACTATGAACTAGTTAGCTTATGTTCCCTTCTCTCTGATTCCTAACCTTTATTTTTTTCATGTGAAGCTAAGCCACACATGGCTCACTTCCATAAAAGTGAGAATGTTTATTATGCATAAATACTTAAATTTCCCCCATAACAGAGCTATGCATATAATCAATCATAGTGGATTTCAGCTACTCTCCTTAAGTGGAAACTTTTTCTTTGATTAATTTTGTCTAAGCTCTATAATACCTCTATAAAGTTGCATTAATTCCCTATTTAATGCTTATCATAAATTCAAAGTAGGTTGCATATTGTCTTTGTTTACTAGTCCTTCCTCTTTTTCTATTTCTCCACCTACCTCTTTTGTGATTAGAGGAAATAAATCAGTGCAAGGTCTCCCTTTCATTTTAGATTTGGTATTATGACCTTTAGTGATGGTTTCTATTCTACCCCTACCTCTTCAACTATAGAATAAAATCCACCTTTTCACATATTACACCCTGTCTTATCTCATCACCCTCCAATGTTCATTTCTATTCCTCCAACTACTCCTAGGAAAACAACTTGTAAGGGTGGAAACTTATTCATGTACTTGTGGATCCTTTCCCTTTATCAATTGCTTCAATTCCTCCATTTTTCCCTTTGAAAACCAAGGGAAACCAATGCATGATAAGTGATGTTTCTTGTGCTCCCATAGTCTCTTAACATGCAGTTGTTGATTTGTTCTCTCCTCTTGTTCCTAAGAAAAAGGAAGGAAATAAACTCATTTTATTTGACCCCCTCCTCCTCTAGTTGGGTCTTAGGCATGCACCAAACATATAACCAACTTGGGATAGTTTATAATAACCATTGATGTATTGTGGATAGGGAGTCTAGTTCCTTACTATACCTTCATCGCAAACATTCACCTTTCATGTATCCATCTAGCAATTTATTTTCCTCCTTGTCAACCACACTCTATTCCCATCTTGTGGTTCTTTTATCAAAATGAGATGTACCAAAAAAGAGTTCAAGTAGTATTTAAGCCAACCCTTGATCTTCATATTATACTATCAATCCCTAATACACATCCCTTAGAGAAAAATTTAGACATGTCCAATGCCTTATCTAGCACCACTCTTTCTTCTTTACTTTCATTCCTATGTATGTACCATTTCATCTCCCCAGATATCCTTTGCCTCCCCATTAGTGATATAGATATCCCCCACTTTCCACCCAAGTGTAAACCAAAATAATACTATTCCTCTATCTATAATTATTCTTTCTCACACTAATGTTGCTAAAATTTAGTAGAATATCTTAATAGTGAATCAAATGTATCCTCCCCACTATGGATATTATGTCATTTTCATCTTATTCTCACAAGATCGGTAATACTTACTTCACTTGATGCTCAACAGAGATATAATCTCTTAGTTGATGTTATTTGTTTGGTTGCAAAAGAGTCCCCTCTTATGACCCTAGCATTACTTATTTTGTCGGTGCATTCTCCTTAGCGAGGCTAAGACATGGATATATAGTAAATAAGTCTTTGGTTTATTGAACTAGTGGTTTGGTTCTGTAGAGTCAAAAATTGCATACCCCTTTGAAATTTTACCTACACTTTTGTAGCTAATTTAGCATCCATTCTCCTAGAATTTATGTAAGTCCATTTCATCCCTTATATTAGTATTTTCCCTCTCAAGATGCTCAAGGTAATTTTTCCAGTTATATTTTAGTGTTACTTTTTCTCTAACCACATGTCTCTCTTGTTCCCCATCATTTTTTAGAGTGATTTGTTTGGATGTGAGCGTGCAACAAGAACATCCATTTGTCACGTATATATCCCATGACATAGTAACATTCAACTGTTGGCTTTGCCAATTTTGACACTTGCCACCTACCCAGGTTGGTTAAAACCAATCAAAATCTTTTAGAATGACTTCTTAGCTCATCTTTTCCCCTCCTCTTCTCACTTTTAAATTCATCTTTTCACTTCATTCAAGATATCTTGGTTACTCTCTTGGACTCTTTATACTAAATCCCTAACAATATCTTGGTTTTGACATCTAGGTGGGTGCACCAAGATGTTGGTCAATTAAGTGGCCACATACCAAAAAAAAATAAATTTTTCATAACCCACACAGGTTTTGAAAAACTCAAAATCACTCTTGGCTTGGTGTTACCGAGCCTTAAAAAAATAATGAAAAAATGGTTAAAGTTTGTCATAACCTGTAAGGGTTACGAAAAACTTTATATGTTTTTGTAGGCTATAGGTTTGGGGCATTTTAGTGCCCAAAAACATCCAACAATAGCAAAAAAAACCCAAATTACCTTAGAACCCGAGCGTGTTTTTCTTTTCATAACATTTTTTCACTGTTTATATCAATTTTCAAACATGCCACCACATCAAATGGTAAGATTTCATTTTTTCATTGTTTTTGTTTTGTATTTTGATTAAAATAGTGTTTTTTAATTGATTTAATTTTTCTTCCATTAATTTGATGTTAGATTCCATAAACAATCCTAAAAAAATGAAAGGGACAACAAAGAGCTCCTCCTACACAACCAACACAAGAAAACCCACATATATTGCACAACCACATTCAAAAAACCCTCATGATGCTACTCCATAAGCATAAAACCCTCAAGACGCTTCTCCACAACCACAAAACCCTAAAAATATTGCTCATGAACAACCACCACCACCCTAAACCTCGTTGCATCCTCTAGTAGATCATGTCCATGCCACACAAGATGCTCTTATCAATTGCCTGACACAAAACACTGCCCAAATATCTATATTAGTGAATAGGTTGAAGTCCTCTACTTAGGAGCACCACTCATCCCTCGTGAAAACCCTCTAAAAACTATGGCCAATAGTGCAAATGAGGTATCTAGATAGGTCCCAAAATGGGGTTCATGGAGTGATCCATGTCATGCATTTTATGTAGATGAGTTGTCATAAGATCAAGTGAAAAGAAAGGGCATACTTAAAGATGACATATGCCCCTTTTCACCGATCCTAGGACTCATAACACCCTACTTACTGATACAAAATGCTTTCCTATACATTGGTGTGTTCATGATAGGATGAAAGTAGCTTTTTGGGGTGGGTGCTATATGGTCTTTGAACAACCACCTTGTAATAATTGGGAGGTGCCTCTATATTTTTTGAGAAAGTTATATTGTGAGTTTATCCTCAAGGAAAAGTTGAATTACTTTGACATTTGGTAGTTCTAGGGTAGATGGAGCTCAACTCTACCTAGGATAGACCTGGGGCCCATAGGGTGCTACAACCACATCATTGGAGGTGTACAATTCCCAAACCCATGGTTCATGTCAAGATCCCAATATCTTTGAAGGAGTCTATGGAGCTATAGATTCTTTAGGAAGCTACAACATTGAATGATGTCATTGTTCAACATGGGACACAATTGGTCAGAGAAAAGGATGTACCAACACCTATGACACCTCCTTCATCAGCATCACCTCACACATCATTTGGCATAGGCCATCCCATTTAACATATGTGCGCCACCTACTGAGGTTTATGTTATGGTGTAGAAATTGACGTGACTGAGGATGTTTCAACATCTCATTTGTGTACATGTTACAGGATTAGATTCTATGCTTCCACTCTGGAGGATATGGCCCTCACTGACAACCTAAGGAGTATGTTGTTATGTCGCGATCAGACATAGGTGTGTTTAATTTTGTTTATGACATGTAATCAATTAAGTGACTAAATCTTATAAAAAGAAATGAATTTTAATTCTTAGAGAAATTTAAAGGGATGCATAAATAAAATCATTGTAGGGTGCAGAAAGTGGTGGGAGTACACGTACTTTTCAATCGACTCTACGGTCACAAGTAGTTTCTCCACCAAAGGTAAAGATTTGTAAAGTTATTAAAAATATAATAATACATTGGTTTCAAAATATCTTTTGTTAATATATATGTATCATTACTTGGTGTTTTATAGAGCTTAGCAAGGGTTGAGATGTCCCAACTTGATGATGTCACACTTTCGGCCATTGATTTTGGCCTAGATAGCTTTGCGGTACCATTTAGATTTAGATATTTGCTACTTAGATTTAATATTATACATGTTATTTTCCCTTATGTTAATTTTGTTTCTATTAGTCTACCCCACCTTCCTTGAGGATATCTCATGTGAGAAAGCCATCCAAGCACTCCAAGGAAGAACAAGAAATCCTCCCAGACACCTAAACAATAAAAGGTAATTTAGTACAGTTTAAATTCATTTGTTCAAATGTATTATGATATAAACATGTATATGCAGATATTGATAAATGCACCTAATTTATTTGTTCCATATACATAAACAAATGGGGTTTACAAAATTAATGAATGTACCTGATGTTGATGAGGTTCAGGAGAGGGAAGAGGTGACATCTTCATATTCACTTTGGATTGCATTCTTTCTTGTTCAAAATTTCTAAATCCTTCTATGAAGTTATAAAATATGTTATCATTTTTCATACAAGAAATGGTAATAGATGTCTTAGATTTGACAATGCCTCCTAAGAGTATAGGAGAATTATCTAAGGCTCTGGTGTGAATTTGTTCTACATATGTTAAACATATACGTTTAGATATAAGTACACTCATTTTTAGGTTTTTAGAGTTTGTAAACAACTTTGGGTTATTAACTTGTATTAATAGTCTTTTACCTATTACAACCCCCTTCAAAACTTCCCATTGATGCTTTACCATTCCATTTTGTTAGAAGTCCTACTCGTCAAAGATGGGTTCTAGCACAACAAAGGGAAGAGTTATGCTTGTCTTCTTAACTCCTTTTTACTAAGTGCATAATGGAGTTGAAACCCTCTTCTTAACTCCTTTTGGATTTTTTTTTGTTTGTTTGAAAGCCCTACTTCCTTCCTAGGTATGACTATAGTATTGTTTATCACTTATCTTATAGGAAATGATCATAACCGATTCATCAACAAATTTTCCTCCTATGAGCATAGGAGATCCATATGAGGCTCTGGTATGCATTTACTTTTTAGTCCATGCATTTTTAGTTTTTTAGTGTTTCTTGTCATATATGGTATTAACTTGTATTAATTTTGTTTTACCTTTTACAACCCCTTCATGAACTCCCATGGATCCTTTTTACCTTTCCTCATAAGGAGTCACGATCATCAAATAGGAGGTCTAGCACAACATAGGCAAGAGGTATGCATGTCTTCTTAGTTGAAACCCTCTTGTCAACTCATTTTGGATTGCTTTCTTGTTTCTTAGAAAGCCCTGATTCCTCCCTCTATGACTATAACATATTTTATCATTTACCATATAGGAGAAGATCTTAGCTGATTCATCAATACTTAGTTGTGCCTCCTACCAGCATAGGAGAACCATCTGAGGCTCTAGTATGCATTTATTTTCTAGTCCATGCATTTTTAGTTTTTTAGCATTTCTTGACACATATGTTATTAACTTATATTAATTTTTTTTACCTATTACAACTCCCTTCACAACTTGTCATGGATCCTCTACCTTTCCTCATAAGGAGTCTCGTTCACCCACGAAGGAGACCATCAACTTTACTATACAGCCAAGTGCATAAAAAAGAAATGAGGTAATCAACAATTCAATTGCCAACAAATTACAATCCAATATTTAGTTATTTAAATGATATTGTTTTGAGAAAAGATATTTGTTAAAAAATTGAATTGTTCTTGTGTAGACACCTAGTGAGCCACACGTTGCTTCAAAGATGCTCAATTTTGATGATCCAACACAATCATAGATATTGATATAAACATATAGATCTAATTGTAGTCATTGAATGCCCATTTTTTGTATATATTCGACATTTGTATTGTATATATCAACCTTGACATGGCACATGCTACATTTTTGTAACTATTATTGATTTGGCATCTATGTCATTTTTTGATATCTACATGATTATTGTCCATTTTGATATATATGAAACTTCATATTTGATCCAATTTGTTCATTATGTGCATATCTTTGTACTTAAAAACTTAGTTATTTGCAATTGAAATGTGATCAAACTTGTTCATTATGTGTATGTATTGAAACTTTGAAATGTACATAATTATGATTTAAATTTGATCCTACTTGTTCATTGTATGTATGTATTCATACTTTGAAATGTATAGATTTACAATTTAGATATGATTCAATTTATTCATTATAAGTACCATCAATGTCGCTAAATTTCATTATTAGAATGCACATTAGGAATGATAAATTCAATATATCTACCTCTTTCAATACCTTTTGACATGTTTCAATAGATTAAAAATGTCAATTTTTTCTATTTGTCAAACCTTTCCTAGGCTAGTGGAGTAATTTTTTTGGTTTGGGAGAGTGTTTAGAGGATAGGTGCTTTGTAAAATAATCATAACTAGCCCTCATATGAACTTAGGGAAGAAATGTTTATGTTCATTGTGGGCATGAAATGATACTTCCATCGCATTCAGCTGGGCAAGTTTACCCTAAGCATGGTCCCACTTCGCCTCTCAGCACATCGGAACGCTCATCGACATACCCTACCGACAATGTCCCTTGCGTAATCGACTTGGAGTAGAAACATTTCTAATCATTGTGGGCACAAATTGACATTTCCATCGCGTCTGATTGGAGTTTACCCTATGCATGTTCCCACTTTATCCATCAACATGATGGAATGCTTGTCGACATACTCTACCAACGATATCCCTTAGGTGGCCCAAGTGCAAAAAAATGTATAACTTTGACATACTATTTCTTGCAAAATGTGGCACCTAAACATAATCTATTTGAACCTATAGGGTCATGTTAGGACCCTCTAAAATAACATGTGTCAGTTTTTGAAGACTCGGCTCATCATTTTTGCATGGTAGTAACTGTTCTATTGATGCAAAATCTATTAGATGCACTTAGCGAAAAGTCACCAAGTAGCCCATATCATGTTATGTTCATCATGGCAAAAAAATGACACTTCCATTACCTCTAGTTGGATAGGTTTTCCCTAGGCATGGTCTCACTTGGCCTCTCGACACTCTAGAATGCTCAATGACATACCAAATGGTGCTTAGTGCACCTTAGGGACACTTCGGTTTGACATGGTCATGAATGTTCGAGCGACTCTGTGGGTGAAATGAAATTATTCCTAGGGTTTACCTAGCCATCTGGAGTTAATGGTGCAAATGGTTTGAGGCCATGACGAATGGTTTGAAAGATACATAGTGTTTCTCATTTCAGCTTAGCCACATTACAAGTTTTGACATATACCGAGATTGCCTTGCCAAATTAAAATGAAGTTGAATCTCCCAAAACTCAGATAACATATTGTAGGCCTCTGTAACACGATCTTGTAACACCTTACATTTTACTGATACCTCGCATGAGGTCTGAGATATGGGCCTCTAAAGATCGCTTCCCAATGTTGCTTAGTGCACCTTAGGGACACAATGAGTAACATTAGCATCTTTAGTGCGTGTTTTCAATCCAATGGCTTGGTATGCATCAAATAGATTTCTCATTGTTGTTCTTTCACTACTATTTTCACATGTCCTTAACCCCAAAGTTTTCATTGTCTCTCTAAATTTCATATTTTCAATCATTTCAACAACTAATTGGCATCTTCCACTTTGGTTTAAGTTTTCAAAATAGTTATTCCAAATTCCTCTAACCATTCTTCTACAAGTTCTTTAAAAAAAACTATCATGCATTGGCTTCACAATGTTTTCATCAATGTCAATTAGAGACTTTGGTTTTATATGAATTATTCTAGGAGGTGTTAAGATTGGGGAATGCTCTTCATTTTCATTAGGTGCATTAATCACATCAAATTGAAATGGTGTATCTTATTCAAATTTATTAGTTGCATTAGGTACATTCATCACATAAATTTCAAATGGTGTATGTTCATTGCATTCATTAGGTGCATTCGACACATGCATTTGAATTGGTGTATGTTCATTGCATGCATTAGATGGCGTACCTTCATGTAATCTCCTCATACACTCCTTTTGTCTTTCCTTTTCCGCCTCTTGTTTAATTGATCCTCTCTTTTTCTTTCCCATTGTCTCAATATTGATTGTCCTACACATAAAATATACAATCAAATACCAAGAAAGAAACAAATTAGCATCATTTGGTTATAATCTCAAGTAATAATGATATATTAACTTCAATAAAAAACCAAAAAATAAGATAAATATATCATTGCAAAGTAAATTTGACAATTAAAAATGCAAACATGACTGTTGTTGTCATATAAAATTATGTGAAATAGCAGTGAGACCTCCAAAAAAGTTGCAATGCTAGTTTTTAGGTTGTTGGGTGTAAAATATAAATATTTACGCATAACCCGTATGGGTTATGGAAGACTGAAGACAACATTTATATTTTATCATAGCCTGTACATGTTATGTAAAACAAAAACTATTGGCCTTAATTCAGCATAACTCGTAAGAGTTATGTAAACCTAGAAACCCGAGAGAGAGAGAGAGAGAGAGAGAGAGAGCTCAATGGGGATGATTATAGATTAGAATAGAAAGAGACGTTGATGATAGAAGGAAGATGAGAGAGAGAGAGAGGAAATAATAAGAGTTATGCATGTATATATAACTATAGATACACATATATACATACATAGACACATATCATATATGTAAATCTATAAACATGTGTAGTGTATTACACATTTACAAGAAAATATTTTTATGTCTTCGTGACCTATACGGGTTATGTGAATCTGAAAATGAATTTTTATGCTTCATAACCCATATGAGTTATGTAGAATATGAAATTGTACATTTTGTTTTGCAAAACCCGAGCAAGTTACTTTGTATATCAAAACTTGTATGGGTTTTGGCTTGGTAAAAGGGTTAAAAAATGACCCTAAGGCTTGCAAGCCCATTTTCCCTCCTTTTTTGTCCTTTTACACATTTTTTTCAACTTCCAACATGATTTCTCAACTTCTTCATCATCAACTTTACAAATGATCAAGTGGGTATCTATAAAATTACCCCCATACTTTTGCACGTCTTCTTAGCTTTGTAACCATATAAATATTTCTATTTTTGGACAACATTAACATAGTAAACTTTAATTTTCTTTGCCAGTTCCTTGACATTCCTCAAAGGAACATGTCTACCATTTTCAAGTAATAAATTTGATCTACTTGACCAAAGTCAAAATAAATTACATATTACTATTCTACACTAGATTCTATACACTTTAAAAAAAGAAGTTTGCATTTTCAATTATTTTGATGCAAGTTATGCCTAACGCATGAATAGATACCAAATTTTTAGGATGCAATCACTTCAAAAAATCATGAGCAAATACACTCAATGGAGAATTACAAAAAAATACACAAATTTTAGATCCCACTCTTACCTATCATCCTACCAAAGAGTTTTGCAAAATACTAAATCTAACTATATATTTGTGAAGCACACACAAAAAGCTATGTCATGTATATTTTTATAAAAAAATCAGGAATAATTTTTCATGCGTGATAGGTTTGACCCTCTTAATCTTATCCATTTTTTAAAAACATTAGTAGTTTAAAAACTAGATTCAGAGTACTACAATTCTTATTCTTTGCACAACTCCTAGTTTTGAGTGCATGACCCTCAAATTTCTCTATGAAGTTTAGGTTTACTTGATTTCAGAAAACAAGTGGCCACTTATACCCCCCTTTTTTCACGCCATCTTGGTGCACTTACCCATATTTCTCATTCCATTTCTTGCTACAACACTCTCTAACATGTTACAACAATCTCTAACAAAAATTTTCATATCCCTCTTGGATTTATCAAGCCTATCTCATGATATCTTTCTATCTCTCTTGTACCTTTGAGCATCTTTAGATTTATCACATCCCCTTGTTGGACTACAACTGATTTGGAATCTGATTGAAGAATCCGTGATTAAAGATCACTGAGGAGTTGTTGATTAGATATGTAATATGATTAAATTAGTATTATGTTGTCATTGATGTCAACTAGTTTGACATCACTTATCTTGTAAGTTACTATACCGAGACATCTGAAGAAAGGTGAAAGAGATGAAGAACAAAGAAATCTACATGGGGAAAGATGTATATGACAGATGAGGATAAGGAACACATTGAGTAACTTGTTGATGAGTCTATGACTTGATGATATTGACTTTATTATGTTGCATTCATCTATGATGAAGTATAGAGCTGAAGGACACAAAGTAGTGTTGTCGATAAATGAAGCAATTCTAGTATACATTGATGGAGTGTAGTGTATATCGATTGTAGCATTAACTGAGCAGTGTTCACCGATGCATTTCTTTGTAAACTGAGTGGAACAGAATGAACTAAATGATTAGTTTAGCCGATAAGATTGATGAGTTGTAAAGTACCTCGATTTCAGTGATAACGGATAATGTTAGTTATGAAGATTGATGGCTAACAAAATTAAAGGGAGATCTAACAAAGCAGATTGAAACATGTTATTGGCACGTCAGTCGAGAAAGTTTGAAGTGGCAAAATCTATGAATATGGTTAAGAGACAAAATCTGATGGTGGAGAAGAAAATGATTTACCCGTCTATATAAGAGACTAGAATTTCATTATGGAATGATGCCGAAAGAAGTAGAAACTATAGGAATATCATGTGAACAAGGTTTTCATGCATTTTGATCATACTGGTTAAGTAAGAACCAAGCTGCAGAACAATTACTGAACTATAAAGAGCAATTACCGATGGATAGTAAGTTGATATAGTATTGAATCTGAAGTGAAATATTGATCAGAAGGATTTGTATGGATTGAATATTGATCTGTAATTTGCAATTAAAGTTGTATTAAAGAAGATCATTTATTGTTACATATTTAACCATTGTATACAGTAAAAATCTCTTAACCGAGTGGACTTTGAAAGTCTTATGATGTATCATTCATAGAATGAACATTGTTATCCTGTCAACCCCATAGTGAATTCTGGTTGGATGATAACTTCTAGTCTAAAATCCTATAACAAGGTCACACCTGACAGTGTGTTTGTAAACCTTTAATAAGGTTGGGTCTTAACTGACCTCACTTCAGAAGAGTGAACAATTTTGGGTTGTCGGTGTTAGGATTAACAAGGCAGAAATAACAATTATGTGCAAATATAACTAATATCAGAAAATAATAAACCACACAGAATAGAACACAATGGCACACAGATTTAATGTGGTTCACCCAATCCCTGGGCTACATCCACCAACAGCAAGTCCAATATTATTATTATCCAGTGATTACAACCTGATTACAATCTGTAATCCCTTACAGCCCAACTCTGCCGCAAGTACTAAAATCATACATCATAAAAAACCCTAACCCTAAGCCATATTATACAATATTTTCCCACTTTAGGGTTAGAATGAGTTATAAGTAGTCGGCCCAAATAACCGAAAAAAGTAGTCGGCCTCAAAAAAAAATTTCCTCGGGGGCTGCACCCCCGAACCCCTGCTCTTGGGGGCTGCCACCCCCAAACCCCCGCTCTTGGGGGCTGCTGCCCCCAAACCCCCGCTCGGGGCCCGACCCGGCCCCGAACCCCGGTGAGGTCGGGAGGAAAAGTGTACAGTACTTTCCTGGATAGTACTTTCCTGATTAGTCACCACAAGCTAACAATCTCCCACTTGGTGACTGATCAGTATCCACACTATACAAAAAAACCTCCCACTTGGAGACTGATCCTGTAGCAATACCGCTACCCACATGAGGCTCCCACTGGATTGAACCACCTTGGACTCAGTTGTTCCTTTATTTTGTTCAGTCTAAAAGACCAACTGAAGCTGAACATGAGTTCAACTTCTCCCTTGTTACTACCTTGGTAAACATATCTGCTGGATTATCATCAGTATGAATCTTTTCCAGCCTTAACTGTCCATCATCCAAAACTAATCGAATGAAATGGTACCGCAACTGTATGTGTTTTGTCTTTGAGTGCAAAGCAGAATTCTTTGCAAGATGAATGGCACTTTGGCTATCTGTATGTAGAAAATTATCCTTTTGTGGATGTCCCAATTCTTCCATGAAGAATTGAAGCCATATCATCTCCTTGGCTGCCTCTGTAGCAGCAACATACTCTGCCTCTGTAGTGGATAAAGCAACCACCTTTTGTAGTCGAGAAATCCAACTCACTGCTGTCCCACCAACAGTAAATATATAACCTGTAGTACTCCGCCTGCTATCTATATCTCCTGCCAAATCTGAGTCAACATAGCCTTGTACAGTAGTAGTAGAACCCCCAAAGTGTAAACACTTACTGGATGTGCCTCTCAAATATCTGAGAATCCATTTGACTGCATTCCAATGCTCAATACCAGGGTTACTCATATAACGGCTAACGACTCCCACTGCGTGTGCAATATCTGGCCTAGTACATACCATAGCATACATTAAGCTCCCTACAGCTGAAGCATAAGGTACCTTAGACATTTTAGTCTCTTCTTCTGGTGTCTTGGGACACATATCCTTAGTCAATTTCAAATGACCAGGCAAAGGTGTGCTGACAGCTTTGGCATTTTCCATACAGAAACGTTGCAACACCTTCTCAATATAATCAGCCTGAGATAGAGGCAATTTCCTATTTTTTCTATCTCTACAAATTTTCATGCCAAGGATTTGTTTTGCTGCCCCCAAATCCTTCATAGCAAAAGATTTTGCTAACTGTTGTTTCAACCCCTTAATGTGATCCATGTTAGACCCAGCTACAAGCATATCATCAACATATAAACATAAAATAATGTAACTGTCATCATCCAACCTCTTAAAATAAACACAATGGTCAGAATGACACCGACTATATCCATGCCCATTCATAAAAGTGTCAAATTTAATATACCATTGCCGAGGTGCTTGCTTCAAGCCATATAAACTTTTCTGCAATCTGCACACCAAATTCTCCTTACCCTTGACCTCAAATCCTTGTGGCTGAACCATATATATTTCTTCATCCAAATCACCATGAAGAAAGGCTGTTTTAACATCAAGCTGCTCTAAATGCAAATCTTCAGTAGCCACAATACTTAAAACAGTACGAATAGAAGTCATTTTAACAACTGGAGAAAATATCTCATCAAAATCAATACCATGTTTCTGTGCAAATCCTTTTACAACTAATCTGGCTTTAAATCTTTTCGTACCTCCATCCTCTTCTTTGATCCTGTAAACCCATTTATTCTGTAAAGCCCTTTTACCTGCAGGTAACTTACATAAATCCCATGTCTGATTTTTTAGCAAAGAGTCCATTTCATCTGTCATTGCAGACTCCCACTGAAGCTTTGTATACACCTGCACAGCTTCATTATAACATTCAGGTTCACCAGCATCTGTTAACAGAATAGAATACAAAGATGGAGAAAATCTTTCTGGAGGTCTACTTAGCCTTGTTGACCGCCTAACACTCACTGGGGTGTGTGGTATTTGTTGTTGCTGTTGTTGCGGAGCATAAGGAACTACTGGAACATGAACTTGTGGAGTATCATCCAGTACTACATAGTCATTTTCTTTCTTCTCATGCTGCAGCAACAGATCTTTGTACAATACTTTCTCATTGAATATGACATCCCTGCTTCTTACAATTTTATGATTTTCAAAATCCCAAAGCCTATAACCAAATTCATCAATGCCATACCCAACAAATACACATTTCTTTGACTTAGCTTCCAGCTTGGTTCTATTTTCAGAATCTATAAGTGCAAAAGCTTCACAACCAAAGGTTTTGAGAAAAGAATAACTCACCTTCTTACCACTCCATGCTTCCTCTGGAATACCACAGTCCAAAGGAGTAAAGGGGCCTCTATTGATTAAATAAACAGCAGTGTTCACTGCCTCTGCCCACATATTTTTGGGCAGCCTAGCATGCAACCTCATACTCCTTGCACGCTCCATTATTGTCCTGTTCATGCGTTCAGCCACTCCATTTTCTTGTGGAGTCCTTGGTACAATTTTCTGCCTACGAATACCATTAGAGGAACAATATTCTTCAAATTCTGTGCTGCAATACTCACCACCATTATCAGATCTGAGACATTTTAACTTTTTACCAGTCTCAGTCTCAACCAAGCATTTCCATTTCTTAAAAGTTTGAAATACATCAGATTTCTGTCTAAGGAAATAAATCCATACTTTTCTTGTTGCATCATCTATAAATGTAACATAATACAGAGAGCCACCAAGGGAAGATACCTGAGCTGGTCCCCATACATCTGTATGCACAAGCTCTAATCTCTCATTTTTATTTTCCTTCCCACTCTTCACAAAACTAACTCTCTTTTGTTTTCCATAAACACAACTTTCACAGAAATCCATATTGACACATTTCAGACCAGGTAAAACTTTCTTTGAATGAAGTAATTTCATACCTTTTTCACTCATGTGCCCGAGTCTGTTGTGCCACAGTGCTGTGTCAAAATCTACAGCAATAGTTTGATGTTCTTCCTGCTCAACTGCAGCCACTGTTCCTGAGCATTCATTATCTTCTGAAACAATTAAAGTAGAAGGAACAGTATGACCTGTACAAAGATATAAGGTGCCTACTTTCACACCTTTTGCTACTACTAAGGAACCTTTTGAAACCTTCCAATTTTTATCATTAAAAGTAACTGTGCAACCCTCATCACCCAGTTGCCCTGCTGAAATTAAATTCCTACTCAGCCTTGGAACATGTCTTACCTCTTGTAGTAGCCAATGATTCCCATTTTGCAACTTAATCTTAATTTTTCCCTTTCCAACAATCTGACAGGGTTCATTATCTCCCAAATAAACTAGCCCAAAATCCCCTTGGACATAATCAACAAAATAACTTCTATGGGGTGTAGCATGAAATGAAGCCCCAGAATCTAAAACCCATGAATCATCAATACTTTCTAAGGACAAGAGCAAAGCATCCTCCTCAGATTTGTTACTTACCACATTTGCCTCCTTGTTTCCATCATTTTTGTCTCCTTGATCTTTCTTCCGAGACCAACAATCTTTCTTCTTATGACCTGGTTTTCCACAGTACCAGCAATCATTTGGCCCTTTAGATTCAGACCTCTTTCCCTTTGATTTTCCTCTTGATTTCCCATGATTTCCAGAGTTGTTTCCTCTATCTCTTGTTCTGCCTCTGCTTTCTGTGTTCAATACACTACCCGATGTGGATGCCCCTGAGCTTTTCCTACGAATTTCCTCACTCAATATAACACCAATAACATCATCATACTTTAGGGTATTAGAACCAGAAACAGAATTACTAACAGCCATTACCAAGCCATTCCAGCTTTCTGGCAAAGAACACAAAATCAAGAGAGCCCTAACCTCTTCATCAAAAGTAATTTTAACTGAGGTTAATTGACTTGTAACTGTATTAAACTCATTCAAATGATCAGTAACTGATCCACCTTCTACCATTTTCATATTAAATAAACGCTTCATAAGAAATACCTTGTTTGAAGCTGAAGGCTTTTCATACAACTTCGCTAGGGTTTCCATCAGATCTTTAGCTGTCTTTGCTTCAGTAATATTGAATGCCACCAATTGTGCCAGGCATAGACGAATACTCCCCAGTGCCTTCCTATCCAAAATATCCCAATCCTCCTGAGACATTGATTGCTCTTTCTTGGCTACTCCCTCTAATGGCCGCCATAGATCCTTCTGATAGAGATAATCCTCCATTTGCATCTTCCATAACTGGAAGTTCTGCCCATTAAACTTATCAACCTTCAGCCTACCCTCTTCTGCCATTTCTCCCACTTAATCGAGAGACTCTCCCACTAACTCGTGAGACCTGATTCAGAGAATAGATGAAAGAACGAATGAAATAACCTCGCTCTGATACCACTTGTTAGGATTAACAAGGCAGAAATAACAATTATGTGCAAATATAACTAATATCAGAAAATAATAAACCACACAGAATAGAACACAATGGCACACAGATTTAACGTGGTTCACCCAATCCCTGGGCTACGTCCACCAACAACAAGTCCAATATTATTATTATCCAGTGATTACAACCTGATTACAATCTGTAATCCCTTACAGCCCAACTCTACCGCAAGTACTAAAATCATACATCATAAAAAACCCTAACCCTAAGCCATATTATACAATATTTTCCCGCTTTAGGGTTAGAATGAGTTATAAGTAGTCGGCCCAAATAACCGAAAAAAGTAGTCGGCCTCAAAAAAAGTGTACAGTACTTTCCTGGATAGTACTTTCCTGATTAGTCACCACAAGCTAACAGTCGGTCCTAGGTGGTTTTTCCCTTTACAGGGTTTCCATGTTAAATCTCTCTTGTTATGTGTTAATTGTGATATTTGTTTGTTATCATACTTTACATGTTACATATTAGATTTGATCGGTAACTGTTATAGTATTAGACTGGTAATCGGTAAAAGCACATATAGTGAAAGTAATTATTGTTTACCGAGGAGAAAAAATAGAAGACGTTGTTTTGAATTATAAATTTTGTTTTAGGACACTGGATAACTGATTCACCCCCCTCTCAGTTATTCTAACAATTGGTATCAGAGCAGTGGTTTCTTAGAATAGAGTTTTAAGGACTTAAGCACAAAGGTCTCAAGATGTATAAGAGGGAAGTACCAAAGCTGAACAAAGAAAACTTCACAGTATGGCAAAGCAGGATGAAGCTGCACATATCTGGAATTGGGAATTCTACACTAGATCTAATGGAGAATGGCTACATACAACCACCCACTGGTCCCTTAACTCTTGATCAACTAAAGGATAGGTATGAACACAATATCACTATGATGGAACTTGTTGCTGCTTGTATTGATGCCAAATTTGAAGACATCAAGGGTTGTGATACTGCTAAGAAGATGTGGGACAAGTTAAATCTGATATATAGTGGAGATTTGAATGTCAAAAGAGCCCGAGCTGAAAGCCTAAGAGGCAGATTTGATGATATGAGAATGAAAGAAGGTGAGAACATTGTACAATACTCATATAGACTAAAATAGGTGGTACATGCTATTAGAGCATCTGATGGGGTGATTGATGATGACACAGTGATAAGAAAGATTCTCATAACTTTGCTTCCAGTTTATGCAATTGGGATCTCTGCAATTCATGAAACAAGAGCTACATCCAACCTTACTCTTGACACTTTGATTGGTAAACTTACAACCTTTGAATTAAACAACTTTGATAACAGTTTTGTTCCTTCTGTTGAATCCACTTTCATGTCTTCTTTGAAGATTGGAAAGTCTAGCAAGAATAGTAAGAATTATGATAGTGATAGTAATACCGATGATGAACTTGATGAGCTTGAAGCTCTTATGGCTAGAAGATTGCCCAAAGCAAAATGAAGGTATAGAGGTAAGCTACCCTTGGCATGTTTTAATTATAAAGAAGTCAGTCACATTGTTGCTAGATGTCCTTAGAAGAAAGATGATGATAGATCTAAAGACCAATCTGAAGGAAGCTATGGGATAAGAGTCAACAGAGGCTACTGACACAACAATAGAGACAACTGAGATGATAAAGGCAAAAAGGTATGTTACACAGTTGAAGATATTGAAACTGAATCTGACTTTGATGATGACATAGAAGTTGTATTTGTTGCAATGAAAGATGACTCAGAGGAAGAAGGGAAACATGAAGAGACAACACTAATCTCTAAAGTAAGTAGAAATAATACATGGATCATAGACAGTGGCTATACACATCATATGACCAGTGATGTAGAGAAGTTTGATCATCTTGTTGAATATAATGGAGGATCTGTGAGAGAATGGGCAATGATGCACCTTGTATGGTAAGAGGTAAAGGTTCACTGATGATCAATGACATAATACAATGTGAAAATGCATACTGGGTAGATGGATTGAACTATAATCTATTAAGTGTGGCTCAGTTGAACAATTCAGGCCACCGACTGGCTTTTGAGAGAAAAAAGGTGAAGATCTATGATGATGAAGGAAGACTTGTCGAAATTGGTACACAATCCAGAGGTAATCTATTCTATCTTGATATGGATCAGTCTTCTTGTTTGTTAATAAAGGATGAAGATGCTTGGCTGTGGCACAAAAGGTTATGCCATGTGAACTTTGACAACATGATCAAGATTAGCAAAAAGAAAAGAGTTAGAGGATTTCCTAACTTGACAAAACCTGATCATGCCATGTGCCATGAATGTCAAAAAGGTAAGATGAGTAAGTCTAGTTTTAAAAGTAAAGACTACTCAACAAAGAAGATACTTGAGTTGGTTCATACCGACCTATGTGGTCCTATGAGAACTCAGAGCTATTCTGGTGATAGATATTTTATTATTTTTGTTGATGACTATACTAGACTAATGACTGTTATGTTCCTGAAAGAGAAATCTAAAGCCTTTAAAATGTTTAAGTGGTATAAAGCTAAGGTAGAGAAAGAGACTGGAAAAGAAATTAAATGGTTAAGATCTGATAGAGGAGGTGGATTTATCTTTGATGAATTTACTAATTTCTATAATGAGCATGGAATTAAAAGACAGGTCTCTGCACCGAGGACACCTCAGCAAAATGGCATTGCTGAAAGAAGGAACATGTCTATAATTGACTGTGCTAGAACATTGATGATATAGAAGAATGTTGCTCAGACATATTGGAGGGAAGCTATCAGTACAGATGTGTATTTTCTTAACCGAGTACAACTGAAGAAGGACACCAACTGAACACCTTATGAGCTATGGTTTGGACACAAACCTACTGTAAGTTATTTCAGGATTTTTGGAAGTAAATGCTTTATTTTGAAAGATGAAAGAAATGGAAAATTTGATTCTAAAGGAGATGAAGGGATATTCCTCTACAAGTAAAACATATAAATGTTTGAATAAGGTTACAAATAAGATAGTTGAAAGTACTAATGTTCATGTTGATGAGTTTGATGAAAAGAACATAGAGGAAAGTACAAAGGAACCAAAAGACTATGATAGATTCACTTACATTGAACATCCAAAGTATCTACCGATGCTACAAGCTGTGATAACCGGTCAGTAGGAAAATAACCCTGAGGAACAGGAAAGGGAAACTGACGAACAAGATGGTGCTACCGAGCAAGAAAATGAACTTGAACAGGATGAACAAGAAAGAAGAAACTGAGTTCTGGCTAGTTTTGTCAGAATACATCATCCTGAGACACAAATCATTGGAGACAGACATGCTGGAATGCAAACTAGAAGCAAAACAAGACAAGGTATATGTCTAGTTTGTGAATTTGAACCTAAAAATGTGAAAGTTGCATTAGAGAATGAAGAATGGGTTAATGCAATGAAGGAGGAAATAGAGAAAATAGAGAAGAACAAAACCTGGTCCTTAGTACCCTGACCTAAAGATAAGAATGTTATCGGTACTAAGTGGATATTCAGGAATAAACTGAATGAAAATGGTGAAGTCACAAGAAATAAAGCTAGATTGGTATGCAAGGGATATGCACAAGAAGAAGGCATTGACTATGGTGAAACATTTGCACCTGTTGCTAAATTGGAAGGAGTTAGAATGCTACTTGCATATGCTGCACACAAGAAATTCAAAGTCTATCAAATGGATGTGAAGTTAGCATTTCTAAATGGTATACTTGAAGAAGAGGTCTACATCGAACAACCTGAAGGATTTGTTGATCCCAACAATAAAGACATGGTATGTAGATTACATAAAGCTTTATATGGCTTGAAGCAAGCACCTAGAGCATGGTATGAAAGACTGCATACTTACTTGTTAAGTATTGGATTTGTTAGAACAAGTGAAAACAATAATCTATATATGAAAGGCGATACTGATGATACTATTATCATTGCTGAAATATTTGTCGATGATATTATTTTTGGAGGCTCAGATCTTGTATGCAAGACATTTACTGATGAAATGCAAAAGAAATATGAAATGTCTATGTTCGGAGAGATTAAGTTCTTTCTTAGACTACAAGTGATTCAGTAGAGTGATAGAATATTCATCACACAATCTAAATACATAAAGGAAGTACTGAAGACATTTGGCATGGAAAATGCTAAACATGTGGGAACACCGATGGCTACTAGATGCAAATTGAAAAAGGAGGATGAAACTACAGAGGTAAACCAAACACTTTAGCGATCCATGATTGGTAAGTTAATGTATGTAGTTCACAGTAGACCAGATATAGCACATGTTGTGGGTATTGTTGCAAGATTTTCTGCTAATCCTAGAGAATCACACATGATAGCTACAAAAGGGATCTTAAGATACCTAAAGAAAATAGAGAATTATGGATTATGGTATCCTAAGGAAGGGAAGTTTGAACTGAAAGTTTACACCAATGCTGACTGGGCTGGAAATGTGGATGATAGAAAAAACACCACCAGAGGAACATTTTTCTTTGGTGAAAGACTTGTAACCTGGACAAGTAAAAAACAAGTTTGTATTTCTCAGTCTATAGCTGAAGCAGAGTATGTTGCTGCTGCTACTAACTGTTCAAACATTGCATATATCAAGCAAGTGTTGGAAGGGATGAATGAGGTAATCACTGACCCGGTGATTATATATTGTGACAACAGTAGTGCTATTAATATTTCAAAGAATCCTGTGATGCACTCTAAGACAAAGCATATATCTATTAAGTATCATTACTTAAGAGAACAAGTGCAAGAGAAGAAAGTGAAGTTAGAATTTTTCACATCTAAAGAACAACTTGTAGATATTTTTACAAAGCCTCTACCAAAGGACACATTTGAATACTTGAGGACTAGACTTGGGGTCCGTCCCCTGTCTATCGGTCACTAAGGTGATCTGGTTGTTGCATCAGCCTACTTTTATCAAAAGATCATTCATGTTGATGCAACATAGTTCACACTTTGAATCATGTTCAAGGTTGTGATTAAGTTTGGAGAACTTGAATCGATTGGAATATCAGTATACATAGATACAGAGGAGGACAAAATTGTTTGTTTATTTGTTTCTTTGGCATTGTTGTCAAAGGGAGAGATAAATAATATGAAAAGGGACAAGCACCGATGAGAATTATCTAAGGGAGAGACAATCTGAATGACATAGAGTATTGAAGATTAGTTACAGAGAACAAAAGCAGGAATAGGAGAACTGAAAAGATCACAACTACAGAATGGTAAAGTTGTATTATCTAATGTTGTTTAGTAACGCAGTGATTAAACATATTAAGTCTATTTGACTTACAAAATTTTTTTCACAAATTTGTAGAATATATGTTTGGTATGTGTATGGTACATTTCATATTACTTGAGTTGCCATCAATGCCAAAGGGAGAGATTGTTGGACTACAACTGATTTGGAATTTGATTAAAGAATCCGTGATTAAAGATCACTGAGGAGTTGCTGATTAGATATGTAATATGATTAAAACAGTATTATGTTGTCATTGATGTCAACTAGTTTGACAACACTTATCTTGTAAGTTACTATACCGAGACATCTGAAGAAAGGTGAAAGAGATGAAGAACAAAGAAATCTACATGGGGAAAGATGTACATGATAGATGAGGATAAGGAACACATTGAGTAACTTTTTGATGAGTCTACGACTTAATGATATTGACTTTATTATGTTGCATTCATCTATGATGAAGTATAGAGCTGAAAGACACAAAGCAATGTTGTCGGTAAATGAAGCAATTCTAGTATATACCGATGGAGTGTAGTGTATACCGATCGCAGTATTAACCAAGTAGTATTCACCGATGCATTTCTTTGTTAACGAGTGGAATAGAATGAACTAAATGATTAGTTTAGCCGATAAGATTGATGAGCTGTAAAGTACCTCAATTTCAGTGATAATGGATAATGTTAGTTATGAAGATCAATGGCTAACAAAATTAAAGGGAGATCTAACAGAGCAAATTGAAATGTGTTATTGACACGTCAGTTGAGAAAGTTTGAAGCGAAAAAATCTATGAATGTGGTTAAGCGGCAAAATATGATGGTGGAGAAGAAAATGATTTACCCGTCCATATAAGAGACTAGAATTTCATTATGGAATGATGCCGTAAGAAGTAGAAACTACAGGAATATCGTGTGAACAAGGTTTTCATGCATTCTGATCATACTAGTTAAGAACCAAGCTGCAGAACAATTACTGAGCTATAGAGAGCAATTACCTATGGACAGTAAGTTGATACAGTATTGAATCTGAAGTGAAATATTGATCAAAAGGATTTGTATGGACTGAATATTGATCTGTAATCTACAATTGAAGTTGTATTAAAGTAGATCATTTACTGTTACATATTTAACCATTGTATACAGTCAAAATCTCTTAACTGAGTGGACTCTGAAAGTCTTATGATGTATCATTCATAGAATGAACATTGTTATCTTGTCAACCACATAGTGAATGTTGGTTGGACGATAACTTCTAGTCTAAAATCCTCTAACAAGGTCACACCTAACAGTGTGTTTGTAAACCTTTAACAGGGTTGGGTCTTAACCAACCTCACTTCAGAAGAGTGAACAATTTTGGGTTGTCGGTCCCAGGTGGTTTTTCCCTTTACAGGGTTTCCACGTTAAATCTCTTGTGTTATGTGTTAATTGTGATATTTGTTTGTTATCATACTTTACATGTTACATATTAGATTTGATCAGTAACTGTTATAGTATTAGACTGGTAATCGGTAAAAGCATAGGCAGTGAAAGTAATTATTGTTTACTAAGAAGCAGAAATAGAAGACGTTGTTTTAAATTATACATTTTGTTTTGGGACACTGGATAACTGATTCACCCCCCTCTCAGTTATTCTAACACCCCTATCTATGAAACCATTTATTTATCTATGTATCTTTTGATCGATCAATCTATCTATCTAGTTATCATGGAGGTGGAAACACCAAAATAGGGACTTGACTAAGGCAAGTCTCCAAATAGCCACAAATGTTTTCCCTCTCTTGTGTGTGTAGGTTTATCAAGGAAGAACTCAAATGCACAAAGGTTAATTGAAGTATGGACCTAATTTTTTTTCTATATTTTGAGTATTCTCTATCTTCATCCATACAAAACCATAATGCATTGCACATACATCAATGCGCCACATTGGAATTCTTGATCACTAAGAGATTGAAACCTAGATTGAGAACCCCTTGTCATCTACATTTTTAATTTTTGTAATCAAAATCTTTACTTTCTGTATCTATAATTAGATATATTTGACATATTAAGGATGCATTATGTGAATAGTTTCAAGGTAGCTTGTTAAGTGATTTAGATTTGATTGAAACTATCAAATGGAAAGATAGATCTAATTTTATTTTTTCAATCGATAAGATATATAATATGTGTGTTTTCTCAAGAGAAATCTATTGTTGACTTAAAGGCTTGAAATCTCAAATTTTTAGACTATAAATGGCTTAAAATATTGAACTACCTTTGGCATTAACTTATTAAATCCAATAAAACTTGTTTATGTTGGCTTCTTATCCTTATAATTCTTATTGTAGATCAAGTTCTACACCCTTATGGTATGTCAACGAGACTATGTGAATATTGTGATTTTCCTAAAACTTTTGAACAACATTTATTTTTATTGCAAATATGCTCTTTCTCTATGATCTTTTATATAAGGTCAAAATGTGAATTGGGATGATAATTTTGGTTTTACTTGGTTTGAAATTCATGCTTAGTATGTTGAGTTTTATAATGTGAATTTAAATAGATTTTGGCTTGTTATTACGATTGAGATTTTTTGGTTCCAGTGGAAAAAGAGGAATGAAAAGATTTTTTAGTGCAAAATAAGACACCTTATTGAGTTCACTAGTGAACTCGACTTCTTTACTATTATGTTTCAAGTTTTGTTGGGAATCCCTGAAGATAGATTTTATGATCTTAATAAAATAAGGCATCATGCTGGTATATAAACAAACATCAGAATTGCTCACTTCCTCTCCTAAGGAGGAATGAACAAAGAAGAGTTATATTTGTTAAGAAAGTACATGAAATAATGGAGCATTGGTAAGGTAGTCATGAATGCCACAAAAAATGTACTTGAATGTCAAATGAAATATTACAATTGATCCTTATCCTTTTATGTTTTCTTCAAGAACTTTTGAATGGTACAAAGAAGAATATACTAATATTGTTTAAAGCACATGCTCCTTATAATGTTAAATATTTTAATATACTATACTTAATAGGAAAAAACATGTCTATCTAGACATGAGAGAAGATACATCATGAGTAAATATGAAAAATACATGGCTACAACTCTAGGTTCCTCAATGAAGAATAAATCAAGAGCTACATAGAAGACTTATCATGAGATTTATAAAGGATATGTCTACTAGGTACAACATCAATGAACCAAGATTGTATAAATTATATATAAGGATGATGTAGTAGGTTAGTCATTATTATATGTCATACAAGATATATTATCATTAAGTATAGTGTAACATAAGAAGTAGCCTTGGTAAGGAATGAATAAAAGATATCTATGATAAGATCTAGTGTAAATCACCTCTAGATTAAAGATATATAGAAGTATTGGTAACATATTAGATCTAAAAAGTAAAACACTCATGTGATAGCTAGCGATAAGTGTCAGTTAAAGAGTATTGCATAAAAAATCTAAAAGAGCTTGATAGAAAAATATATGCAACAATGGAAAAGTAATTAAAGAGTTTTTGATTTGATAATGCGATATACAAAAGCATTTTTAGATCTAAAAAAATTTAGATGAAAACTAGATCATGAGAGATTGGATGGTTTCACCAAAATAAAAAGGAAAATTTTCTTAGGGTTCATCTAGGCTAATTAAGGAAATGCAATGAATTATGCATAAATTGTCCTAGATAAAGAAGTGATAGTTAAGAATATTATATCAAGTAAATATAACTTCTAAATATAAAATTAATATGTAATAGACAATGATACTTAGCTCTATGACACAATAATGTATGTCAATAAATAATATTTTGGTATTTTTTTTGTATCATCTTGGAAAATACCCCCCTTTATTACATGTTTTTTTTTTGTATTATATCTTAATATCTAGGATCGAGTTTAGTAGTTTGGGTTAAATCCCTTCTCACATAATTCATCTTGTACCTCTATATTTGACTCGACACAACTATATAATCCATTCCTTTGTTTTCATGATAGATGCTTTCCATTTTTTCTTCCTCTATTGATATAAGGGCCAATGGTATTTATGAATACCTCGTATGAGTGGTTGTCTTGTTACAAGACACTTAATCTCCTAGGTTAAATTTTCCATAAATGTTGAGACATACTCAATGATGACGTGAAAGGGGCCTAGAATGATGCGTACTTGAATATAATATACACCTTTTAAAGAATTAAATTGAAATGTGTCACTATTGATTACTCCTTTAGTTTTATAGGATGCTTGAGAATTATCAATCTCTTGATGTGTAGATGTTAAGAATGAATGCATTAATATTTTTAAATATTAACACACAACATCAAATTTCCCTAAATATGTACTTAGATAGCTTACATTAGGAAAATAATGAAAGATATGAGAATACAAATCATCACAACCCATGAATACCTGCAAGCTGAAATAACCTGTCACAAGATAAGAATGGAGATAAACAGCAATAGATCTCAGGAGAAAAATTGCATTAGAGTGAATTAAAGAAACAAAATACAGGATTCATCCTTATAAAAGGAGAATGAAAAACCATAAGAGAATATTTAGAGAGGAATAAAAGGTAAAAATAACCTTTTATTGTAACACCCCCCTTAAGATGAGCTTAGGGAGAAGTTGCAAACTAAAAGCTAAAGAAGCTAAAGAAAAACAAGCTGGAAAGAAAATTTGTGTCTCAGCAACAAGGCCTAATGAGGTACCCAATCACAACCAAATCTCTGAAAAGTGGACTAGAAATAGAGAAAACCAAATGGGAAAAACTCTAGACTCTGAAAAGAGATGAAACAAAATGCTAAAAAAAATATGAAGGAAGGAAGACCTCACAGAGATCCCCCAAGGACAACTTCCTTCACCCCAAGCATTGAGTGAAAATGAAGATAACACGACAAGGAAAAAGATTTAGTGAAGATGTCAACAACCTGCTTAGTTGTAGGAATATACTCCAAGATGAGAACACCATCTTAGATCAACTGCACAATGAAGTTCATGTGGATCTCAATATGTTTGGTTTTTTGATGCTCTACTGGGTTGCGAGAAATGTGATTAGAACCCTTATTATCACACCATAGAAGAGTGGGACTATCTAGAGGAAACCCAAACTCAGTCATCATTTGTTGAAGCCATAAAACCTCCCAACTAGCTAGCACAGTTGCTTGGTATTCTACCTCTGTAGATGATAATACATGAGAAATTTTCTTCTTGCAAGACCATGTGATAGGACTAGAACCAAGAAAAAAAAAGAAGAAGCTAGAAGTAGACTTTCGATCAGTAGGATCACCCACCAAATCAGAGGTAGTGAAGCCAACAATGTGAGGAGCTCCTGATGAGTAGGTAATGCCATACAAAGTAGTGCCCTAAATGTACCTCCAGATATGTTTGGTAGCTTGCCAATGAATCTCATGCTGATCTTGTTAGAATTGAGAGACAAGGCCAACCGCAAAGGAAAGATTAGGATGTGTGTGTGTAAGGTACATCAAAATGCCAACCAACTATCTATACAAAGTAGATTCTACTGAAGCTGTTGGACATGATGGTGACAAAACAACACCTGACTGAAAAGGTGTGGGGGAAGGCTTATAATCAAGCATGCCAAATCGCTGGAGCATATCAAGAGCATACTTTTGCTGGAGTATGGAAATCCCCTCCAAAGACTGAATAACATGTGAGAAGAAGGTCATACATTTCTCCATCAAAGCTCTATGAACACTCTAAATCATAGAGGATGACATACTTGTGAGAATAAGGTCATCAACATATAGAAAAAGAATCAAAATACCACCCTCATGACTTTGAATGTATATTGTAGGAGCAGAATGACAGTGAGTAAAGTGTGAAGAAAGCATAAAAGAGTCCATTTTCTCATACCAAGCCCTAAGCACTTGTTTGAGAGCATATAGCGACCACCCAAGTTTGCAAACTAAAGAGGAATCATGCACAAAACCCTAAGCCTACTCCAAATAGATCTCCTTGTGTATCTATCTCCTTGGGTATGTCACATCCATTTGAAACATTGTCCATCCTTGGATAGCCTCAAGGGAGAGTACAAGACTAATAGAGTTCATATTGGCAACAAGAGAAAATGTTTTAGAGTAATCAATACCCTCCACCTGAGAAAACCCCTTTGCAACAAGACGTTCCTTGTACTTATTAATCAAACCATCTATAGCATATTTGGTATAATACACACACTTGCGTCGAACCAACTTTCTCCCTTTCAGAAGATAAGATAGATCCCAAGTGTGATTCTTCATCAAAGAAGAATACTCCTCATCCATGGCCCTATCCCACTCTAGGTATCTTATCACCTCTGAAAACTTCTGAGGGTCATTGGAAATGACCTAACTTAGAAGAATAGAACTAGATGTCTGAGCACAAGTGCGACGAGTATCTAAATGATCACCTACCAAAGGTCCAGTTGTATCAAAAGTATCACGAGCCCACTTGGACACTCACTAAACATCTGGTGGAGGTGGGGAAGATAGATCACCATCTGAATCTTCCTCAGAGGATATAGAATCTTATAGAGGAGAAGAGGAAGTATTAGGTAGTGAGGAAGAAGCCAAAAATGAAGGATCCATTAGAGGATGGTGCTCATCAAACTGAACATCTTGCTGAAACAAGACTTCTCTAGAATTAGGATCAAACAAACTATACGCCTTCACATCCTCACAGTAGCCAAAAACTAGGAGTGGTCGACTCTTCCACTCCATCCTTTGAGCATCTAGAATAAATACCCAAGCCTCACTACCAAAAACTCTAAATGTAGAAACATCAGGCTTGACATGAGTCCAAGCCTCCTCAGGAGTCAAATGTCGTAATGCCTTGTGAGGTACCCGATTCTAAATATAGGTGGCACAATTGATAGCCTCATCCCAAAAGGAAGTACTCATAGCTCGAGACTATAGCATATAATTGGCCATCTCCTGTAATGTTATGTTCTTTCTCTCAGCAATCCCATTCTGATGAGAAGTATGAGGAACTGTGAACTAATGCTGTAAACTATGCTCAGTGAAAAAATCTCTGAAAAACTGATTCACATATTCTCCCCCATTGTCAGTGCGTATATGCCTAAAAGAAAGACTAGATTTTTTCTATACAAATGTCTTAAAGATTCAAAATAAATCAAAGACATCAGACTTGTAATTCAAGAAGTACACCCATGTGTGTTTGGAGAAATCATCTATGAAGGTAAGTACATATCAGGCACCAAAAAAAGGACTGGGAAATGACATAAGATCATTGTGTATCAACTCCAAAGGTGCTAGAGAATGTGAGGATCTACCTATTAGAAAGGGATATATGTAATGTTTTCCAAGTGTGCAACCATGACAAACACCATCAGTACAAGAGATCTGAGGTATCCCAATCACTAGCTCCCGTGTACTCATTTGTTGTAGATATCTATAGTTGACATGACCAAAATGCTCATGCCAAATTTTTTTGACTATGTCTACATGAGAAAAAATAGAAACACCTATATAATCAGAGCTCTCGAAGCCATTAAACCTATATAGATTAGAATTTGAATCAATACTCCTAGTAGAAATAACCAAATTAGAATCATGGAAGTCTCGAATACAACATCATGTGATGAGAACTCAAATGTCTTACTAGAGCCAGAATGACAAATCTGATAAACAGATAAGAGGTTCGTAGAAATGGCCAGAACCAAAAGAACATCATGTAGAGAACCACCATCCAATGAAACAATTCCAGAACATGTAACTGAAAGATGTGTTGAGCCACCAACTGCAATTTGTATAGTAGAACTCTGAGAAAGTGAGGTAACCAATCCAAGTGAGTGTGACATATGGTGCGAAGCACCTGAATCAATGATCCAAGGAGAATATGTAGGTATAGCTCAATTAAAAAGAGCATGACCTTTTTCAGTGGAAGAGGAAGGAGGCCGAGGAGAAGAGATATGATATTGTTGCATGGAATCTTCTAAAGTCTCAAGCCATGTCCAACACTTGGAAAATGGATGGCCTTCCTTGTCACATAAACTAAAAGATTCTCCTTATTTATTCTTTATCTTGGAGGAAGACTCACCAAAATTTGAAGAATTTCCCTATTTGAAACTGGAATTTGTTTTGGAATCTAATTTCAGTTATGGCTTGGAGGGACTCTCACTGCCAGTTGAATCTTTCTTGGGATTCTATTTGGGTTACTTGTTGTCTATAGGTGGCTAAGAAACCAATGCTTGGTTCTTTGATCTTGAGAGAGAATCCAAATGTTTAAGATTAGATTGTTCTCTAGTCAAATGATCACAAAATACCTCAAAAGAAGGCATAAAAAATCTTGGACCCAAAGAATCCATTGTGGAATGGAAAGTACAAGAGAAAATCTAAAATTTTCCTCGAAGCTTAGAAAAAATTAGGTAGATACACTTGGTATCTTTTTTGTTCTTGCCACAACCCTATAAAACAATTTGATGGATTTGAATTACATCAAGAAATCCTCAATAGAAGGGAAAGAATCAAGAACTATTGAAGTCAATTTTGAATCTATCTGAAGCGCCCTTAATTCATTAACCATACCAAAGAGTGTATGAAACTATGTCCACATATCCCGAGGAGTGAGACAATCATCAAGATGAAAAAGAAGGCTGTCTGAAATATGTAGAGATAACACACCCATAGTCTCATCCATTTTGTTCCTGTGTTGCATGACTTCATAGGGATGAGTCAAATGAGGTTGTTCCTCATCCATACAGGACCATAATATGTGTGATCTAAGAAGCCTCATCATACAAGTTTTCCAGATGTGATAATTATGAGGAGTGAGAAACTCAACTAATGCTAGATCTACCACATTGACAACTGATCTGATCTCCATTTTTTTAATTATTAGTTTTCTTTCAAAATTAGATAGAAGTTTCAGAAGGGTTTGCATTTTGGTGTTTTGGTTTTTTGAAATAAATGACAGAAAGCAAGAGAAAAAATAACCCCCACAAATAGAGAACCCAAACCCTAGTACAATCTAAATTCTAGAAAGAAATAAATAAGTGTTTTGGACAAATTTTTGCGTACCTAAGAAATTTTGAAGAAAAATGTCAGATCTAAATAGAGCTCAGGAAGAGCTTTCTAGCAATATCTCGCTTAACTAAAAAATGAAGCCCAGATCTAAAAGTTATGGCTCCCGGAGTGCGAAGAGATACCTTAGACTTTGACAGAAAAAATGAGTAACAAAATGATGAAAGTACAAATGTAAACCTTTAGCTTTGGATCAAGCTAGAAATGAGCTTTCCATCGATATCTTGTTTGTTGAAAATGGACCCCAGATGCAAGAGTTATTGATCCTGGAGTGTAGGAGGTATGAAACGCCGAGTGTATAGAGTAACCTCTGACTTTGACAGCAAAAAAGAGTAGAAAAATGGAAAAATCACGAAACCAAACCTGCAAATTTGGATTAGGCTCGGAAAGAGATTTTCGTCAGTATATTGTATGTCCAATTTCAATATCAGATGTTCGAGTTACGAGCTAAAAACCAATTGTATCTTCAAAAAAGAACTTGAAGAGAGATTGAAAAAGGGCTTCAATTGTGATGACGTAATCACCATACAATGATTACATCGGTGGTCATAGGACCAGTTGACGGGACCCCACAATGACCACATGTCATCCATCGGTGACACTAGCGGTTAACCACGTGGTGACAATGACTGGTAACACCGACCGGTGATCACTCACGGTGACATTGTGCGGTGACTGCGCAACGATGACACCATTGTTGTGGTCGCGTAGTGGTAACCGCACAACAAGATCAATGCATGAGCCATTGTGGTTGGTGGGGCCGTGATTAGCAGTGACCGCTAGGTGGTGTGCCCCCAATGCAATTTAATTTATTTTTTATTTTTTATTTTTGGAATGCATGCTAGGCCGTGTGGCTTGGAGGCAAAAAAAAATTCCTCAGAGGTCAACATTGGCCACAATAGACATGTCTTATATGGAAATGGGGATGTTGGGCATTTTGAGCTCAACTGTGAAGTCCTTTCAAGAAAAAATTGTCTAGAAATGAAGAGAGCCCCTAGATCCAATCCAAAAATTCTAAAAAAAAAATGAAAAACCTCAAAGCTCCATAAGATTTCCACAAATCAAGAACAAGCAGCAACATATCTGAGCTTTGATACCATGAAATATTTGAGAATACAAATCTTCACAACCCACGAATACCTGCAAGCTGAAATAGCCTGTCACAAGAGAAGAATGGAGACAAACTACAATAGCTCTGAAGAGTAAAATTGCATTAGAGAGAATTAAAGAAACAAAATACAAGATTCATCCTTATAAAAGGAGAATGAGAAACCCTAAGAGAATCTTCAGAGAGGAATAAATGGTAAAAAGAACATTTTACTCTAACAAATAAAGGAGTCCATTAAACCAAAATTGAGCTTGAATTTTGGAAAGGAGAGAATCACATTTGTTGATTCCATTAATATCCTTGGGTGATGAAATGGTCAGATCTTGGATGTTAACAACGATATTATTGTAGTTGTAGGAACAAATGTGTAGAGAAGAAACTATATTAGATAATATGTGTGTAAGGAAAAGTTGGGCTCTAAGAGCATATTTGTGTCTAGGGATGGATAAATGCTAAGGAGATGAACACAACTTCATACAAGGTTTCTATATTTTTTTATACGTGGATCTATATTATATTTCCTCAAGATGGGCACAAAACTAAATGAAAATGGTCCATTGTAATGCAAATTTCAACATTAAAATTTTTATCCTTTTTCTCAATATAAACATAAAATTAGTTGAAAAGACACGGGTATATAAATTTCAACATTACAACTTTTATCCATTTAATTTATATTCTTTGACAAAATTGGTGTAGTTAATTTTAAAAGATATAATTAATTTTATAATTTTTATTTTATTTAAATACAAATTTTTCAATCTGTAAGAATCAGGTATATCACCCCCTACAAACTATAGTGCGTTGGGTAAACTTTTTAACGTGACTGATGATGCTGACAAGACACATCCTTCGATACCACGTGGGTTAGGGGAGACTAGACCTTGTGTGACCTTGTGCTTTACCTCAAGAAGCTCTCCTAATTTTAAATACGACTTCATCTTTACCTTTTATTTTAATTTTATTCTCTTTAATTTCCAACATATTTTCACAAATGAAACTATTTAAATTTTCTAATTCATAGTTCTAAGATAACTCTAATCTTTCCTCATATAATACTTTCCTAAACATCACCAAACAATAACATATCAATAATAACATATAATATACATTAAAACATCCACATAATTATAAGAAAGAGAGAAAATCCATTACCCATATTCCAATTACCATTCATTGATTTCACTGAATAAAATGTCCACTAAAAAATCATCTAATAATCTAATGACTACCCATTGATATATCCAATAACTAGAGAAAATTAGCTATTACAACTAACTGGTGCTTTTCCCTCGTAATGAACATTTCATTACATATATCAATCATAATTTTCATGTTAAAATGAATTTATGTTGTATAGTGCAGCTGACAATCTAATCATTCTAACAAAATTGGACTTACAAGTCAAACAATATTCATGACATTTCAGGGTTAGATGGCTGATAATTCAATCTGTACACCAAGCTACAGTTGCAGCAATCGAGTAACAGTAGAACACTAAAATCCTGTCAAATTTACTGACATGAACTAAAGTAATGTCCATACACTCCTAACTGAAGTATAAGTACATCTACTTCTCCCTATGAATGCATGGTCTAGAATGCTTCAAAGCGTCAAAAAGAATCCCTGAACTTTCTACAATGAAGCCTGTTTGAACTCAGAGATACCTTCTGTACTGTAAATCACAGTTTTGGAGTATATATTCATACATGCATGTGCTTTGTGCGTGGTAAAGCAGGTTTCAGTAGATTTGAAGCAGCCTCTACTGCAGTGCAGGATTCCAGTTTCACCGAGCTACTTCATGAAGTCAGCATTATTGCTGGATTGCAGGGATTTAATGTCAATGATATATCATCACGAAACGCCATGGCTGTCAGGTATCTAATCATAAAACGAGGTCTACGAGTGGGTCAGAGAAAGTAATGGCTGCCATTACCAACTTAATAAAGTGCAAAGTTGAGAAATGTGCCACAACAATGCCGACTGTAAGGCAAGCTGATCAGAACTGAAAAACAAATGCAACACGAAAGGCCTTGAATGGAAATCTCTGCTCGTGCGTAAATTTAGTGATCTCACACTTTTTGAAATTTTAGAAAGTTCTACGTAGGTAATAAAATATTAGAGATATCATAAGAGTTTTATTTCAAATTGTTGAATATAATTGGTAATGGTGATTGTATGTTTTTTGATTATATTATTCTTTAGGTTCAAATCTTTCCAGATATGAGGCTGAGACGTATTTCTGACAATTTTGGAATGGTATTTCTTCTGTATAAGATAGGGAAAGAATCGCATCCAATAAAATTAATATGATAGGAAAAAAATAGAATCCATTCAAATTATAAGACTTATCAAAAAGCTTCTAATTCAATTGGTTGAGTTTAATTGATGATGGTGATGTTGCCTTTCTTGATTAAGTTAATCACCAAGATTCAAATATCTTAAAAAATGATATAAAAAAAAAAATTAAGATCATATTCCTATTATTTTGACAAAATGAATATCTCATTTCTTTATTATAAACTAGAAATAAAATAGAATCAAATGAACTCACATTTGCATTAACTTTTGATTCTTTGAAATGACAATAATTTAGAATACATGCTAATAACATGAATATTTTAGAACTCATAAAATGACATATCATATATGGATGAAGTACTGGATCCAAGTTTTATAGATATGATCTATGAAATGAGACCGGTATTGTTATCTCAGCGTCTTTGTATGAATATCTCATATATGGAAAAAAAATATACAAATATGGCAAATAATAAGATAAGAGATTATAGTTCAATTAATTGAATATAATTGATGGAAATATTCACCTATTCAGCAAGACTCAAATATTTAAAACTATGATATGAAAGATAAGATTAAGATCGTGCTACTGACTTTAAAGTTGAATTTCTAAAAATAACTACTGCAGTGCAGTGATCTACCCACATACTTCATGAAGTCAGCAGTATTCCAAGGATTTAATGTCAATGAGATTTCATCACGAAACGCCATGGCTATCAGATATCTAACCATAAAACGCAATCTAAGAGTGGGTCAGAGAAAGTAATGGCTGCCATTACCAGCTTAAATAAAGTGCAGAGTTTGAGAAAAGTGCCACAACTATGCTGACTGTAAGGAAAGCTGATCAGAGCTGAAAGACAAACGCAACACGAAAGGCCTTAAATGGAAATCCCTGCTCGTGCATAGATTTAGTGATCTCACACTAATTGTACCTTCATAAGCTTACACGGAGTGAAATCTTAGTTTAATTGGTTGCCTATTCAATGATATGTTTTTTGCTTATCTCATTTATGAGAGAGAAGTATAATTTAAGAGATGAGGTTCGGAAAATTTTCTCATCATGTTTGGAAAAGATACATAAGAAAAAATAATTGCTTCTAGTAAAATATCAAGACATGGCAAAAGGGTTACAGTTTAATTGGTTGAGTATAAATTATAAGGGTGATGGGATATTTCTTGATTATATCGTTCATCAAGATTCAAATCTATTAAAGTATGATATAAAAGAAATGTAAATTCTTACTCTTTTGTATAAGATAGAAAACAATATAATCAAATGAGTTACATAATTGTACTAACTTTAGATTATTTAAAATGACAATAATTTAGAAGACGATGTCAAGCACTTGAATATTTTGGATCTCATAGTATAATATACAACATATGGATGAGGTGCCAAATTCAAATCTTGTAGATGTCATCTATGAAATGAGACTGAGACTGAGATCATGATCCTCATGATTTTGGAATAGACATTCCTTATCTATTAGCTAGCAAAAAGAATCAAATTAATAAGACAAATAAAAAAGATGCTCAATTAATTGAGTATAATTGACAAAGGTGATAATAATTCTTGATTACTCTATTGAGTCATTCATTAAAATTCAAATATCTAAGATTAAAATTGTACTACTCTGACATTGACAAAATAGATACATATAATATTAAATAGTAAAACTAATTGAACAAAATGAATTGCACTACTTCTTTGAAATGACAATAATTTAGAAGATGATGCTAAGTAGTCAAAGATTTTAGACAATGTATATGGATAAAGTTTGAGAATCCTCGTATGCTCGTACAAAGAAATTATTTATATTTTCAACTATCTCTTGGAAAGATGTATGAGTTGAAGTACCATTTTTACTTAATCTTATTCTACGAATATATTCCATTTCCCCATTATATGATGTAAAGTACCATTTTATACAAAGCTAAACCATATGAATAGATATTATATATCCCCATGACATTGCAAATAAATCTTTCTATTGACTATTCTAAAACGAAATAAATATTTTTGGAAGGATTAGATTTTGAAGAAAGAAGAAATCCATGATAATATATGTCCAATTTTTTGCACCAATATCCAATGTCAAAGTGGAAGACAAGTTCTAGCTATATTATACTTTTCACCTACCTTGAAGTTTCTTCAAGGTGGTTTTTTTTTTTTTTTTTTTTCAACACTATTTAAAGTTTATAGTCTATTTGTAAATGATTTTATTTGGATGCTTTAAATGAAAAATTTAGTCATTTGTACCTATGGGTCTTCATTTGTCCCATCTTTGTTGGCTGCCCCATAACTGCATCTAGAGGGCTAGGCAGTAATTAACTAAAACAAGTTTCAATTACAAGATTTCAAATAATCATATAATGGATATATGTAGATATTTTCTCTCTTTATTGGGTAGAGTGGGAATGTTATGCATAGAATTGGGTTGGTTTGGACTCTCTATCTAGTTATAGCTCAAACAAAATGGGTTGTCTTCATAGCTTATAATTTGTTTGCTCAATCATATCTTATAGGTACAATCAATTTAACTTCTATCAAAATTTATCAAATCAATGGACAATATATATGTTGAATTAAATATATTCTTGTTAGATGTTTACACTTTTAAACATTCATAAAAATTAACTTAACTGCATTCTTATATGAGAATGTATTCTTGTATAGAAGAAAATAGTTCTATAATTCTATTGAAATGTGTTGGATGCATGCATGCAGACATAAGGTACATACACATTAAAACAATCTTTAAGATATTGTATGAAAAATTTATTAATAATTTTAATGTTTTCATCTATTTTATAAACAGAAAATAGACGTTTTTAAACCAGTACTCATCTTTGTTTACAAAGAATATCCAAAAGTCTTATGTTTTTAAAAAATCTTTATTTGATCTAATATTTTTACGCAAACCAAAAAAAACCTAACATTTATTAAAATTAACTTGAACACATTCTTATATGAGAGTCTATTCTTAGATGGAATAAAAGCACTCATCTTTACTCGAAGATAACTTTTCCTTTTCTTTAACAAAGGAAGATCAACTAAAAAGTTAATTGAAATACTTTCTCACTGTTAGCTCGGGAATGCAAAGCATCAAAACATTATTGTGTATTGTTTACAAACATTGATTACATAAATTAAGCAGTGATACAACAGTTCACTTGTTATAGAAAAGCTGTCAAAACTGAAAATACAAATTAACCGATAAACAATGATTAATATATTAACATCTAACATATGAAAAATATTAACTTCTAAATGTTTATTTTTATTTACTAACAAATTTTGAGGCATCTGTTTGTATATAAGGCCAAAACCAAACTATTGCTGGTTTGAAATGGTTCCATTGACTCAAAATTGTGAGCCATATGTTTGAAAAAATAGACAGTTAAAGATTCAACAAGGGTGCAATTTGATTCTGCAACAATGTACTCCCTATAATTCCCTGTTCTATGTGACAATTATTTATGGTGTTTCTTAGCTATACATTTTGTCTCTGTATTGTCTTTTGCATATTCACAGATCATGGTCTACTTTTGCATATTCACAGACATCTAACTTCCATGAATCTCTCTGGTTTTTCTTTGTCTTTTTTTTTTCTTGTTTTTCTTTGTCTTTTTTTTTCCCTTGTAAGACATATATAGTACCACTCAATTGTCAGGATTTTCCAATCACCGTGTACCTCGTAAAGTTTTCTCAGCCATTGCCTTTTCTGAGCAATGAAACAAATGAAGGAATTGAATGACAATCAGTCTATTATGATCTTCAGGGAGAAGTGTAAACAATATTTATTAGTATAAAAAATATGCAAAAATCTTACATACGTGAACCCTAATATAAGAAAGAAGACCAAATTATATAAAAGAAGGGTGCAAACACAATGTAAAATATAGTATGAATAGTACTATTGGAATAAAAAAACCAATAAACAATATAAAAGTGTATGTATGTGTATGATGGTGATAATTTAAATGATAGTTATTAGATTATTTTATAGTAATAATATAAAATATATAGTATATATCTTAAAATTATTAGTATAAAGAATTATATAGGCTCATTATAAACAATAGGAAATAAGAATGAGTATAAAATTAATTGGATAGAGAATAATTGTGAATGGTATCATAGAGGAGTGCAAACTTAACATTGAAAAAATAAAATTATAAATGAAATATTTATATATAAATGAAGAATTATAAGAGTTTATTTGTGAATGTAAAATGCAAAAATCTTACATACTTGAATCAAAATGTATTTAAAATCATCCCCATGCATTATGGAAAGCTCATGTTTACCAATATAAATGTATTACCAAAAAAGTTACATGAAAATTGATTGATTGATATTTCTTATGGAATAAGATTTTCATGACAATTATAATTTACAAAAAAAACATAATGCTAGGTTGACCCTTAGTTAAAATGGAGAACATCATAAGTCTATAGATATATTTATACAACACTAATCCTTCAAGATTTTACAAATTTCGTAGAACTTTTCCTTTCATAAGAAATGATGAAAACTATCAAATTTAACTTCACACTTGGTCATTTAAAGTTCAATATCAAGAATCAAGTTCCATATTCAGTCTAACCTATCAAATAATTTGTTCACGACATCTCTTCATTAAAAATTATCTGTCAGTTATTAAGACTTACCATAATGTTGGCAGTGTTTAAAGAAACATCATAGATTGTATGTATATATGTAGATAATATAATTTATTGAAACTTTTTTATATTATATTCAAATTAGTCCTTTTATATGATACAATAATAAAATAATCCATTGAACCTTGAACTCATGCTTTCTTCTAATCTATTAAATGAGCAATTATTGGAGAGGGAAAACAAATAAAAATGCCCTACTGTTTTCTTAACCCTCTGTCGAACTGCAGATATACCTTCTAGTTTTTTTATTACTAATGTACCTACAGACAAGCATACAATTCATGCTTTCTGAAGGACCACATAAGTAAAGAAAAAAGACATTAAATATAGACAATGGCGGTAGTGTAATTTGTCCTCCTAGACAGACAAGATTACAGCAGTCGCTCTGCAAGGAAGGAGGTTCAGACTTCAAACGTTTTCCAATGTATTATGTGCTAAGGAAGACTAAAATAATCTGACACTGACGTAGACTGTATATGTTTGTATATTTATACAGGTGATGGTCTACACGTAGGGTTAGGTGTAACTTCATATTCTTAAGCACTTATGACAGTAAAAGCCTCGACAACAACATGACAAGCTATAGTAGGCCTGCCGCCTTCTCCATGGCAGACACTAGTGTTTTTTTAAAGGTTTCTCTCAAACCCAGGGTCGATTCTTTCTCAAGCTTCATAGCTTTTGTTTATGTTTAAATATTGACTGTTTTATGAATATCTAGTTATTGCTTGTAGATGCGATTGAGTAAATCTTTGTATCAATTTTTTTTAGTATCACAGTCGGTGTTTTATGGATTTTAGTTGATTGATAAAAGTTGAATGATTATAAAATTTGTGAGAGAGATTTTGTGTTTGACAACTTTGATGCATATGGAAAGCCTATGGGTCGTGGTTTTTCATATAATGCATATTGGAACTGTTCGATTAGTTGTTATAGTAATTTCGTGCATACAAGATTCTAAATGGTATATTGGAATTTAACAATGTTTTTTGGTTGTTGTCTTCATATGCGACTTAACTACTTATAACTATTATTTTTGCTTCTGCATAGTAGAGACCAATGTTGTGAGATCCATAATGCGTGCAATGGTAAAAAAGTGGACAATGCAAACTGTTGTCTGAAACATATTCCGTATTGTCCCATTTACCTATTTGGTTTGACAACCCAAAAATTTGCACAATTGGTCCAATACTTTGCACAAATACCCCAGTAATCATGCACTATTGGGAACTGGTACTCTTCCCCTAATGAATAGCTTTAATCTTTACCTTTTAGTTGAAAGAGGTCGATTTTTTGTGTAATTTTTTGTTTCTTTGAAATATGTTGATTATTTGTGTAGCTTTTGATCATGCTTTCAATGCCTATCAAGAGGTTACAAAAAATAATAAAAAACTATTTAAAAGCTCTTGACTCTTTGTATGACATTTGTTTTGTTGAAAGAGCTAGATTATTTGTGTAGCTTTTGATCATGTTCTCAACACCAAGAGATTACAGAAACAATCAAAAGTTGTTTATTCTCTTAATCATAAGAAAAACTAATTTTACATGTAATTATAAGACTAATAATACTAGACATGATATTTTTATTTTGATGACTGTGTTCAACGATTTTTGTTGTGACTTGTGTAGCTTTTATTTTGCTAAATGAGATTGATTATTACTATACATTGTGTTCACACACTAAATGCCACTAGGTTACAAAAATAATCAAAAGTTCTTTATTCTCCCAATCATTTAACATTAAAAAAAAAACACTATTAGAAAGAGGTTGATTCTTTCTGTAACATTTATTTCATTTAAAGAGGTTGACTATTCAAATAGCCTTCATTCATACTCTTAATATCAATAGATTACAAAAACTAATTAAAAATGTTTATTATCTTGATCATAAAAATACAAGACATGATATTTCAAAGTTGATGATCGTATTTAAGTGTGTTTTTTTGTTATAAATTTGGGTTAACTTTAATTTTACTTAAAGAGATTGATTATTAGTATATCTTTCATTCACACTATCAATACTAATAAATTACAAAACCTAGTCAAACGCTATTAGTTCTCTCAATCATTATAAGGTTTGTGAGGTCCAGATCTTGTCTTGTGTCATTTTGACATAATTGATAGCTTGTAATATAATTTTAGTTGTAAGAGGTCAATTCATTTGTGTAACTTTTGTTTTGTTGAAGAAGATTGATTATTTATGTATCTTTTGATCATTCTCTCAATAAGAGGAGATGAATCCAGAGCATGCAAGGATGGCAAGGCTCCTGAAGACAGTCAAAGTAAATGACCACAAGACCAAAGTAGATTTACCTATCTATGGAGGAAGACTAGATGGAGAAGATGTTCTAGACTGGATTGGGGCATTAGATAATCATTTTGAATGTGAAGAAGTACAAGAAGACTAGAAGATAAAGGTGGCAATTAAAGTCAAGATTAAAATGGCATTGCTTTGCTCTGGTGGGATTTGGTACAAAGTGAGAGAATAAGATTGGGGAAAACCAAGATAAATTTTTGGCATAAGATGGTAGAAAAGATCAAGGATAAGTTTGTCCCTAATGACTATATACTAATAAAAGTATCTTCATAGAATTAGGGTTAATCATCAACAATAAGTGAAATAATAACTAAATAAAACCACAATTGAGCAACTATTTAACAAAATCAATGATTAATTGAGCATCCTATGGCTCTCTAACTAAGATGTTAATGAGTGAGCTCTCAGCAAGCTCTCATTAATGACAGTCCTAGAATGAGAATGATAGAGATTAAACAATGCTAAAGCTAACAATTATCAAGATAAATGCTAAAATTGCTCTTAAATGCTTTTCTAAACTCAAATTGCAAGAGGTTTGATGCAATTCTCAAATAGGTGGTTGATGAATTATGAAGGATTTTGGCCTTCCTTTTATAGATTTTCCAATGGTAGGGGGTGTAGTTGTGTTTAATCACGATTGAGTTGGGGTTAAGTCTTTGGTTCCACCCTTTGAAGACAAAGCAAAGTTTGTGTCCTCAAAGCTTGAGACAAGTAGACAAGATGGATGGTTAAGATTCATTTTCACTTTGAGTGAATGAGATTCAATTTGGCTTGATCCATGTGAATGCCTTTCCTCAAATCTCATTGGTTGATTGATTTTCTCTCCTTTTGGTTTGTTGAGAGTAATTAATTTTTATTAATTGATTTAATTTATTTTTTTAGCCATGTACCCCTTGAATGGGTTGAATTTAATTTAATCCAAGACTATACAATTAATTGAATTAATTGTATTTTAATTTGATTGCACTTGATTAAAATGCTCTCAATTTTGATTGATCTCGAATTAAGACTTGATTTTAATTTTGATTGGCTAATTATGCATTGTGATTCAATTGATTCAATTATTTCCTTGATTTGCCTTGATTTGACTCAATTTTCTTTGAATTATCATTAAATTATCTTTGTCCATTTTTAGGTGATTACAAATGCCCCTGTTTGAGTTGATGTGCGAAGCATGTCGATTCAAAGAATACTCTGATATGGCTTGATGATAGGTCTCGATTCATTGATGGTTGATCTTTGATGTTCATTCTTAATGTCTTTTGATGGTCGATCCTGTTGGGTATCCTAAAAGTTTTCAAGGTTTGTGTCCAATTCCTGGTTTAAGTCTCCATGCAAGTGTTATTCCTCGACTAGGGTTTGTAAAGTGTCGTGAAAAAGGTTTTTGACATGTTCAGGAAAACCCTTACCCTAGGTCTTGTCTTTCAAAATGTTTCAAATTCGTTTCCAAAATTCATGTGGTCCTCTTGTTTCTTTTTCTTCGTTACCTTTAAGTCACTTAAGTTGCTATTTGTGCATGTTCTTATTTGCCCCAAGTGTTCGCTGAATCGGGAAATGTCTTGTCAAGTTTCAAAACAATCTGGCGATTCAGCGAATGAGTCAAATTCATGTTCATTATTAATGTCAGTCGCCAGTTCTCTACGTCTTCCCGCGGTTATCCCAAACATCCAGCGAATTGGCGAATGCATTAAAGCCAAGCTTTTTTAACCCTTTGTTCGCTAAGTCTCCAAGTGTTTCGGCGGTTTCATTTTCCTCTCCGAGAACTAGCGAATGGCCGTTATCTCCAGTTCTCGCAATATTTGGCGGTCTTTTGAAACAATCTAGCGATTCAGCGAACACTTTGTTCGCTTGTTCTCAGAATCTGGCGGTCAAGGGTCGTTTCATCTAGAGAATTAGCGAATACCGTGGATTGCTTTCACGATCAACGGCCCTATTTTAATCTCAAAATATTTGTGGGTCCTGCATATTTGATCTGGCGAATAAGAAACTGAATACTTATAATGCTATCCTCTAAATTTGGCGGTTCAGATGGTTTGCCCAAAAGATTTCAGCGGAGATAAGTTTTCTCACATTCGCTTATTCTCGGAATAAGTTGGTGACATGCTAAACCATTTAGCGATTCAGCGAAGCCTTTGCTCGCCAGTTCTCTTAATAAAAGGATAAAGGTTAAAACAATCTGGCGAATAAGCGAATCAATGGATGATAAGTTTTAAGGCCTCAGTCGCTTATTCTCGAAATGAAATTTTCAATGATATGAAGTATTTGGAGAACTAGTGAATGCTCTTTGTTCGCTGATTCTCAGAATTAAATGGTTAAGGGTTTTGTTATTCAGAGAACTAGCGATAGCCATTGATTGATGAAGATCAACGGTCAATCTGGAATCCTGGTATAAAGTGATGATTAAGGAAAGATTCAGCGAATTAGAGATTGAAGGGGTTCGCAAGTTCTCCAAACAATCAAGCGGTTAAATATATCTTTAAGCGAATGCGCGAACCCTTTGTTCGCTAGATCTCCAGGAAAATTGACCGTCAATCATAATATTAAGAGAATGGGAGATGGCTTTGTTCGCTGGTTCGCCAAATGGTAATTGCAGTTAACTGTTTAAGTGGAAGCCCTTTGTTTGCTGATTCGCGAAATGCATGAATGGTTAAGAATAGGATTCCGAGAACCCGCGAAGCTAGTAGTCGCTAGTTCTCGAGATTTGAACCAGGGTCAAACAAGGATTCAGAGAACCAGCGAAGCCAGTGGTCGCCAGTTCTCCAGTTGCTAGCTAGGGTTAGCATTATATTCAGAGATTCAGCGAAGCCAATAGTCGCTGGTTCGCTAAATGGGCTCAGATGGAAAAGGTCATAAAGGGAAAAGAAAAAGGACCGTTGCCACATAGATAAAGTACTTTGTCGATTTGGACATGAAACCAGTAAGCCGTCAAATCAGCTTCAAGAAGAAAGATTGCATGACGCAAACAGTTTTAAAGTACAGGATCATGATCATTGCCTCTTCACCTTGTTTTCAAGTAGTTTAAACTATCTGTCAACATCCGGACATGGCGAGCTTGAAATTTGAAATCTGAGGGTACATGAAATTGAATATGGGATCAATTATAGAGATTTGCATTAACTATGGTAGTTGCACACCTTGGATTCATATTGATAAGTAAGTTGAAGCTCATTGTTTATTGGTTCAAGTCTCAGTTGTCAAGAGTTTCTATTTGTCTAGAGAATTTCTGAGCATAAAGCATTTGAGATACAGAGAATTGAAGGTGTTTCTGTAGCAAGGATGAGTCGACCTAAGAAGAGTGCAGTGTCTTCCAGTAGTGAGGCCAAGTCCAAAACTGGTGAGGACAAGAATAAGCTGAATTTTTTGGATGAATTCCTGAAACTGTTGCCGGGCTCCAGTCAGAACAAGAGGGCTGCTGATGACGTGTTTGAAGATCTTTTGGAACGGTGTAGAGACCCAATCACTCCGGAATTCACAGGTTACACCATTTTCAACTTCTTTTACAGCAATAAAAATAAGCATGTTCCTGTCTGTAATGGTTGGGTGTTAGGATTAGGAAAAATGGTTGTCCCTGATATTTTCCTCGATATTGATTTAATTGTTGCCCTAGCTAGAAGATATGACCCTATTTGAAGGACAATTAGAAAAGAAGACCAATCACCCTTAGTTACTCTTGATAGGGGATCTTTTATGAAAGCTTTTGGTCTATACACGTCCTTTTCAACTGAGATTGATTTGAACAAAGAAAAGGCAAAATATAGAAGCAATATAGGGTCAGTAAAAGACCAGTTGGTTAAACATATGCCAAAACAGGATAAATACATAGCCCCCCTTCCTGCTAACATGAATGCCCATACCAGTTCAAGTCCCTCCATCATTATATGAGATATACCTGCTATGCATTATGTAGAGTTTTGGGAATGGATGGGAATGCAGAATTTTTACCAGCTGACTTGCTGATGATCATCTTGGATATTCAAAATCCTTTGGTGAACACTGACTATGATTACATTCAGTATGTGATTGATAGGATGCATCAAGGGCTGATGTCTGTCAAAGAAAGTAAAAGTCCTATTGAGTTCATGCATTATTCTCTATTAATGCATTTGATTCTATTTTTCAACATCAACAGTTTTGATGCAAACATGTTAAAACCAAGGTTCACTTTCAAGGATCAGCACAATCCAGTGCAGTTGTGGGTGAGGATATGGAATTCTACCTCTAATGAAGCAAATTTTTGTGTTTTTCAGAATTTCATTGTCTACCCGATTATCAGGATGCTAGGCATAAATGTCACCAGGCTATCTCCTAGAGTCCTCAGGCTTTTAAGACCACTGCAGTATGTGGATAAGTGGGATGGAAATCATAATTGGGGTGATTTCTACTTAGGAGATAATTCCACAATTATCAGAGTTTATGGTTGTCCCCAACCCCCACATTTATTACCAAAGTATGTGCCTCTGAGATTGGCTTGTTTGGAATTTGTTTGGCAACTAATGTGTACAGATAAAGAGCTTCTGGCCCCTCATAGAAAGGGTACATTCACACCCAGGCAGTTCAGGGTAGGTGACTTCTTGATAGGAAAGAGAGCTTTTCCTCAAATCAGTGCATGGTTACAACAATTCAAAATGGTTACTGGTGCTTGTAGGCACATAGATCCTGAGGACTTCATCAAGATTGCCAGGATGACTTACATCCCAAACATTGGTGTGATCAAGGAGCATGAGGGTTTAGATGAAGAAGATGTGATTAGAAACATCTTAGATGAAGATGAGGTTAAGAGGAGATGGTACAGATTCTTTGATTTAGTAGATTTGTCCAACCAATTGAAAGCATCTCAGATTCCTTTTGAGGGGTTTTTCCCCGATCTTCCTTATTTGAAGAAGATTGATGGGATGATTGAAAAATATGATACATTGGCAAATCAATTGGAAGGTTTGATTGATCAGAATAAGCCAGAGAAGATGAAAAGGAAAGATTATTCATCCTCTGATGAGGAAGAATTTACTGATGAATCACAAGAAGAAGATAGTCCTCCACAGGTTGAGAGACCACCAGTTGTTGATCTCACTCAAGATCAACCAGAAATACAAGATATCTTAGAGCCACCATTGAAGAAACAGAGGCTTGAGGAAGGTGAACCTTCAAGGCATGTCAGACAAAGAAAGGAAATTGACAGAGCATCTGCTCTTGTACCAGGTGATAGGCCATACCATCATCAATTGAGGAAAGCAATAAGAGTAGGTAAGAAAATAGCCATTGAGCAAGAAAGCAGAGAAAAGTCCTTATGGTTAGAGAAGGATATTAGAGAGGTCTATCAAGAGGAATTCTTGAGTGATGATCAGTTCATTAAGACTGATGAGTTCAAGAGTTTTCTCATTTGGAACAAGTAGCAAGAAGTAAACAAAGCTCTGCCTGATGGTATGGAGCCAAGTGAAGAAACTTTGAGAGCTCTTGCTTCATATGATCCTAGCCTTGATCCTATAGCAGTGGACGAAGCCAGAGATTTGGTTAAATCAAGTGGAATGTTGTTAACCCCAGGATGGGATCTGACTTCTGCATTCCTCATTGATCAATTGAGAAAGCAACCAGAGGGTAGCCTATCATATGAGGTTCACATTGGTGACATGATAAGAGGAAGTGGCTATGACCCTAAGTCCCAAGCTGTTGCAATGTGGTCTATGGCCCCCAAAACCCAAAAGCCGTCTCTATTGAGTATAGAGGATAAGATGGAGGGGAATAAAATTATATGGACTGTACAAAATACAACAGACCTTGAAGTCTCTAAGGCAGTAACTCATTGGGCTAATCTCAATGAAGCCAAGACAGCTCAGCTATCAGAAAGATATGCCAAATTGTTTGAAAGTTCAAGCATGGTAGCCAAGGATAGAGATTTGAAAATGATGAGGATCAAACAGTTGGAAGATGAGCTGGCAAAAATAAAGGTCAAACTTGAGGAAGCCTCAAAAATAATTCCTCCTCCTCCTTTGCAAATTGAGGTACCTGTTCAGATAAACTTGGAAGCACCTGAGGGACCTGTTGAAGACTTGGAAAAGGTGAAATTGGATGCATCCCTGGACACTATAGCCAAAATAGTGCAGTACAGGAAGGACAAAATAAAGGACAAGATGGATGCAGTTCATAAATCAGTCAGCCTATTACATCAGACCAATCAAAAGGTGAATGACTATTTAGCCACCTTGGAGCCACTCTATAGTATTTGGTCTGGGAGGAATTTATTGTTTGATAAGCTTGACAGTTTACAAGAACACAGGCCTGATATTCCAAAAGTAGTAACTGATGTATTTGAAAGAATTGGCCTAATAAGTGCAGCGTCAAAGTTTTTCAAAGGAAAGTCAAACCAAATAAAGGCTAAGTTAGCCATGTTTGATAAAGATTACAGCAAGTATTTGCCCCCGGTATATGATGACAATGGAAATGTGGTTAAGCTGGAAGATTGGAAGTTGTCAATGGGTCAGTTGGTAATCAATCAAGATGCCTTCCTAAAAGATAATAAGGCTTTGGATGTGGAAGGAACTAACAATATGATTGATAGTTTATTCAGAGTTGAAAGTGACTGCATCAAGTTTATAGCAGAAGTTAAAAATGTGACTGATTCTACATGGGAACGGCAAGTCAACTTATTACAGGAGCTGCAGAGTTATGACTGGCCATCTGATGATGATGTGGCAGCTTGGGAAAAGTTAATCACAAAGAAGAAGAAGAAACCGGTTATCCAGCTGACAGAGGAGGAAGAAGAATAGATCGCACTTGGCATCTGATCTAGAATTTGAGGGAGAGCGTGTTCAAACAGAGAATGATGCAAATTAGCTTGTAATGGCGGTCATCATTCATATGAAAAACTTGGTAACTGCTCTGAAAATATCTACAAACAAAGGTGCCAGCTGCGGAAGTTGTTCAGAACTGAAAATACGCCTTGTTGTCTTTATTAAATATCTTTCTGTTTGTATTTTCTTTTGTTTTCTAGCGCAAATTTCTATCAGCCATCCGAAGCTTGTTGCATCCTTTCGAGGATTCCAGGATGGTTGATTAGTATAAATAGTCAGTTTCTATTGAAGATAGAGGTTGGAAAATATTTTGTAAAGGAGAGGTCTGAAATACAGAACCTGATTTTCTGTGAAATCAAAGAAGATTGTACGAATGCATTTTATCAATTAATACAAATACACTGGAGTTTTGTTACTATCATTTGATTGTCTTTACATGTGGAGTGTTTTAGTTTCTTTGTGCATTTAAATTGTGAGACAGTTTAAATACATCTTTCACAAGGTGAATGTAGGGGTTGAGCTTAAGTTTCTTTCAAGGAAAGAGTAAAATCTTAGGGGAGGTCTCTGGGAATTGAATACCTATATGTGGATTTGATGACAGGTGTAGGAATGGAAACAATGATATGTTAGGCATGTTATTTGAGTTTCATTGTATTCATTTTAATAGATATATGTGAAGGTAGAGTTCGACTCTGATGCCCAGTGGATAAGGGACTGGTTTTAGATCCGTTTACATTGGTTTACCATCCAAAATATAATTGATTGAAATTTTACTTTATATACATAATTTCCAGACTTGAGATATTTTATGACAAGTTCATAAATATGTATTTCAATGCTTTGAAGAAGCAGTAAATGAAGTTAACCCTTCCCTGAGTTTAACTCTAAAAGGAAGAAGGATGAATATCCTTAAGCCATTGTATCATGTTGCTATTTTTATAATCTATATCATGATATTGTGTATCAGGATGATTTGGGTTATACTCAGAGTTTTAGTAACTTATTGAGTTGGATTTTGAAGGCAGTAACAAAGCAGTGAAGGAGCAAGTTCTCAATTCAGAGCTCAGTTGAATGTTGAATTGATAGAGGTACACCCGCCTGAGTATATATTACTCAAAGTGAAGAAGGTTTTAACCTTAACACCTTAGTAGTTTGTAACTTGCTAGGTTATAGCCATTGGGATTATTTGAGTAATTGATTAATCTGCAGGTTCAAACACTAACAAAATTGGCGACTCTACTGGGGACTTATTTTGATAGCCTGCAATAGGTTAGTGCAAATCTTGTCTATTTTATGTTTGTAGACCAGTAAAAATAATTTTTCATTCCAGCTTGAGTAGTGGGTGGCGACTCTAAAGAAATCTGTGTTACCAGTTGCTATTTTTTGCAAAATTTTGTAAAAATTGTTGTCATTTACCATGAGTCGACCAAGGAACACTAGGTCTTACTATAGGGATCATGCAGAAGATAATATAGGGGATGAACTCCACACACCAAGCAGAAAGCAATGGTTTAGGAGAGGCCAAAATAATGCTAGTTTCCAGGCTCTTTCTTGAGAAAGGTTTCGTGTTCCACTTCCTCATGAAACTTCTTCATCTTCTGGCGATCCTGAGCATGTCAAAGGGGTCACACCAGAGGTCTATATGCAGAAAGAAGTAGTCACAGAAGTAGGTTTTTTCCCTGCTAGAGAAACCCTTGAACAACCTGATGAAACCTCTACTACTGAAACAGCTTCATATGATTCTGAGAAGTTAAGAGAGGAAGTGATTGCCTTGAGAGAAAAGGAACGTGAACAATTAGCAGAAATTGCTAATAGAATGAAGATAAGGGAACAACAGCTTCGTGAATTACTTCTGGAAAGGGAAGAACTCCTCAAGAGAACCAGGAGAAATGAGACCCATGTTAGTGATCTAAACCAGGATGTACAAGGTTTGGATAAAGACTTGTTTGGTGATATGCAAGCTTTGAGAAAGCAAGCTCAGGATACTAGGCCCAAACAAAGTGAATTTGAGGGAACAGGCCATGTTTTAAGACAATTGAATCCCTCTGAAATCAAAATAAACAAGGAGATTAAAATTGCCCCCAAGGAAATCCCTGATAAGGGAAAACAAAAGGTGGTGGGTGTTGCTATAAATGAACCGAAGAAGGTGGTGCCCATTCCTAATGTGCCTACTCAAGCAAGTACAGATTTAGACAGAGCTAGGAAAGCAAAGGAGGATTTGGCTATGCAACTTGAGAAACTTGAGTTAGAGGCTGCTGCAGATGAAATGAAGAGGAAGATTGCCTTTCTACATGCTAACATGAATACATCTGCTAGTAGTTCTGTCCCTATTACCATAGGAACAACTTCATCCAGTTAGCCTAATATTTCAATTCCAAATACTCAAGCCTTTCACTCTGGACAATATCCATCTGGACAATTTCCTAGTCAAGTTCCCTTTATAGTTGGAGGTACAGTGGGAAATGTGCCATGTCAAAATGCTGCAACAACCCCTTCAAATCAGCCAATTATCCAAAGACGACCAGTTCATTTGGATAGATATAGGCCCTTATTTTTTGATGGTATTCCTGGCCAACCTAATGCCATCCCCAATGAAATCAGGAAGAAGATCCCATTATTCACTGGGAATAATGTTATTACTTGTGAAGAGCATTTAAAGTTTTTCACAGATAAAGTTAATGACTATGAGATTGAGCATGAAGATGTCATTATGAAACTTTTTGTTCAATCATTGATTGAAGATGCTAGGGATTGGTACATAGGGTTACCTGAGAACAGTATTACTTCATGGGATGAATTTGTCAGGAGTTTTAAAGAGCAATATGCTGAACATGTGAATTCTAGTTACATGCTCAATGAATTCAATAATATCAAGAAAAATTATAATGAGAGCATGTCAGAGTTCAATAGCCGGTTTCAAAAGGCTATGTACAAATTGTTCCAGGTATTGAGGTTGGATGATGCAGTTTGCATGACCACCTATTTCAATTCCATGGATGGTAAAATGTCTTATCTCCTAAGAGATAAAAATCCCCGCACCCTTAGGGATGCATTTAAATTGGCCATAAATATTGAGAGTAACCGAAAGGCATCTGGCCAAATGTACAAGAGGGATGAGGGTAAATTGTGGAAAGAGACCAGACCACAACATGCAAGGCCTTTTAAAGAGGAGGATAAAGGACCGGGTGCTAACAAGGAGTTCCCAACAAGATTTGATAAAGGTGGTAGAAACTTTCAAGATGCAAGACCCCCTTATCAAAGGCAGGACAAGGCCCCTAATTTGAGAGACATGCCTTACAAAACTAATTGGAAGGATGGGAGACCTGTTCTCGACAGCAATGAAGTACAAAAAGGGAGAGATACCCCAGATCCCTTAAAGAAAAATACTACACACAATGTAGAAAACACTCCTTGGTGTGTAGCTTGCAATATGCATCATTCACCCTTCCAGTGTGCTGTGGCCCAAGCCTTAGGAGAAGAGGCTGATAACTCATGTGCAGGAGATTATGAAGAATCTGAAAAGCCTGCCATTAACATGTTTACTACAGATCCAATAGAGGATTTTGTGTCCTCAGATGATGAAGCAAGCTGTCCAGATGTTGATCATAAGAGAAAGATTTTCTCTGATTATGAGCAACAAATATTTACTCAATCTGATCCTGAAGAATTTGATAATAATGATTATAAAACTCATATGGTAGGATCTAGATCAGATGAGAAGCAATGGAGGAAGCCCAGTGAAGAGGAGATCAAAAACTTAACTGTGGCTGCCATAACACAAGCAAGATCCTCATACAATTTGAGGAATAGAAAGGTGGATAATGAACAGGGAATTCCTAGATCAGTATTCATCAAAGGTAGTCCTCAGGATAAGGGTTTCCCAAAGCCCAATGTTATAGATGGCAAGGATCAAGAACTTGTGGGTGAAAAGAAGAAAGGGGAGGAAGTTAGTGTTGACAAGATGAAAAAGAAAATCGGTAGGACAAAGGATCAATCTGATTCTCCTACTGATTCCCCTACATTTGATATGAGACATGCATTGTCTCAGATGAAAGTGTCCATCCCTCTGCTTGAAATGTTGAAAATAGAAGAGCACAAGACAACAGCCTTGGCTCTTATAAATGAGCAGAGATTTGCTCCTACCAAACAAGAGGAAGGGAGTTCTATAAAAAGGCCTATTCCCATCTCAGATGTATGTGTTGGGACAATTGTAACACAAGAACCTTCTTCCATCAATCCATTTTATGTCACTCTAATTGTGAATGATTTATTGTTAAAAAATTGTATGATAGACTCTGGTGCTGCCACGACTGTGATGCCATATCATGTAATGAAAGAATTAGGATTGCAAGTTGACACTTCTAATGGCAGGTGTTATGCAATGGATAATAGGGCAGTGCCTGTGGTGGGGACTTTGATTGGAATTGAGGTAAAAATTGCTGCATTCCCAGAAGCTACATATAAAATGGATGTAGTTGTTGTGGATACAGAGCCTCACTATGGCATGTTATTGTCAAGACAATGGGCTGCAGCAGTGGGAGGAAAGCTGGAATTAGATTTATCTTATGCCACTATTCCAGTGAATGGGACTGAAGTAAAGTTGTACAGGGAGCCCCGTTCCTCAGTTATGGTGGAAATGGTTGCTCCGAAAGCCCTTAATTGTTTTGTAGATATTGACATGAACAATTTTGTGATTGAAGAAGTGATACCTCAGCTGAAAAACACAGACCCGATTGTGGAAGAGTTGATGATGCAACAAGATAGCTTGTGGCAAATGTTTTTTGATGGTGGATGCTCCAAAGAAGGATCAGGAGCTGGTGTTGTTTTCATTTCCCCATCAGGTAATACTTTCAAGTATTCCTTCTTGTTGACTTTCAGTTGTACAAATAATACTGCTGAATATGAGGCCCTGATCTTGGGATTAGATGTAGCCATAAAGCATGGTATTAAATGTTTAAAAGTCCATGGTGATTCCCAATTGATTGTAGCCCAAGTAAGATCCCAATATGCCTCCAAGGATGAGAAACTCAAGTTATATAAGCATGCTGTCTGGGATAGATTAGAATTTTTTGAAGCTTTTAATTTGCTCTGGGTAGAGAGGTCAAATAACATCATGGCAGATTTTCTTGCTAATGTTGCTTTGAAAAACAATGATATCACCCTCTCTGGTGTTTCCATGTTGGAAACTAAAACTAGGCCTACAGTTCCTGACAATGTGTACAATTGGCAAGTTTTTGAGGATGATCTTGATATCCTTGGATTCCTTCAAGGCCTGGATCAATATGATGGTCAACAAATAGATTTCAATGAGGTACAGGAATGTATTGAAGGAAAAGAATGCATCATGGGAAATGAAATAGTCCAATTACCTTCTAATCATATACCCAAAGGACTAGTAGAGTTGGAGGGAATGTTTAAAATAAATGATGGTTTTCTGTCCCAAAAGTCTAATACAAAACTGGAAGACTCAGAGGAGATAAACCTAGGATCAGAAAATTCCCCACAAATGGTATACATTGGAAAGAAACTGAGTAGGGAGATCAGAGGCAACTTGATTAGACTTTTGAAAAAGTACAAACATGTGTTTTCCTGGTCATATGATGACCTCAAAGCTTATAGGGCTGATTTATTTTAGCATGAAGTTCCTCTAAAGGAGGAAACTACACCCTTTAGACAAAAGCAGAGACCCATTAATCCTTTACTGGCCACCAAAATGCAAGTTGAGTTGACAAAACTGGAGATGCTGGTATTATTGAACCAATTAGGCACTCAACTTGGGTTTCAAACCTTGTACCAGTGAGGAAGAAGAATGGTGACATCCGGCTTTGTGTTGATTTTAGGAACCTAAATGTGGCATCACTCAAGGATAATTATGGATTGCCTAATATGGAGGCCATGCTGCATAGGGTGACTGGATGTGAACTCCTGTCAATGATGGATGGTTTCTCAGGGTATAACCAAGTGCTAGTCAAAGAATCAGAGCAATTCAAGACAGCCTTTACAACTCCTTGGGGAACTTATGTATATGTTCGCATGCCTTTTGGTCTAAAAAATGCTGGGGCAACTTTTCAGAGAGCCATGGATGTTGCTTTCAAAGAAATGATCAATGTCTTAATGGTAGTGTGTCAAGATGATCTCACTACTTTTTCCAAAAGGGCTGATGATCATTGTTCTCATTTAGAAAGGATTTTTCTCAAGGCCTTAGAGTTTGGTGTGTCCTTGAATCCCAGGAAATGTCAATTTGCAGTGACAGAAGGAAAGCTACTGGGACACATAGTATCAAAAGAAGGAGTCAGGACTGATCTTGAAAGAGTGGAGGCCATCAAAAGGGTCCCTCCACCAAAGAATATAAAGGGTGTGCAATCATTTTTGGGGCAAATAAATTTTGTGAGAAGATTCATTGCTAACTTTGTAGAGTTGGTCAAGCCAATAGTTAAGTTCCTTAAAAAGGGAATGAAATTTGAATGGAACTTGGAAGCTCAGCAGGCTTTTGAAAAAATTAAACAAACAATTCAAGAAGCTCCTGTTTTGGTATCACCTGACTATTTAAAACCTTTTTCTCTGTTTTCTTTTGCATCTTTTCATACTATTGCAGCTGTCCTTCTGCAGAAAGATCAAGAAGGATATGAACATCCTATAGCTTTTTTCAGCAAATCTTTGCAATCTGCTGAATTAAATTATGAAATAATGGAAAAGCAAGCTTATGCACTTGTGAAAGCAGTCAAGGCTTTCAGACCGTATTTGGTTTGTACAAAGGTTAATGCTTATGTACCCCATGCTGCAGTAAAGGATATCTTGATACAGAGTGAAGTTACAGGGAAGAGATGTAAATGGATAAACAGGATTCAAGAGTTTGACATTGAGATTCATATTACCAAATTGGTAAGAGGATTGGGACTTGCCAAGTTAATGACTGAGGAAAACATGGACCTTGTCCAGATAAATAATGTTGCTGCTAATGTTGATACAGTTACTAGTATTGAGATGCAACCCTGGTACAAGGATCTTGTTTATTTTATTAAAAATGCTAAATGTCTACCTGAATTGAATGATAATCAGAGAAGAAGCTTGAGATTACAGGCTCAAAGATATGTCCTCATTCAAGGTGATTTGTACTGGAAAGACAATGATGGCATTTTACTCTTTTGTTTGGATGAACATCAATCAGAGAAGGTGCTAAAAGAAATGCATTCTGGAATGTGTGGAGGGCATTATTCTACTCGGTCAACAGCTCATAAAATTTTGAGGGCAGGATATTATTGGCCTGTATTGTTTAAAGACACTCACTCTTATGTTAGAAAGTGTGAACCCTGTCAAAGGTTTTCAAAGAAACTAAAATTTTCAGGTGCATTGTTATTAAATCTAGTTGTTGCAGAAGCCCCTTTTGCAATGTGGGGTATGGATTTTATTGGAGAGTTCTCTGAAAAGTCCAGTGGAAGACATAGTCACATTTTGGTGGCTATTGATTACTTTACCAAGTGGATAGAAGCTATTCCCACTAGAGGAGCAACAAGTGCTGTGGTAATTGATTTCCTGATGAACAACATAATCACAAGATTTGGTGTCCCAATCAAATTGGTTGTAGACAATGCAATGAGTTTTAGGTCTCAGGAAATTACTAATTTCTATGATGAAATGGGAGTTATCTTGTCTTATTCAAGCCCATATCACCCACAGGCCAATGGACAAGCTGAGTCTAGCAATAAGAGCATTTTGCAAATCTTGAAGAAGACCTTGGAAAAGAACAAAAGAGGTTGGCATGAGAAGCTAAAGTTAGCACTATGGGCTGATAGAATTTCTGAGAAAAAAGCCACAGGGAAATCCCCCTTTGAAATGGTATATGGTGCAAAGACAAGATTGCCAATTAATAATTTCCTTCCCATCTACAAGTTTATGCAAGAGGAAGATATTGAAATCAGTAACCCACTGCAAGATAGGATGGTTCAGCTGATTGAGTTGGATGAGATAAGAAGGGAAGGGCAGAAAAATAACATCAAACTGCAGCAGAAAATGAAATATCTTTTTGATAAAAGGGCTACTGTGAGAAAATTTCAGCCTGGTGACATGGTCCTTCAGTGGAATGCTAGATATGAAGACAAAGGGAAGCATAAAAAATTTGAGTCCTTATGGATGGGTCCCTTCATTGTTTGTCAGATTCATGGCAAAGATTCCTATTTTTTGCAAGGTATGGATGGTGAAGAGCAAGAATTGCCAGTGCATGGACAATTCTTGAAATTTTTCTTCAGTTGAAAATTCTTTTTCCATGCACAGTAGGCTTGTATTATATGTATAGGTGTGTTTGCTTCTTATTTTAGGTTCAGGTTTTGTGGTCTGCCTCCCAGAGATTCATGGTTTCTTGCTTTGATCTTACAATCAAGCATCCTCAGATAGAGCCACTGTTGGGTATCCTAAAATTTTTTGAGGTTTGTGTCCAATTCCTGGTTTAAGTCTCCATGCAAGTGTTATTCCTGGACTAGGGTTTGTAAAGTGTCGTGAAAATGGTTTTTGACATGTTCAGGAAAACCCTTACCCTAGGTCTTGTCTTTCAAAATGTTTCAAATTCGTTTCCAAAATTCATGTGGTCCTCTTGTTTCTTTTTCTTTGTTACCTTTAAGTCACTTAAGTTGCTATTTGTGCATGTGCTTATTTGCCCCAAGTGTTCGCTAAATCAGGAAATGTCTTGTCAAGTTTCAAAACAATCTGGCGATTCAGCGAATGAGTCAAATTCATGTTCATTATTAATGTCAGTCGCCAGTTCTCTAGGTCTTCCCGCGGTTATCCCAAACATCCAGCAAATTGGTGAATGCATTAAAGCCAAGCTTTTTTAACCCTTTGTTCGCTAAGTCTCCAAGTGTTTCGGCGGTTTCATTTTCCTTTCCGAGAACTAGCGAATGGCGGTTATCTCCAGTTCTCGCAATATTTGGCGGTCTTTTGAAACAATCTAGCGATTCAGTGAACACTTTATTCGCTTGTTCTTAGAATCTGGCGGTCAAGGGTCATTTCATCTAGAGAATTAGCGAATACTGTGGATTGCTTTCACGATCAATGGCCCTGTTTTAATCTCAAAATATTTGTGGGTCCCACATATTTGATCTGGCGAATAAGCGACTGAATACTTATAATGCTATCCTCTAAATTTGGCAGTTCTGATGGTTTGCCCAAAAGATTTCAGCGGAGATAAGTTTTCTCACATTTTCTTATTCTCGGAATAAGTTGGTGACATGCTAAACCATTTAGCGATTCAGCGAAGCCTTTGGTCGCCAGTTCTCTTAATAAAAGGATAAAGGTTAAAACAATCTGGCGAATAAGCGAATCAATGGATGATAAGTTTTAAGGCTTCAGTCGCTTATTCTCGAAATGAAATTTTCAATGATATGAAGTATTTGGAGAACTAGCGAATGCTCTTTGTTCGCTGATTCTCGAAATTAAATGGTTAAGGGTTTTGTTATTCAGAGAACTAGCGATAGCCATCGATTGATGAAGATCAACGGTCAATCTGGAATCCTGGTATAAAGTGATGATTAAGGAAAGATTCAGCGAATTAGAGATTGAAGGGGTTCGCTAGTTCTCCAGACAATCAAGCGGTTAAGTATATCTTTAAGTGAATGCGCGAACCCTTTGTTCGCTAGATCTCCAGGAAAATTGACCGTCAGTCATAATATTAAGAGAATGGGAGATGGCTTTGTTCGCTGGTTCGCCGAATGGTAATTGCAGTTAACTGTTTAAGTGGAAGCCCTTTGTTCGCTGATTCGCGAAATGCATGAATGGTTAAGAATAGGATTTCAGAACCCGCGAAGCTAGTAGTCGCTAGTTCTCCAGATTTGAACCAGGGTCAAACAAGGATTCAGAGAACCAGCGAAGCCAGTGGTCGCCAGTTCTCCAGTTGCTAGCTAGGGTTAGCATTATATTCAGAGATTCAGCGAAGCCAATAGTCGCTGGTTCGCTAAATGGGCTCAGATGGAAAAGGTCATAAAGGGAAAATAAAAAGGACCGTTGCCACATAGATAAAGTACTTTGTCGATTTGGACATGAAACCAGTAAGCCGTCAAATCAGCTTCAAGAAGAAAGATTGCATGACGCAAACAGTTTTAAAGTACAGGATCATGATCATTGCCTCTTCACCTTGTTTTCAAGTAGTTTAAACTATCTGTCAACATCCGGACATGGCGAGCTCAAAATTTGAAATCTGAGGGTACATGAAATTGAATATGGGATCAATTAAGGAGATTTGCATTAACTATGGTAGTTGCACACCTTGGATTCATATCGATAAGTAAGTTGAAGCTCATTGTTTATTGGTTCAAGTCTCAGTTGTCAAGAGTTTCTGTTTGTCCAGAGAATTTCTGAGCATAAAGCATTTGAGATACAGAGAATTGAAGGTGTTTCTGTAGCAAGGATGAGTCAACCTGAGAAGAGTGCAGCGTCTTCCAGTAGTGAGGCCAAGTCCAAAACTGGTGGGGACAAGAATAAGCTGAATTTTTTAGATGAATTCCTGAAACTGTTGCCGGGCTCCAGTCAGAACAAGAGGGCTGCTGATGACGTGTTTGAAGATCTTTTGGAACAGTGTAGAGACCCAATCACTCCGGAATTCACAGGTTATACCATTTTCAACTTCTTTTACAGCAATAAAAATAAGCATGTTCCTGTTTGTAATGGTTGGGTGTTAGGATTAGGAAAAATGGTTGTCCCTGACATTTTCCTAGATATTGATTTAATTGTTGCCCTAGCCAGAAGATATGACCCTATTTGAAGGACAATTAGAAAAGAAGACCAATCACCCTTAGTTACTCTTGATAGGGGATCTTTTATGAAAGCTTTTGGTCTATACACGTCCTTTTCAACTGAGATTGATTTGAACAAAGAAAAGGCAAAATATAGAAGCAATATAGGGTCAGTAAAAGACCAGTTGGTTAAACATATGCCAAAATAGGATAAATACATAGCCCCCCTTCCTACTAACATGAATGCCCCATACCAGTTCAAGTCCCTCCATCATTATATGAGATATACCTGCTATGCATTATGTAGAGTTTTGGGAATGGATGGGAATGCAAAATTTTTACCAGCTGACTTGCTGATGATCATCTTGGATATTCAAAATCCTTTGGTGAACACTGACTATGATTACATTCAGTATGTGATTGATAGGATGCATCAAGGGCTGATGTCTATCAAAGAAAGTAAAAGTCCTATTGAGTTCATGCATTATTCTCTATTAATGCATTTGATTCTATTTTTCAACATCAACAGTTTTGATGCAAACATGTTAAAACCAAGGTTCACTTTCAAGGATTAGCACAATCCAGTGCAATTGTGGGTGAGGATATGGAATTCTACCTCTAATGAAGCTGATTTTTGTGTTTTTCAGAATTTCATTGTCTACCCGATTATCAGGATGCTAGGCATAAATGTCACCAGGCTATCTCCTAGAGTCCTCAGGCTTTTAAGACCACTGCAATATGTGGATAAGTGGGATGGAAATCATAATTGGGGTGATTTCTACTTAGGAGATAATTCCACAATTATCAGAGTTTATGGTTGTCCCCAACCCCCACATTTATTACCAAAGTATGTGCCTCCGAGATTGGCTTGTTTAGAATTTGTTTGGCAACTAATGTGTACAGATAAAGAGCTTCTGGCCCCTCATAGAAAGGGTACATTCACACCCAGGCAGTTCAGGGTAGGTGACTTCTTGATAGGAAAGAGAGCTTTTCCTCAAATCAGTGCATGGTTACAACAATTCAAAATGGTTACTGGTGCTTGTAGGCACATAGATCCTGAGGACTTCATCAAGATTGCCAGGATGACTTACATCCCAAACATTGGTGTGATCAAGGAGCATGAGGGTTTAGATGAAGAAGATGTGATTAGAAACATCTTAGATGAAGATGAGGTTAAGAGGAGATGGTACAAATTCTTTGATTTAGTAGATTTGTCCAACCAATTGAAAGCATCTCAGATTCCTTTTGAGGGGTTTTTCCCCGATCTTCCTTATTTGAAGAAGATTGATGGGATGATTGAAAAATATGATACATTGGCAAATCAATTGTAAGGTTTGATTGATCAGAATAAGCCAGAGAAGATGAAAAGGAAAGATTATTCATCCTCTGATGAGGAAGAATTTATTGATGAATCACAAGAAGAAGATAGTCCTCCACAGGTTGAGAGACCACCAGTTGTTGATCTCACTCAAGATCAACCAGAAATACAGGATATCGCAGAGCCACCATTGAAGAAACAGAGGATTGAGGAAGGTGAACCTTCAAGGCATGTGAGACAAAGAAAGGAAATTGACAGAGCATCTTCTCTTGTACCAGGTGATAGGCCATACCATCATCAATTGAAGAAAGCAATAAGAGCAGGTAAGAAAATAGCCATTGAGCAAGAAAGCAGAGAAAAGTCCTTATGGTTAGAGAAGGATATCAGAGAGGTCTATCAAGAGGAATTCTTGAGTGATGATCAGTTCATTAAGACTGATGAGTTCAAGAGTTTTCTCATTTGGAACAAGCAGCGAGAAGTAAAGAAAGCTCTGCCTGAAGGTATGGAGCCAAGTGAAGAAACTTTGAGAGCTCTTGCTTCATATGATCCTAGCCTTGATCCTATAACAGTGGAGGAAGCCAGAGATTTGCTTAAATCAAGTGGAATGTTGTTAACCCTAGGATGGGATTTAACTTTTGCATTCTTCATTGATCAATTGAGAAAGCAACCAGAGGGTAGCCTATCATATGAGGTTCACATTGGTGACATGATAAGAGGAAGTGGCTATGACCCTAAGTCCCAAGCTGTTGCAATGTGGTCTATGGCCCCCAAAACCCAAAAGCCGTCTCTATTGAGTATAGAGGATAAGATGGAGGGGAATAAAATTATATGGACTGTACAAAATACAACAGACCTTGAAGTCTCCAAGGCAGTAACTCATTGGGCTAATCTGAATGAAGCCAAGACAGCTCAGCTGTCAGAAAGATATGCCAAATTGTTTGAAAGTTCAAGCATGGTAGCCAAGGACAGAGATTTGAAAATGATGAGGATCAAACAGTTGGAAGATGAGCTGGCAGAAATAAAGGTCAAACTTGAGGAAGCCTCAAAAATAATTCCTCCTCCTCCTTTGCAAATTGAGGTACCTGTTCAGATAAACTTGGAAGCACCTGAGGGACCTGTTGAAGACTTGGAAAAGGTGAAATTGGATGCATCCCTGGACACTATAGCCAAAATAGTGCAGTACAGGCAGGACAAAATAAAGGACAAGATGGATGCAGTTCATAAATCAGTCAGCCTATTACATCAGACCAATCAAAAGGTGAATGACTATTTAGCCACCTTGGAGCCACTCTATAATATTTGGTCTGGGAGGAATTTATTGTTTGATAAGCTTGACAGTTTACAAGAACACAGGCCTGATATCCCAAAAGTAGTAACTGATGTATTTGAAAGAATTGGCCTAATAAGTGCAGCGTCAAAGTTTTTCAAAGGAAAGTCAAACCAAATAAAGGCTAAGTTAGCCATGTTTGATAAAGATTACAGCAAGTATTTGCCCCCGGTATATGATGACAATGGAAATGTGGTTAAGCTGGAAGATTGGAAGTTGTCAATGGGTCAGTTGGTAATCAATCAAGATGCCTTCCTAAAAGATAATAAGGCTTTGGATGTGGAAGGAACTAACAATATGATTGATAGTTTATTCAGAGTTGAAAGTGACTGCATCAAGTTTATAGCAGAAGTTAAAAATGTGACTGATTCTACATGGGAACGGAAAGTCAACTTATTACAAGAGCTGCAGAGTTACGTCTGGCCATCTGATGATGATGTGGCAGCTTGGGAAAAGTTAATCACAAAGAAGAAGAAGAAACCGATTATCCAGCTGAGAGAGGAGGAAGAAGAATAGATCGCACTTGGCATCTGATCCAGAATTTGAGGGAGAGCGTGTTCAAATAGAGAATGATGTAAATTAGCTTGTAATGGTGGTCATCATTCATATGACAAACTTGGTAACTGCTCTGAAAATATCTACAAACAAAGGTGCCAGCTGCGGAAGTTGTTCAGAACTGAAAATACGCCTTGCTATCTTTATTAAATATCTTTCTGTTTGTATTTTCTTTTGTTTTCTAGCGCAAATTTCTATCATCCATCCAAAGCTTGTTGCATCCTTTCGAGGATTCCAGGATGGTTGATTAGTATAAATAGTTAGTTTCTATTGAAGATAGAGGTTGGAAAATATTTTGTAAAGGAGAGGTCTGAAATATAGAACCTGATTTTCTGTGAAATCAAGGAAGATTGTACGAATGCATTTTATCAATTAATACAAATACACTGGAGTTTTTTTACTATCATTTGATTGTCTTTACATGTGGAGTGTTTTAGTTTCTTTATGTATTTAAATTGTGAGACAGTTTAAATACATCTTTCACAAGGTGAATGTAGGGGTTGAGCTTAAGTTTCTTTCAAGGAAAGAGTAAAATCTTAGGGGAGGTCTTTGGGAATTGAATATCTATATGTGGATTTGATGACAGGTGTAGGAATGGAAACAATGATATGTTAGGCATGTTATTTGAGTTTCATTGTATTTGTTTTAATAGATATATGTGAAGGTAGAGTTCGACTCTGATGCCCAGCGGATAAGGGACTAGTTTTAGATCTGTTTACATTGGTTTACCATCCAAAATATAATTGATTGAAATTTTACTTTATATACATAATTTCTAGAGTTGAGATATTTTATGACTAGTTCATAAATATGTATTTCAATGCTTTGAAGAAGCAGTAAATGAGGTTAACCCTTCCCTGAGTTTAACTCTAAAAGGAAGAAGGATCAATATCCTTAAGCCATTGTATCATGTTGCTATTTTTATAATCTATATCCTGATGTTGTGTATCAGGATGATTTGGGTTATACTCAGAGTTTTAGCAACTTATTGAGTTGGATTTTGAAGGCAGTAACAAAGCAGTGAAGGAGCAAGTTCTCAATTCAGAGCTCAGTTGAACGTTGAATTGATAGAGGTACACCCGCCTGAGTATATATTACTCAAAGTGAAGAAGGTTTTAACCTTAACACCTTAGTAGTTTGTAACTTGCTAGGTTACAGCCATTGGGATTATTTGAGTAATTGATTAATCTGCAGGTTCAAACACTAACAAATCCTCTAATTCTCGACATGAAATTGCTGTAGGTAATGATTGATATGAAACTCTCCTAATTGATGTGGTTCTCATGATCATTCTCAATATGATGATTGATTTTCTGATCGATATGAAACTCTCTTGATGATCTGATATGATGCCCCTTTCATTTGATTACGTAAATTTTCTGATAAAAGCTTTTGATTTGATTTGATGACCAGTCTCTGATTTCTATTGATGTTATTGATGATATTGATTTGATTATCCAATGGTATGCCCCCTCGGGAAATGAATCAAAATGATTTTGGATGATTTGATTGAGATTGAGAAATTTTGATTTGTTTCCTGATATAGAAATTTGAAAATGCTCCGATCATGAGAGGATTTGGTGAGAGAAGATTTGATTAATAAGATGTTGATGCTCTAGATAAGTTGATGATGGTTTGGTATCATTTGATGTCAATCATAATCACTTGGTTGATGTTGATGTTAATCTGATAGGATAAGTTGATGGGTTGATATTTTGCTCTCAAGATCTAGAGAGACAAAACAATGATTTTCCTTCCTCACGATCTAGAGTTAGGAGATTTGATGTACTCAAGATGAGAAAATGGATGATAGGATAACTTGATTGATGTTAGATAATCACTTGGATGATTTGACTGATTGATATTTGATACATGATATGATTAGAGGATACAAAATTATAGATTGATAGAAGAGAAGGTAATGAACAGGATTAGGTTGCCCCTATTTGATTAGCCTAATGGATTGTTGATGATGTCCTTGATGTATCATGAATCATTTGATGGATCAAACATTTGATAATGTATCTTGATGACATTGATGTACCTTTGATGATCAGATTGAACATGTTTTTTGATGATGGATACTTCAGACATTGATGATGTTGATCAATACTTTGATTATATTGATGGACCTTTAATGATGTTGATCAAACATGATTTTTGATGATGGATACATCAAGCATTGATGATGTTGATCAAGACTTTGATGATACATTGATGGACATTTGATGATGTAGATCTCAAGACATTTTTTGATGGACCATTGATGATATCATTGATCATTTGATGTTTGATTTGGTCTTTTGATAATGATAACTCCACCCCCTTTAGGTTTCCTCTTGCAAATTAGTTTTTGAGCTAAGAAAGGCAAATACATTAAATGCATTTAATCTAAGATGTATGTAGCTAACTATCATTATTCAAAATTTGGAAGCTTATTTTCATCATCAAGCTTTTGGAACATGAAATTGGTACAACCCTCATTGGTTCAACCATGATTATATGAATACCTCTTTCCTCGGATTTTTGCAATTTCATGTAAACAAATAGAGAATTGATCCCTTTCATATACAAATGTCCTTGATGATTCTTTGATGATCATGTCATTAGACAGATTCACATACTACTATGAATCAACCTGACAAGCACGTAAGTAGAAATCAAGAAAATATCATGTCTTCATCATTGCTCATCTAGTCCAAGACTTCATCGATTTGGTAAAAAGACATGATTCCAAAAATTTAGTAACACTTTGAACATTTTTGCTTTTGTTTGTAGATCCATATTTCAAAAAAACTTCATCCCTTTTGATCCTTAGTTATGTTTAAGCCTTTTTAGATTTTGATTTGATTTTTCAAATTTTGTCGTTTAAATCAAGTATTTGGATTTTTGAAATGTAATATTGATCAATAAGTTCAAGTGTAGCCATTTTTCAATTTTGATGCAATGATTTGAGCCAATTGTTGTTTGCTTTGCTAAGCTTGTTGAATTTGGATTGGTGCCCCTGGTTTGATTTAGCAAAGATCATGATTTGTTGGGCAATGCAACTTTTGAGTGTTTAATTAAGATTTGCAAACTTCTTAGATTTTTTAAAAGATTTTCAAATTTTTTTTTTGCGTTTTTAAAAGATTTTTGATGTTTTTGGATTTTTATAAATTTTTTATGTTTTTGCATTTTAGAGATTTTTGATGTTTTTTTTTTAATTTTAGATATTTTTTATTTTTTTGAATTTTATAGATTACTAGTTCTCAAGCAAGATCACATTGAATTTTCCTAAATGTCTAGTAAGGTATAGGATATGAAAGATGGATTTGCAACCTGATGGATGTTGGATGAATAGGCCATGATGGATGAAGCAAGTGTGTTACCCATAGGACCATCTCCTCAAGATTATCCAAGCTAGGGAAAATAATATCTCAATATAGGCCAATGATGTGGTGTTGGATAGCATATGGAATAATGACTTGGTGTCATGATAATGGTCCAAAGGAGTGGACATGAAAGAGACTTTCTATAACATTTTTTTTTCTTTTATTTTTCACTTGGATCTAGATTAAGGGATCAATGTGGATAGGATCATACAATCATGATAAAGGGGTGGTGAAGGCTATGAGTGAATGGTTTGGGATTATGGGAAGGCTTCTTAGGAATAATGAAGGTGGATTTAGGATAAGCAAGATCATGATAAGGTAGCATGAACACAACAAGTGAATAGGCTAATGAATAGGATAACTCATGTCAAGATACTTAATGCTCATGGATATGTTCAACCTTGTCAATATCAAAGGTGAAAGGTGGAATATGGATGAAAATGAGATCAATGGTAGAAAGATAGAGGATATGATGGATGAAACTTGCCCCCAAGTGTAGAGTGCAAGAGAGAGGAATTACACATGACACCTGTTTGCCAGGTTTTCATCATGGTACTTGTCCAAGATGCCACAAGAAGTGGTTTTCACCATAGGATGGATTTCTTTTCTTTCTTTTTCTTTTTCTTCTTTTTCTCTCTTTTTTTTTTTCGATTTTCTCTTTTCTTTTTTTTTAAAATTTTCTTCAATTTTCTCTTTTTTGGATGGACTCAAGCCTCATGCTCTTTGGATGCTCCTTGAAAAGATATGATATGAAAAGCCAAGGCCACTAAAAGGTATGCTCAAAGATGTTGATAGGGTGATGGAAAGGTGATATGGTGGATAAGGTAGAGGGTGGCTAAAGCTTTATGCGATGGATTGGATAAGGGAAATGGAAGGATAATAAATGAGAGGATAATAAGTCTTTCCATGTGTGGGCATGAAAAATAAAATGGAAGGATAATGAATAGGAGAATAAGAAGTATTATCAAGACCAACATTGATACACACCTTGAAGGGTAGTGAAATAATGGAGGAAAAATGGGTGAGATAGCTTGGGATTTTGATGTAAGAGAGGATATGGATCTTGGGACACAAGGACTCAAAATGGATGGATGCGATGGAATGTGTTTGGGAGAATGTGGAGTGGAAGCCTTTGGAAGCTTAAATGTCAACTTTGAGTTCTCTTTTGTGTGTAAGTCCTTCAAAAGTGACTTGGGAATCCACACTTTCTTTGATTTGTCTTTCCTTTTGGATGCTTTAGAATGCATTTCTTCAATGAGGGATTTAGGAATCCACATTTTCTTTGATTTTTCTTTTTTCTTGATGGACCTTTGTGGTCTCTTGAGTATTTCTTTTTTCCTTTCATTCACATGTCGATTAGATGGGACATGGTACTCTACATACATAAGTGGATTCTTGGATTTCTAATTTTTATGTTGCACATTCAAATTTCTTCCAAAGGACTTAGGATTAGTGGATGAATAGGGTTGATATGGATGGTTCATATGGATGGGTGTTTGGTTTCTCAAGTATGTATGTCTTTGTTGATCTTGATAGGGTATAGGGTAAGTGGATTTGGGATAGGGATGGTAGGAAAGGTTGATGGAGGAATATAAGGGCCCAATATGGATGGAAGATATGAAGGTTTCAAATTTGGGACATAGGGAAAAAGGATGGATTTGGAAGATGTAGAAGGAATATGCTTATGTGAAAATGGAGATAAATGAAATGTGGCAAGGATATCAACATCTTTATTTTGAGCTGCATGGCCAAGGCTTTCGTCTTTTGGATTTATCTTTGTACCAATAGGCTTATATGTAGCTTTGATAGGAGCAGTTGAAGCTTGAGATAGATATGGAGGCTTATGAAAAGTGGATGTTGGGGTACTTTGATCTTGAAAAGGATCTTTTGATAGCCTGGGAAGAATACTTTTCTTTTCATTTTCAATAAGTTCATTAGAGGTGGAAGGAATACTTTGATCTTGCTTAGGAAATGGGTATGATATAGGAGGTGAAGGAATATGGGGTGTTTGAGATGGAAGTATATCTTCTTGAAAGAAATGGAAGGGTATGAAGGGTTCATCATGGGATTCTTGAGGTGTGGGACTTTGGTCAACTATAGGATAAGGAGGGATATTATCTTGATCTTGATCCTTAATAAGACTTGTTTCTTTGCTCTCTTGATTAGTCTCTTGACATGGAGCCACTTCTAAGGACAATGTAGGAGTTTGGATCCGCACATGGGATTCTTGAATGGCTAATGAAGGTTCATTTGAAATAGGTATGATAGGAATTGTAGCACATGAAGGCTTGGGGTCTATAACCTTTGAAGCATGAAATAAATTTGTAGCAAGATGTAGGTTAGCTTGGATCTTTTTTAGAGGTAGCCCTTGAGGGTATACATAGTCATTATGAAAACTATTTGGATCTTTGTTTGATGGAGGAATATTGGATAGCTTTGCTTCTATATGAAATGGAGGAATGGTGGAATAGGTGAAAGTTATAAGAGGACCACTACTACTAGACATGTGTTCATAAGTTTGATCTTGCTTGAGAGTAGTATCTCCATTAGATGATTCATTAGGATTTTCAATTTCAATTAAGTTCTCATCAATAAGATCTTGGATTTTATGTTTCAACTCCATGCAATTTGAAGTTTCATGCTCATTATGTCTATGATATGCACAATAGTTACTCAAAAAGATAAAACCACATGAAGTGATTTGAGGCAAGGTGATGAGATTGTTTTCAAGAAGTTTTTCCAAAGTTGATTCGTATGAATTTCCCAAAGGAGTAAATGATCTATCCCAAGGATATTTGGATGTATTTGTGTTTCTCAAAGAGGTGTCATATGATGAATATTGTTGAGATGGGACTACTTCCTCTTGATTTCCTTGATCAAATATGAGATTGTCTTGATATTTTGAAATAGGTTCTTCATCAAATATTGGTTTATCATTAGGATATTCGTGATCAAATATAGGGTCTTCATGATATTTTTCTTGATCAAATTTTGAATTATCAAAGATATGGCATTCATGTTGTTTTTCTTGATCATAGAGGTAAGAAAACAATGTTCTTAATGAAGATTTGTTGGATAATGTTTCCATTTCTTTTTCCATTTCTTGAATAGAATATTCTCTTGAATCTTTATTGTTAATTGATTTTTGGATCTTAATGGATGTTTTCTTTTTGTAATCAAAGATCTTCAAGCACAACACAATGATTTTATCAATTATCACAAGAAATTCTTCCAAGCAATCTACCTAAGGTCATATTTGGCTTTTAAATGACTCTAATGAGGTGGGCTTGCTAATTTATCAAGGATTTAGTATAGATTCCGTTCAAATAGACTTTAATCTCTCATCCCCCAAGTATGTTAAGGGGTTTCCCACATGCACCGAGGTATGATTTTGCACAATCCATGAGGACTACTAGAGGAAGGTTGAAAAATTTAAAATACATTTGTCACACACCCCATTAAGGATGCATAAGTTTCATTTTAGAGTGGGTTGGATTCCCACGGAAAAAAGTGAGCATATCCCACTTTGGGCTGTCCCTCTCACCGGCCTCATGAAGGAAAACTTGTGAGGCGAGCCCACTATTGCTCTAGCATGTATATGAAAAACAAGAAATGAACTTAGGCCGACAAGTTTGGGAGTTTGTATACTAATAAAAGTATCTTCATAGAATTAGGGTTAATCATCAACAATAAGTGAAATAATAACTAAATACAACCACAATTGAGCAACTATTTAACAAAATTAATGATTAATTGAGCATCCTATAGCTCTCTAACTAAGATGTTAATGAGTGAGCTCTCAGCAAGCTCTCATTAATGACAGTCCTAGAATGAGAATGATAGAGATAAAACAATGCTAAAGCTAACAATTATCAAGATAAATGCTAAAATTTCTCTTAAATGCTTTTCTAAACTCAAATTGCAAGAGGTTTGATGCAATTCTCAGATAGGTGGTTGATGAATTATGAAGGATTTTGGCCTTCCTTTTATATATTTTCCAATGGTAGGGGGTGTAGTTGTGTTTAATCATGATTGAGTTGGGGTTAAGTCTTTGGTTCCACCCTTTGAAGACAAAGAAAAGTTTGTGTCCTCAAAGCTTGAGACAAGTAGACAAGATGGATGGTTAAGATTCCTTTTCACTTTGAGTGAATGAGATTCAATTTGGCTTGATCCATGTGAATGTCTTTCCTCAAATCTCATTGGTTGATTGATTTTCTCTCCTTTTGGTTTGTTGAGAATAATTGATTTAATTGATTTATTTTAGCCATGTACCCCTTGAATGGGTTGAATTTAATTTAATCCAAGACTATACAATTAATTGAATTAATTGTATTTTAATTTGATTGCACTTGATTAAAATGCTCTCAATTTTGATTGATCTCGAATTAAGACTTGATTTTAATTTTGATTGGCTAATTATGCATTGTGATTCAATTGATTCAATTATTTCCTTGATTTTCCTTGATTTGATTCAATTTTCTTTGAATTATCATTAAATTGTCTTTATCCATTTTTAGGTGATTACAATGACAACACTATCCAATTGTACAAGAGACTACAAAACCTAAAGCATAAATACATGGATGTAAAAATCTATATAGAAGAGTTTTATAAATTGGGTATAAGGGCGGGACATAAGGAGGAGGATGAAGAACAACTAGCAAGGTATCTCAATGGCTTGAGATACAATATACAAGATGAACAAAGTTTGACCACACTTAGGAAAGTAGAGGAATGCTATAAGTTGGCCATCGAGGTTGAAGAGAAAATCAAATGAAGGAAAGAGTAGACAAAAAAAGATAGAGGAAATAATTTTAGAGGAAGATGCTATTTTGGACTTGGAAGAGGGTGATCACAAAGGCAGCTAGGAGAATCAAGTAGCCAAAATGAACAAAGTGGTGAGTCAAGAGGCAACTTCATAGGTAGAATATGTAATGGGATAGGTAGATTTGGTAGACAAGGGGGAGGGTCAAAAAACTTTAGGTATATGCTACACATGCAATCAATTTGGGCATCCATCATGGAAGTGCCCAAACAAGTAAGTCTCAAGTTTACATAGTGGTGAAAGGAGGACACAAGTGGTGCAAGAAGAAGATTGTCAAAGTGTGAATTAACCTTCTTAGATTGCTTCCCTTAAGGTTGGAGAAAATACGGTGATGAGAAGGACACTCCTCAAGGTACCAAGCAGTAAAGAGCCTCCCCAAAGGAAATCATTGCTTAGGACTACATGCAAGTCACATGGAAAGGTATGCAAGGTAATTGTTGATTTAGGTTCTACTGAATATTTAGTTTCCTTGTAAATGGTAGAGAAATTTAATATGAAAATAATTCCACACCCCACACCATATAAAGTGTCTTGGTTAAACAAAGGACCACAAGTCTTGGTTAATGAACAAACTTGGGTAAAGTTTAATATTGGGGGTAATCAGAATAAAATTCTTTTTGAAATGATTTCCATAGATGTTTGTCACTTTCTCCTAAGAAGAACCTAGCTGCAATATCATAGGAAATCCCACCATAATTGTAAACAATTTACATCTATGTAATAGATAAGGATGGAGTGTCATTTACCTTGACACCCATACAAGATGAAGGGTCAGATAAACAAATTGGGTCTAGTGTTATGATAGTTGGGGAAAAGGAGTTTTTGAAAACAATGAAGGAAGAAGATGGAAATGGATTTTCCTTAGTAATCAAGCTTAAACATGTTTTGGAAAAAAACAAGGTTGAGAGTATACCTAAGGAGATTAATAATTTGTTGGATAAATATAAGGATATTTTTGTTGATGAGTTACCTAATTTTTTTCCTCCCATGAGAAGTATAAGACATCATATTGACCTAAAACTTGGTGCCAATCTACCTACCAAAGATGCCTATAAAATGAGCCCAAGCCAGAATGAAGAAATCAAAAAACAAGAGGAAGAATTGATTGAAAAATGAGTGATAAAGGAAATCTTAACTCCATGTGTTGTCCCTAATGTTTTAGCCTCTAAAAATGATGGTGGTTGGAGGATGTGTACTAGATCTAGGGAAAACAATAAAAACACAATAAGATATAGGTTTCCAATACCTAGGATGGAAGATTTTTTTAACCTTACTATGATGAGATTACTGAGAGGGGGGTGAATAAGTAATCTCCCAATTTCAAAATTTAAATTCAAGTGTAAGCTAACCAATAAAAAAGCAACTTAAAAAATCAAATGTAAGTGCACAACCACAAAACATTCAACATCAAGAAACATGATTTTTGGTATCGTGGACACCCAAATTAGGGAAAAACCACTGTGGGGATGATACTCACAAATTTGTACTCTTTTGAAGTACGCCATGTTAAAGGCTTTTCCCTATGAAACATGCATTCACATATACATGGAAAAATGTAACCTTGTGTGAGGCTTTACCTAAAGTTCATAACAAGCTTGTATGTAGTGAGAGGTAGCCTTGTGAGAGGACTTAGAACACTTTATTATAGTGCCACCATACAAGATTTGCAATACAATGAAGATCTGTTAGGATCTACCTCACTTGAGGATTTCTAGAACTCTACTGTAGCTGTCAAGACATAATAGGTAAGAATGATCTATGAAATAGAAACGTCCTTTGCTTGATCAAATCCTCTATAGCTCAAACACAATTCTTCACATTCCTCTCTAACGCTTGGTTGGACCGCACCTTCTATCTCTTCTTCCTTCTTCACCAACACGCAATCAACACCAACTTCACCATCTTCTTATTCCATCTTGTGCTACATTCCTTTGCTCTTAGGTTTCCACCGCCATAGAAAACCCTAAACGTAATATCTTTCAATTTGACCATACACTTGGCTTCATATCACATATCTCTATGTCCAATTTAAATTTCACTAACCACACCTTTTCATTTTTTTCCCCCGACCCCTTTTTTGTGAATACTGTACTTTTTATATTATTTTTATTGGAAAAGGCCTCTATTTATCAAAAAATATTTCATCATGTATTTTCCTTCGTGGCCAATCAACTTGCTCGAATCAACTTTTACACGCTCATCTTGATGATATAACCATTAAAAAATTGTTTCTATATGTCCATGCACATTCTCCAATGAAGTCTGACCAATAAAATTTGAGTATAACATTAATTTAAATTACCAATACCGATCGAACCATTAGCCGCTTAGAAACCTTAACATTTTTCAAATAGAACTATTTATCCTTTGAAATCTCCCATATCTTTTCTCAAAATGAATCACGGTTGTAGGATTAACATCTAGTGACTTTAGGTAACCTCTGAAAAATAGCTGATCATCAAAACAACCAAACACATAACCATACTAATACAATTATCATATTCCTATTAATTGTTGTCTTAACCATTTCAATATCTCTGATCACCTTTGCTAAATCTGTCTCACTGGTCATCACAACAAGTTAAGAGTTTACAGGTAGCACCCAAGCATGATTCCAAACACTTCTATAGGAAAAAACCTTTACATATTACCATTCACATGGTATATTCCACGATCATCATCAGTATCTTATAAATTTAATAGTTGACATCAATGAGAATATCATAACTCATCATTGCTCAACGAAACCTATCATGTCTCATCATCAAATCATTCTCCAAACCATTTTACCTTACACATATGATCAACCACTTCCTTCACTTCATTACTCTCCATTAATTATGCCAACATATTTGACCTAATATTTGGGGGTTTCTTTCTATTTCTCTAAAATTGAATAAGGGAAGGAGATGAATTGAAGACTACTTTTAAAACTAATGAGGGCTTATATGAATTGATAGTTATGCCTTTTGGGCTTTCAAATTCTCCAAGAACATTCACGAGATTAATGAATGAGGTTTTGATACATTTTATTTTCAAGTTTCTAGTTGTGCACTTATATGATATACTTGTCTTTAGTAGGACCAAAGAAGAGCATATATGGGACCTTAACATGGTTTTGTAGAAATTGTATGAAAGATAAGTTGATGATAAATTTTACAACATATGAATTTATAAAAGAGGAACTAATATATTTGAGTTTTGTGATCTCCCAAGGTTAATTGAAGATGAATACCAACAAGGTTGAGGCCATTCTCAGTAGGCCAACCCCTAGATCAATAGGAGATGTCAAGAGCTATCATGGTCTTGCAAGCTTTTATAGGGAATTCATAAAGAAGTTTAGTCGCATATACTCTCCCATTATTGACACCATAAAAGGGGACAAAAGGAAAATATTCTAGTGGACTAATGAGGTAGAAAAGTGCTTTTAGTACTTTAAGAATAAAGTGGCACACCAACCCATCCTAGCCCTTCCCGATTTCAACAAGATTTTCACAATAGAATGTGATGTTAGCGACTTTGCAATTGGTGTAGTCCTCAATCAAGAAGGCATACTAGTAGCATGATTTGCTAAGATGCTAAATTAGGAAAAAAGGAGGTATTCATCCTATGATTTAGAGTTGTATGCAATGTTGCAAACCCTCAAGAAATGGATGCACTACCTCTTACCAAAGGAGTTCATTGTCTTCATTGACAACCATGCCTTGAGTTTCTTGAATAGTCAAGATAAATTGAGCCATAGACATGTCAAATGGGCGGAGTACCTTTAGAGGTATATCTTCACAATCAAACACAAAAAAGGGAAAGCAAATAAAGTGGCAAATGCTTTGAGTAGGAGATCAACATTGGTACAAGAAATCCAACTTCATGGTGTGGGAATAGAGGCATTGAAGGACATGTATAAAGAAGATGAAGACTTCAAAGAGGTATATTCTATTTTTTATCAGTTTAGGAATTCTTTCCATGATGAATTTTTTAATTTTATATTGCAAGATTGATTTTTATTTAAGGGTGCTCAATTGTGTGTCCCAAAGTGTTCCATGAAAACCAATTTGATAAAGGAGAAACATTGTGGTAGTTCGGGAGGACATTTTGGAGTTGATAAGACATTGGAACAAGTAAGGAGGTTCTACTTTTGGCCAAGGATGCAAGTGGATATTATAAAATTTATTAAAATTTGTGTTTAATCTATTATAGAGCCAAGGGTTCTAATTCAAATGTAGGGCTTTATCAGACCTTACCCATACCTAGCAAACCATGGAAAAGTATAAGCATGGATTTTATACTAGGATGGCCAAAAATTCAAAGGGGGTTTGATAGTGTGTTTGTAGTGATTGATAGATTTACAAAAATGGATCATTTTATTCCATGCAAGTGTAGGTCAGTGATGCATCAAACATTGCAGGTTTGTTTTTCAAGGAAATAGTGAGGAGATATGGTTTTCCACCATAGTTTTAAATAGAGATTTAAAGTTCATTGGTCATTTTTGGAGGAAATTGGGAATAAATTTGGCCTTCGACACTACTTACCATCCACAAACAAATGGAAAGACTTTAGTAGTCAATATATAATTGGGAAACTTGCTACATAGCTACCTTACCAAGGAACATGGGCAATAATGTGATCTCATTCTTCCATAGGCTGAGTATGCTTATAATGAATCCACCAATAGGAGTATAGGGAAGATCTCTTTTGAGGTAGTGTATGGAATACAACCAAGAGGTGTGATTGAGTTGAGGGACTTGAATGGTTTGGAGAAGAGGAGTGTAGAGGGTGAAGCCTCTGCTAAAGCCACGAGAGACATACATCAACAAGTCAGAGATAACTTACAAAAAAGTGTTGATAAGTACAAGAAACATGTTGACTTAAAGAGAGGGGATGTATAATTCAATGTACAAGTGTTGATACAGGTATTGCTAATGAAGAATTCATCAGGGATCTACCACCTATTGAGTCATTGAAACTTGAAACCATCTTGGAACTAGAGGGGTGGAGAGAATAAGGAACCAGATAGATATAATGAATATCTAGTTAAATGGAAAGGTCTACACCTTGAAGATGAAAAATGGATGTCTGAAGAAGATATTAGGAAGCATGGGACATGAGTACAACAACTAATCTTAGGTGCAACCTAAGATTCTCTTCGCTTCGGGTGTATGGTGTAAGGGAACCCAATGCTCTTCACATATCCACGAGGAAAATTTTCAAAAAAACATTTTTGTTTCATGTCATGGTCTTAAAATAAGGTCATACAAACCATTTTTTAATGGTTGAACTTACTTAGGAATTCCTGATTGGATCTATAGTTCAATATTGGTCGGTATTGCAAATGTTGTCATGGGATGCCAAAAGTTGTTAATTTGTCCCAATCATTTTTAACCATGTAACAAGGTATATTTGAACTCTTTAAACTTATTTATAATGGTTTAGAGTCATAGTAGGTCTTTTTAGGATCATTTAGCAAGTTTTGTCAAAAAAAATTCATTGTTGTCAAAAGTTGTCATTGCAAATTTTAGTACAAAATTGACAAAGTTGTCAATTTAGTTAGTTATGATTTTGAATAGTGGTTATATCTATTGGAAGGTTGAAGATCATTTTAAATACCTTGTTTACATCCATCATAAGGTCAATTGGATGTATGTTGATGATTTGGAGCAATAAAAACTTGTGTTTGTTCTTGCATTTCTAGATTTTCCACTATTATAGGGAATTGTACGGATCCTCAGAGATCTGTAATCTATTGGATTTGATGTTCATTTTAAATAGTTTCTTATTGGTGGTGATTTTACTTAATTTTATTATATTGTGAATAAATTAGAGCAATTTTACTAAGCAACATTCATAAACCCTAGGTCCAAGAGTTTTGAGGAGAAAAACATGATTTCCAAGCCATTCCATTGTTAGAAAATTTTGCAAAGTAGTGGAATGGTATATTTCTATGTGTACTTCAAGAATAAAAAGGATGCAGGAGAAAATCGCCTATTTGGAGCAAATGCAATGATGCTTGAGCCCAATATTCACTATGCATTGGGGCTAAATGACTAATTACCATGAGGGTTTTATAGAATGTGAAGGGAATCATCATTGGTGATAAAAGTTGTTGATTTAGACTATTTGCAACCTATCCCAACCACCAGAGTACAATTTGGAGGTTTGGGATCATATACTCACCAAGATGCTTTGGAAAAGGGCTAATTGGGACTAGGTGGAATATTACCAATCAATTTTAGAGTCAAGTGTTTCAAAGTAACCATATGATCAAATTGGATATGCTTTATATCTTCCAAAGGGGTATCTAAAAATTTACTTTTCTTGTGGAGATCTATTCTGGATTAGAGGTTATGACCAAAAATATCAATTTAGAGGGCTACTAGAGTCTATGCCTAATTGTGTGGACAATATAGTAGTTGGGATAACCAGAAGCTTTGGAGGGTATTGGTGGTATATTCATGTTATTTCCACTTGGTATAGGATGTTTCCAATGTCAATTCAAACATTGTGAAGCTCTTAACCAAAGTTGGTGTTTGTAGCCCTAATGAAGCATAGTGCCATTGTGAAAGGAAACTTGGGTTTGTAAGAGTTGAATGTGTGCTTGTTAGGAATCTATATTGATAGAAATGTACTATATGTTTCCACTATGATGATAGATCATAGATTCAATCTTGTAAGGTCACGTTGTCAAATGTAATTTCCTTGGGGTTTGAGGAAGTAGTTTTCCCTTGTGTTGTGAAATATGGTAGCAATTGCCCCTTAGTCGCCTTATCTCTGCATCACATCTTTTCTTAGTTATTAACTTGCTAAGTATTATTTTAGGGTTTGTGGGGTGGGGCGGTGTTAGTGTTAAATGGTACTTTTGTAACTAGTTGACATATTCATATTATACTTAAGATCACTTGACGGTTATTTAAACTTTTATCTCACTTCATGTGCACACAAAACATGCCCTCACAATTGTCTTAGGAGAGTCCAATTGTGTCACGTTTTGGAGATGCTAATAGATTTTTATTTCCACCTTCTCACCTCTTCATCCTTTTATTTATATGCAAGGTCTCTATTGCACTTATGTATACTTCACATTTTAATCATTGCATGATAGTCATTTAGGTTACATTTTGTCCATATCAACTTTGTGGAAGTTATTTTCTTCTTACATTTTATCTTGCTTGCTCCAGTGAATTTATCGTAGGAGTCAAATGTACAACATAATTGCCTATTAAAGGGGTCCCTTCTTAGAAACCTAAAAGTTAGAAGGATGAAAATACTTGAAAACAAAATATAAGAGGTTATCGAGTGGATATATTACTTTATAGTGACTATTTTGGGACATGAAGCACATCCACCAAACCATAAATTCACATTACCAATGTGTGAAGAATATGAGACACAATTTTTTGGGATTGCAAATTTGTTAAGAAACAATGGACAACTATGTCTAAAAACTTCCATTCCATTTTCTATCATGAGCTAAAATGGAAAGAAGTTATCTTTAGTTTTGGCATGCTTAACAACATTATTGCTAACTCTATTAGCCAAGTTATTTTAAAACATATTTGAAAAACTAGATATTATGTAATGTTTTCTAAAAGCTTTCATAAGACAATTGGCACTTTAAAGTTTTAGTCCGACATTTTATTTCAGATGGCCTTTTTGTTCTTGCTCCTCCAAATTTGATGTAAGAAAAATACAAAAGTCATGGATCAACATATACAGTGGCCAACGGCATAGAATTATCGAAGCATCTATAGACATGGGGCATCACTTAGATCGACATCCAACCATATCGAATAATATAGCTGGATAGGAGATACCATCTTCCTCTGTCAAACGGCAGACATACCTTCTAGTTTTTTTATTACTAATGTACCTACAGACAAGCATACAATTCACGCTTTCTGAAGGACCACATAAGTAATAAAAAAAGACATTAAATATAGACAATGGCGGTAGTGTAATCTGTTCAAACTTCAAACGTTTTCCAACGAATTATGTGCTAAGCAAGACTAAAATAATCTGACACTGACGTAGATTGTATATCTTTGTATATTTATACAGGTGATGGTCTACACGTAGGGTTGGCTGTACCTTCATATTCTTAAGCACTTATCACAGTAAAAGCCTCGACAGCAACATGACAAGCTATAGTAGGCCTGCCGCCTTCTCCATGGCAGACACTAGTGTTTTTTTAAAGGTTTCTCTCAAACAATTTGGTACATTAGATTTCAACAATTTTTTAGTTGTTGTCTGTATATGCGACTTAACAGCTTATATTGTTTTGGCTTCTACATGGTAAAAACAAATGGTGTGATATCCATTATGAATGCAACAGTAAAAAACAGGACATTTCAAAGTGTTGTCTGAAACATATTCCTTATTGTCGCATTACCAATTTGGTTTGACAACCTTAAAATTTGCACAATTGAACCAATACTTTTGCACAAATGCCCAATAATCATGCGCTATTGGTACCAATAAACTTGCACAATTGATCTAATTACTAAACCTTTTTTTTTTCTAAAACATAAGCAACTATTGGCTCATAGATTATTTTCTAGTAGGCTTTTAATTCATGAAATCTAGTGTGCCATAATTGGAACATGGATGGGAACTAGTACTCTTCCCCTAATAGATAGATTTAATCTTTAGCTTTTAGTTAAAAGAGGTCAAATTTTTGTGCAACTGTTGTTTTGTTGAAAGAGATTGATTATTTATGTAGCTTTTGATCATACTTTCAATGTCTATCAAGAGGTTACAAAAATAATAAAAAATTATTTGTCCTCTCAAACATATAAAAAAATTATTTAAAAGCACTTGACTCTTTGTGTGACATTTATTTCATTGAAAGAGATCGATTATTTGTGTAGCTTTCAATCATGTTCTCAACACCAAGAGATTATAAAAATGTTCAAAAGTTGTTTATTCTCTTAATTATAAGAAAAGAAAATTTTACATGTACAGGTATATGACTAATAATACTAGACATGATATTTTGGAAGTTGATAATTGTGTTCAAGTTTATTTTTGTGACTAATGTATCTTTCCTTTTTTCTAAATGAGATTGATTATTACTATACATTGTGTTCATGCTCTCAATACCAATACGTTACAAAAACAATCAAAATTTGTTTATCCTCCCAATCATAAAATTATTATATTATACAATATAAATAAATAAATAAAAAAACTAGTAGGAGGATGATTCTTTGTGTAACATTTATTTCATTGAAAGAGGTTGATTATAAGTATATCTTTCATTCACACTCTGCAATAAATTCAAACAACTATCAAAATTTGTTATTTTTCTCAATCATTATAAAATTTGTGAGGTTGAGATCTTGTTTTTTTGTAATTTTGACATAATGGATAGCTTGTAATATTCTTTTAGTTGAAAATGGTCAATTCATTTGCTTATTTTTTATTTTATTGAAAAAGTTTGTTTCCTTATTTATCTTTTGATCATGATTTCAATACCAAAAGATACAAAGTATAATAAAAATTATTTATTCTCACAATCACATAAAAAATAATTTTACACATAATCATAAGACCATTAATACGAGACATAATATTTTCAAAGCTTATGATTGTGTTTACGTGTATATTTTCCTCCTTTTTGTTACTTTCATTTCACTAAATGATATTGATTATTAGTCTAGCTCTCATTGATGCTCTTAATTCCAGTGGGTTACAAAAATAACAATAGTTGTTTATTCTCTCAATCATTAAAAACCTATTTTTTAGACAATGATAAGATCTTTAATACGAAACATGGTATTTCCTAAGTTATTGATTGTGTTTAAGTGTGTGTTCTTCTATAAGGTTCTGTAAATTTCATTTCATTGAAAGATATTGGTTATTATATACCTTTTGCTCATGCTCTTAGTACCAATAGATTATAAAAAAAATCAATTATTTATTCTCTCAATCATTAAAAAAATTAGTTTTTACACATAATCATATGATCATTAATACAAAACATGGTATTTCCAAAATTAATGATTGTGTTTAATTTTGTTTTGATGAATAGATGCATCAAATTCTATTAAATAGTAATGAAAATACATATATTCATTTCTTCATGTTTCTAGGTGATTTAAAGGCATTTGATTATACAAGGTCAACTAAATCATCAAGTTCATTTTTTCTTATTAACCACAAGTTCTTTGTTGTTCATATTTTCCATTTATAGTATGGGAGTCATTCTTTCACTTCTTGATGTGTAGGTAATTTGAAGGCTTTTGAATGCATAGCAGTTAGCTAAATCATAAAGTTTGGTTTTTATTATTGTTTGGTGTCTTTCTTTCTGTTCATGTGAGATGATAGTGCTACAGTGGACATACAAATGCCTCATTGGCATCCTTGGCTTAGAACTCTAGATTTTGATCACAGTTATTTATTGTTTAGATTTTATGTTGTTATTATAAAAAAGTCCTTTGTGTTTCTCTATTTTCACGTAGTTTCATTAGTTTAATTTATATAATAATTTGAAGTGATTTAATTTAATTGAGTGTAATGAGTGAGGTTTACTCTCAAAGAAAAATAGCTTTTCTTTTATTAGAGTTAAATTTCCTATATGCTTATAATTTATTAGATTCTAGTAGATATGTAAAGAACCATTCACATTTTAGTAGTGTACCACAATTCACTCATGTATGGTTCATTTTATACTCCTTGTTCATAGTCTATTTGCATCTTCAACCTCATTGAATATGTATACATTTGAGCCACATGTTTATTTAAATTTGAGTAGTATACTTGATACCACTCAAGTACTATTTTGTTTCATTTATCTTGATTTATAATAAATATTGAGGTTTATTGATTAAAATAGACACTATCACTTTTTATTTGAGGGTAAAAGTACAATAAGTTGTCACACTTTTATAAAGGAAATGGCTAACATCACCAAAACTACTCAACTTCAACAACATAAAAGTGACATTCTTGTTTGGAATTTGAAAATGATGTAAATTGATGAAATATATAAAAAATGGATGAAGTTTATGATTATTATTTTTAATAATTTTTTTTGCATAAGAATTGATATTTAAAAAAAAAATTAAAGTCAATTTTTCAGTTGCTGAAAAATGCTGAAAATCAGGGGGCAAGTTCCCACCAAAAAACTATATGTAAATAATTTTTTTTTGCCTTTGATTTCAAAATATGTTATATATGACATATATAGCCAGTGCATGAAAAAAGAAAAATGGTTTTTGGCCTATATTTTCTCTTTTATGACAATTCAAATTCTAACTCACCTGAAATTGACAGTTTTCATCTCCCACCATATTTTTCATAACAAATCTATCCCAATAAAAAGAATTATACATTCTCAAAGAGGACTCTCTCCTCTAGTGAACCATATGTTTTTCAAAATTTTCTAATATGATTTACTATTTTTTTCTTTCTCTGAATCAACATCTTCTCGACTATTAAAATACCTACTTATAGTATTTTTTAACTACAGGGTGAACCCACAATAGTGGGTTACAATTTTTCAGAGGAAGGAATCTGTCTCAAAAAATCATGAAAGCTTGGATTTACTCACATACTTTTGATAGAAAGTACTTTCGATTGAAAATACTTTTAATTTATATGAAAAGTCCATGTTTAAGGGATATTTGTGTAGTTTTATGTAAAGTACTTTCGATAGAAAGTACTTTCTATCAAAACTAGCTACTTTCGATCAAAAGTACTTTCTATCGAAAGTCCCTGAGTATGGGCAATTTGCAGAGTTTGATAAAATTTTGAACATTTCATGGCTTCAGGGCTCAAGCACAGGGGTCAAATGGAACAATAAGGAGATGTCCTTTTGCATAGCAGAAGTACTCAAAATGAGCTTTCTAATGATTATAGATTTGGCAATTTTTGAGTTTATTATGTATATGTTATTTGACGTTAATCAAATGTAGGTTTTTTTACAAATATAAACCCCCGAGTTTGATGTTCAATGAAAAATAGTAGAAAATATAAATTTTTTTTGAAAAATAATAGTGCCCTTCATCTTCGAGTCTACTTTCTATCAAATTTTTTTTGAATTTTGATAAATACAAAAAATATTATAAGCTATATGTAGTCAAGGTATGTCAAAATTATGGTTTTAGTCAACTTCAAACGTTAATAAAATATGAAATAATCATGATAATGTCATGAAACCAATTGTATGCCCTTCGTATGGATATCAAAAAATTAAATTCGAAAGAATCACATTGATATCTATTTTACAAAAAAATTTATGCTCTATGAAAACAATGTTACTATTTGAAAATGACGTTTTTAGTGCCATACCAGTTTTTGTGGGAGAAAGAAAAAAGTATTCAAAAAAATTCAAAAAAAATAAAAATTAGAATCTAGACAGAAAATCCTAAAAGACTCTAATTTACTTCATCCTCTGATTTCAAATGGTTCAACGACAATATACATCTAAATTTGAAAGTTTTTTTCAAAATGTAGAGTTAAGTGTTCGTTCAAGCAAAAAAGTGTAACCCACTATTGTGGGTTCACCCTATGATATACTATGTATAATTAAAAAACTATAAATATATATGAGCATATTAGGACATTCTTGACTCTGAGATTTACAAAAGCATATTTTTATATTTTTGAAAAAATATAATTAAAAAGAGTAGCAGTTATTGAAACATCGCTTTTTTGATATAATTTTATTTCTTTGGGAATTGAACCTAAATTGGTATAAAACATGCATTTAATAGACATTTCCAATTGGAAAAGTTGAAACACTTATCTAACTAAGATATAATGAATCTAGCTTGACCATATGTGTGACAAAAAATAGTTTTTAGTTAGGAATACTCAAATTTAGTTGTACTGATAAGTTAGCCTAAAACGTGATAGTTTATTGTGTTTTTACCCTTAATAGAGTTTATAACTACTACATGATATAGGAGTTCTTTATCTTCATGTTCCTATTTTTATGGGACACCTTTTGAGAAGGTTTATTCATCCTACCAATATTTTTTCTTTTGGAGAGGATGTTTTTACTCATTGGGTTTTATACTTGTCTCCATTTATGCAAGATCTTTATTTGTATGTTCTTATCCCATTAGGTCATGTGACTCATCATTTTTGAGTTATAAAATTACTCCCTAAGAATTACTTTAGAGTTGGGTGGGGGGGATAGGTGTTGGGAGTGGGGTGGTGTTAGTGTTAAATGACCTACTTTTGCAAATAGTTGACATATTCATATTATACTTAAGATCACTTGGGGGTTACTTAAACTTTTATCTCACCTCATATGCACAGAACATGTGCCATCACATTTTTCTTAAGAGAGTCCAAATGTGTCACATTTTAGAGATGTTGATATATTTTTAGTTCCACTTTCTCACCTATCTATCTTTTTATTTATATGCAAGATCTCTATTGTACTTATGTATTCTTCACATTATAATCATTGCAGAATAGTTGTGTAGCTTATATTTTGTCCATATCAATTTTGTGGAGGTTATTATCTTCTTACATTTTATCTAGCTTGATCTAGTTAATTTATCATAGGACCCAATTGGATGGCATAATGACCTATAAAAGTGGTCCCTTGTTAGAAAACTAAAAGTTAGAAGGGTGAAAATACTTCAAAACAAAATATAAGAGGCAATTGAGTGGATATATTACTTTATAGTGAATATTGTGGGGCATGAAGCACATACACCAAACCATAAATGCACATTGCCAATGTGTGAGAATATGAGACAAAAGTTTCTGGGATTGCAAATTTGTTCAGAAGTAATGAAAAACTATGTTTAAAAACTTCCCTTCCATTTTCTATCATTAGCTAAATTGGAAAGAAATTATCTTTGGTTTAGGCATGCATAACAATATTATAGCTAAATCTATTAGCTGAGTTATTTCAAAGCATATTTGGAAGGCTAGATGCTATGTAGTATTTTCTAAAAGCTTTCATAAGGCAATTGGCACTTTAAGGCTTTCACCTAGCACTTTATTCCAGGTGGCCCTTTTGTTCTTGCAACTCCATGTTTTATGTAAGAATAATACAAAAGTCATGGATTAGTTTTTGTAAATTAAATAGAACATGCTATAATTTTAGTATGTTAATTGTATTTTTCAATGTAAAAATGTAAAATATATCTAATTAAGGTCTCTCTCAACATTCAAGTGGCTTCTTTGTACTCATAATTAGACAATGTTTTATTTCTAAACATCAACCTATCGGTAGCTTCAATTCTTCGTAATCTACATTGATTCAATATAATTGAAAACCCATAAAGGTACAAGTTGAATTATAGCTTGTGATCATAAATTAGCCTAGAAACACAATAATGTTATTAGAATAGCGATGTAGGGTCCCATTAGGCATGCCAGAGATGTGTACATAAAAATTAAAGCATACAAATAAACTAAATAAATAAATCCATTTTCTCACAACATAATGCAATGCTCTAATTAAGCTTAAAGGCTGGTAAAGAAGGTGAGAAGATGAAATAGCTTACAAAAAAACTCTTGTTATTCCATGGTAAGGTGATTACATACTAAATATTACTATATTGGTCTTATGTGGGCCCTCTTATAATCAATGGTATAAGGTAACATTTTATAAAAGTCCCCAACATGGCTTAAGATGGAGCCAATTATATATTTTTGGCTTAAGGATTGGATGGTTAGAATCAAGCATACAAATCAAAGACTCATATTGGTTGGGGCAATTAGGAGGATGAGAAGAGGATAAGTATGGACTTGCATGGGTTTTTGGTGGACAAGGGGATAATATTCAAGGGGAATTTCCTTGGAAATGGTGGATGGTCAAGATAGACTAAGTACTTGGGAGTAGCCTTAGGGAATGACAAGGTACTTTAAACCATGTAATATGTACAATATCCCATGTATTATGTAAAAATGACCCATACCTTTTCACATCTTGGAGGAGGGTAAATGCACAATAATCTGTCACCCTTTTACAAAGGAAGAGGCTAATAGCACAAAAACTGTAAAATTTCGAGGGCATAAAAGTCACATTTCTATTGAGATTTTGAAGACGACGTAAACTAATGAAGTGTGTGAAATAGGATGAATTTTATGCCTATAATTTTTAAAAATTAATTTGAATAAAAATTAATATGTTTTTTTCAATTTTTAGGTCTATTTTTCAATTCCTAAAAAATACTGCAAATTAGGGAGTTTACTTCCCGCCAAATAATTATTTTATATAACATTGTTTTTTCCTCCAATTTTAAAATATGTTCTATGTAGGATTTGAGCAATACAAATCCACAAAACTTGAAGATCACCCGCATAGAAAAACCTGTTACAAGGAAGTAGAGACAAGAAGAGGGCAAGGGTTTGACTCAAAAATATGAAGATGAAAATATCCTCAATTAATGAATGAATTAAATGTACAATGGATCATCCTTATAAAGGAGATCAAAAGCCTTGAAAGGCAAACCCTAGTGCATGTAATAATTAGTTTAACTATTACATGAATAATGCATGCAAGTTTATATTTAAAACAACTAGTGCATGAGTTTAAAACAAGTCATGCATGTGTGTTTAAATATAAATAACTAAAGAAAAAAAGAGTTGACATCTTAAGAAGGGAGTAAAGATTAATTAACATAATTAATACTTTACTCTAACACCCCCCCTTAAGATGAGCAACGATGTAGCTACAAACAATGCAAGAAGAAAGTAAAAAATGGGTCCCGACAACATGGCCTGATGAGGTACCTAGCACAAAAGAGAGTCTCTATAAAGTGGAGAAATAGAGAAAACCACATGGGAAAAACTCTACTCCAGAAAGAGACCAAGACTAGTCTGAAGGACTGAAGAAGCCTCCAAAACTAGGAATTTTCTAGAAAATAGGAACAAAGATGAACATGTACAACATTATTGAAGCATGGAACTACAAAATCTGTCAAGAAGAAACTGATGAACTGAAGATCCTCCACAGAAATATGACCAGGTAGAGAAGACTGTAATCTACACGAGTGCCCTCAAATAACACTACTCGAATCAGGAGGCAAACAATGGCAAACACCTAAGCTCAAAGATACAGATGGCATAAACACCAAAAGTCTGAAGAGCTGATCAATCAAAGATGGAAGAGTGCATCCAAAAAATAGGAAAGAAAAGAGTGTCCATATGGTAAATGATCTGTCTCACCGAAATGCATAGGTACCCAGCCACTACGACCGCCTAGTACATAGGATCAAATACTGAATACATAGCTCACACTATTGAACCAAGGAAGAAGTAGAACCAATAGTAGAAACCCCCCCATACTACTGACAAGGTAGTAATGACAGGTACACTGAAAAGATCATCCAATATGAACTGCATGATGAAGATGAATCTAAAACATTGAATGTGAAGAGAGAGTACAAACACATATAGAGATACCTGAGGCTAATATCATTGGAGGAACACTCACATGACAAAAGAAGATGGCAAAAAAAGGCAAACATCAAACCCCCCAGCACTTTATAATGGAGTGCGAGTACAAATAGCATGAACATGTGCAAGATCCCATCAAAGCAATAGAATGACACTTTATCTTAGTGCATGTGCATAAAAGAATGCTACAAAAGTGAAGTATACACTACTCAAAGAAGATCACAGGCTACTGAACCAAAAGAACAACCTAAGACGAGCCATCCCTCAAAGGAAAGAGATCCTAGGACCTGAAACAACCAAGATATCCACCAGACTGCTAAAAAGCAAGAATTTGAATAAAATGAACCTAGAGAAGAATTTAGAAAAATGACTTATAGCACTGAAAATCTCTCTGAACAAGCTTTCCAATGATATATCATTTTTTGAAAACGGAGTCCGGATGTGCAAGATAGAGCTCCCGGAGTGCAGAATTGAAGATTTGGATTTGATAGAGAAAAAAACCATTAGAAAAATAAAACCAGAAAACATAACCTCCAAATCTAGAAAGAGCTCGGAATCAGCTTTTTGACAATATCTCGTTTGCCAAATTTTGACACCATATGCTCAAGATATGAGTAAAAAACCAACAGCTACGCTGGAGGGCGCAAAGAAGGTGTCTGCAAGGATTTGAGGATGGGTCACATCAGAAAAAGGATAGAAAACCACATGAAACCATCAGATCTAATAAAAGCTCAAAAAGAGCTTTCCATAAATATCTCATTTGTTGAAAACGGAGCCCAGATGCAAGAGAAACAGATCTCGGAAGGCAGGAGGTCTGAAATGCCATGATCACAGAGAATATATGACTTTGACAAAAAAAAGAGCATCAAAATGGAAAAATCACAAAACCATACCAGCAAATTTGGATCGGGCTCGAAATCAGCTTTCCGACGATATATCGCACGCCCAATTACGATCCTAGATGCCCGAGATATTCACAAAAAAGGTCCAGGTACCCTTAAAAAGCTTCAAAAAAGAAAAAATGTTTGCTGACATCAGCAAACGCCCGAGCTGAAAATTGATGACCAATGGATGCCGCTGACGGCGGAGGCGATGCGGTGGGCGGCTTTGTGGAGGCCACGGGGTGACGCGTGGGTCACCGCGGGACGACGCGTGGGTGGCCACCCCTTAAAAGATTTCCTTTTTAAATTTTTTAAAAAAAATCACTGGCATTGGAATACGTGCCAGGGTCGTACGACCCTGGTAGGCAAATTTTTTTTTGCCTCAGATGGCAACTTGTCCAAAATTCACAAGTCTTATATGATTTTTGACTATCTCAAGCCTTCCAGACGCAACCGTGAGGTCTGTTTTATCTAGAAGTGCTCCAAAAAATACTGATCACCTCAAGAATTGTGCTGGGGCCGATTGCAAAAAAAAATTCTCACAGATTCCAACTGTGTCCAAATTGGAAAGATTAATTAAAGCAAAAGAGAGTTGACATCTTAAGAAGGGAGTAAAGATTAATTAACATAATTAATACTTTACTCTAACATTATAGATGACATGTATATCTAGTGAAGGAAAAAAAAATAGTAGTGTTTTTGATCTATAGTTTTCCCGTTATAAGTATTCAAAGTTGAACTTACCTGAAATCAACAGTTTTTGTCTCCCGCCACTTTTCCCCTATAAAAAATATACCAAAAACCAAATAAATTATATATTTTTAAGAGGAATCTCTTCTCTAGGGTTGTATATGATTTTAAATTTTTTTTTAATTGATTTAACATTTTTCTATATTTTCCGAATCAATGACTTCTCAAAATTTAATATACCTAAATGTAGTGTTTAGAAAATTTGTTTAACATTTTATAGTTGAAACAATATAAAATTGATATGTCCAAAATTGTAGTTCTAAGATCTAGAAAAGGGTACCTTTTATTTTTTTTACATTTTCTATTTTGAGTAGAGAAAGGAACAACAAAGGTTCAAACTTTTGGTTTTTTTGTATTTTTGGAGGTTTGGCTGCCAACATGGCATGCCACCTAGGCAGACTCGGCCGAGTCCAACTTGGCCAAGTAGGATTCGGTTGAGTCCTACTAGGCCAAGTACCCTTAGCCCCTCAATGTGAAAATAAGGGGTTTGGGGCTCTTTTTAACTATTTAAAATAGTATTTGGACTCAGCCGAGTCCTACTCGATCGAGTACCACTTGGCCCAATCAACAAGGCCACATATGTGCCATTCGGTGCCACGTGGTGCCTACGTGTAATTGGTTGTGTTGGAATTGGTCGTGTAAGGCTCACCTAAGTCCAATTGGCCTGAGTTTTTCAAGTTAGCCTAAAAGGTGACAGATTATTGTTCATTTACCCAGAAATGTGTATGAGTTGGAGGAATTCAAGTAGTATTTAGCATGGGCAAGTAGGGGATTAAAGAGATAATTGAGTTTAGTCCACTTAGTGATAAGTTAAGGAAACATATAATTAAACAAATAGTTACATATTTTCCTAAGTTTTGGGATGAAGACATGGGAATTAATTAAATAAATATTTTAGTAAACTATATTATTTTAAGCTAGAAATGTGGAAAAAGAGAATAGTGATTTCAAATGCAAGAGAAGAGGTGGGAAGAACAAATGGGGGGAGTTAGGGCTTTGTTGACGTGGGAGGTTGAGGATGTAGATGCCAAGGATGATGATGCAGATGAGAGAGCAGTTGAGGGTGGGTGTTTTGTTGCCCAATTCTTTATCTTTGTTGCTCCTTTTGTGGCCATGTTGGTGAATCTCTTTTCTCTATGATGTGTACAACATATGTGCATGGTTGTCCATCTAATTTTTGCTCTCCTCTTTGAGGACTTTTACTTTCTTGGGCTCTTCATTGTTGAAAACTTTGGGAGTGTGGGTGATAGAAGGTCTAGCGGAGTAGATTTTTTTATAGTTGCAAAGGATTTTAGGGAAAATATTCTTGTCCCTATTATTGTCACTGATGTTGGTAGTGCTTCTTGAGATATTCTATTTTTGGTGGTTTCCTCTATCTTTCACCTAGTGTTTGTAGATGTATTTCACCTTGGCATTTTGGGTGCTAGGGTTTTTTTGGTGATCTTTTTCCTTGCTATGTTTCTATTTTACAGAGTGAGGTTTTCATTTAGGATTTTTTCTATAGGTGTCAGGACCTTTTCCATGGACAATGGTAGTGTCCCTCTGAGTCTAGAGGCCTCTGTGGAATTTCTATATTTTATTCCTAGGGATATGCATTATGGAGGTATGGATAATGGGTTGTGATTATGTATTGCTTTTCTCCTATGCAGTCTTATGGCATTGGTTGGGTGTTGGGTCATGCCAGTTAATGGTTGCCTTGGCCAGTATTTCTGGGAGAATGTTTGTGTTATTTTTGTTTTATTTTCTTGTTGGCTTTTTTGGATTGATGGAGGTTCTTCTCTTCAAAGGCTATGTCTCTACATTATGGTCTTTAGATATTGCGATGGTGGCCATTTGGATGTTGGAAATTTTCAAGGGCCCATGCTGGCATCTTTGTGTTTTTGGTTAGGGAGGCTTTCTAGTTTTGGAGATGTTCTTACCCTTGGTAGAGCTAGATGCTTTACTATTTATCTTTTTTGGTGAGCTCTTGTAGGTTCTCTTCCATTTCTTCCCCTTAAGACTCTTATGGAGGTGGAATGTCCCCTTTTTTGTTCGGAGGTGTCTTTATGTGGACAAGTTGAGGATTTGGATCCTTTCACAATATTCTTCCTTTTTCTCATTCCCTATTGAGGTGGTGATGTGCTTGTTGAGAGAGGATGATTGAGGCTCTTTATGGTCTACTCATTTTGTTGGTCTCATAGAGGAGGGATTAGTTTTGAAGTGGTTTTATAGTGGAGTTGACTCTTAGTTGTTCCTATGGAGGTGGGATTCCCTCCTATTGAGTGATGGAAGTGCTCCAAAGTGTGCTCACACAAGTTGCCATGGACTTCTCTTGTCCAATCTACTTAGGATCCTAATCCCTTTCCTAGGATCTCAATAGCCTCAAGACTCCAAGCCCAAGACTACCCTAACTCCACTTCAAGAGTTAGTCTTCTTGTGTTTAACCTTGAAGGACAACTATCATTGGTTTTGTCTCAATGCATCACTACTCCTTGGATGACTCCAAGTGCTCTCTTACCACAACTTCTCTCAAGTGCTGCAGGGGGTCCATTTTTCATCAAAACATCCTTTTGTGTTCCCATTGATCTCATTTGAATAGATCTAAAATATATTTTCCACCAGTCTCACAAAATAGCTTATCTTAGGCTTATTAGGCCTAGTGATTTCTAGTAGCCCTAAACAGGGTACTTTTCTCAATTCCTGCTAAAAACTTCCACAAGACCTCCTAAACTAATTTGACATTTGGATACCCTTTTGGGAGACCTTAGATATTTTGTAGGTTTTAGGGTTCTAGGGCCTCTGTATGGTAGCTTCCTATATTATAGGGCTAATAGAGCTATTCTTAAGTTGATTACTGATTTCTTGCTAGAAATCTAGGTTAGAGGATTGGACAATGCCTAATCTCTCTACCAAATATCAATATGTTCATGGTCTATCTGAAACCATACTCTATTTGTGCTTCCATTCTTTCCCCTGCAAGTGCACAAACTTTCTTCTTTGTCACACACCTAGCTGGGTACACCAGTCTCGCCTAGGGCATGACTTCATAAATGGCCATCTAGTTCTTCAAAATTCTTCCCTTCATAAATACATGGTACAATGGATCCCCTACCATATTTATCCAAACCCTTGTGTTTCCAACAGTTGGAATCTATGGGGGAGCCATGAAACCAAAAACTATGTAGACTAGACCAGTAAACACTCTAATTCCCAAATAATTTCAAAAGCCTGACAAATCAATACTAAACTACTTGATCACTGAATGAAAAAGTCTTATTTCTACTTCTACTTCACGAATTCAACACTACATTAAACCTTTCAATCCATTAACAAACTATCACCATTCAAAGAAGCTGACTGTACACAGAAAACCAAAATACTTTCTTCTATTCACATTTAAATGCTTACACACAAAAACTTCTACCTTGGGAAATTATCCATACAGTATCTTAAGATTCCTCTCCCACAATTTTAGGCCTCTATCATTGATTTCCCACTCCTAGAATGAAGGGAATCCAAGGTTGTGGAGTTGCGTGTAACATTTACAAAAGTTGCTAATGTTGTCATGACAACTTTTTAACATCGATCTTTATCATGAAAACTAATTTTTAGGACCTCTATCCCATATAACTCAATGAACTAACATCATTAAGGCCTTTTTAGGCATCTTCCATACTTTTCTGAAGTCTAGGACACATTTAGACCACATTTCCCAATTTTAGGCCTAATCTAAGGACTAACAACTTGAAATCAAACTAAGCTAAACTAGATTAGATTTAGTACTAACTGCTAATCCATCTAGTCACACAGACTACAAGACCTTCTAAGGTCAAAGCCAAGACATATTGACTTGGCTAGAGTCAGTTACAAGCCAAAATTGTCTAAGGGTTTAGGGATAGCCTAGGTGCTCCTACACCATCCTCCCCAAATGGAAAGACTTCAATCCATCCTTGGATTGAGTAAGTTGGGATCAATGCCCAACTTTTTGAACTCTGACTCCTTTATCCAAGTTGCATCTGAATCCATTTGTCCATGCCACTTTACCAAGTGTTCGTTGTATTCTTTCTTCCTTGTCTTCTTGTAAATTTTGGAATCCAATATGTGTTTTGCCTTCTTAATTGGTGCAGATGGAAAATTGAGTTCCTCCACCTCTTGTATGACTTCAGTAAAACTCTGATCTAGATCTGGTATTGGTCCTTTATACAAGACCAAGTTTGCTACATTAAAGACATGAGATAAACCATTGCCCTCTGACAATTCCACTTTGTATGCATTGGTGCCATACTTTTCTAGAATGGTACATGGACCAATTCTTCTCATTTGAAGCTTATGAGGCACTCCTTTCTATAGTCTTGCCTTACTAAGATGGACCATCACTAGATCCCAAATCTTGAATTGGACATCCCTCTTTATTCCATCCACCTTATGTTTGAGTTTCTCTGTATTTTCAGTGAGTGTTTCCTTCACTGTCTCATGGATCTCTTGCATATTAATTGAAAAGTCTTCTTCATAGGCACTTCCCTTGGCTCCATCCTTTAGATCTATGAGCTCATATATGTCTCTAGGATGAATGACATAAATAATTTCAATAGGACTCTTACTAGTAGTCCTATTTACTATGTCATTTATAGGCATACTTTGCCTATCCAATGAGTTGGTCCCAAGCTTGACCATACTCCTTAGTTAAACACCTTAGGAGGTTACCAAGACTCCTATTTACTACCTTTGTTTGACCATCAATCTAAGGATGGTATGAAGATCCAAAAGACAAGTTGCTACCTATATTTTTCCATAGAGTCTTCCAAAAATGACTCATGAATTTTGTGTCTCTATCTGCCACTATGCTCAGTGGTAAACCATGTATTCTAACTACCTCCTTGAAGAATAGGGAAGCTATTTGACTGACATCATGAGTTGTCTTGCAAGGTAAAAAGTTTTCCATCTTACTGAATCTATCCGCAATAACATAAATGTTATCCATTCCCTATTTTGTCTTGGGTAAACCTACCACAAAATCCATGCTTAAACACTCCCATGGTCTACTATGAATGGGAAGGGGTTGGTAAAGGCCTACATTGGTAGATGTACCTTTTTCCTTTTGAGACACAACACATCCTTCTACATACTTTCTGATTTCTAGATTCATCTTAGGCCAAAAGTAGAACCTTTGAACTAGTTCTTGGGTCTTGTTAACACCAAAATGGCCACTAAGTTCACCATTGTGTTTCTCTTGGATTAGATTCTTTCTTATAGACCCTCTAGAGACACACAATTGACCTCCCTTAAACAATAGACCACTCTGCAAGGTATATTTAGAGAATTGACTATGAAAATGATTTCTGTACTCTTGGCATACCTTATAGATTTCTACAAAATCTTCATCTTCTCCATAAAAGTCTTTGAAGTTATCAACACCCATACTTTTCAATTGTATCTCTTGAATAGTTAGAGCTCTTCTACTCAAGGCATCTGCTACCTTGTTCTACAATCCCTTCTTTTGTTTGATGTTGAAGGTGTAAGCCTGCAAGTATTCCACCCATTTCATGTGTTTGTGACTGAGCTTATCTTGGGAATTCAGAAAGCTTAATGCTTGGTAGTCATAAAAGACCACAAACTCCTTTGGAATCAAGTAGTGCTTCCACTTTCTTAGTGCTTGGACTAGAGCATACATCTCTAAGTCATAAGAAGAGTACTTCTTATTAGCATCACTTAATTTATCAGAATGGAAAGCCACTGGTCTTCCCTCTTGGCTCAAGACAACACTTATGGCCACATTACTAGCATCACACTCAACTATGAATAATTTCTCAAAACTTGGCAAGGTTAAGATTGGTTGAGTAGCAATCTTCTTCTTTAACAATTCAAAACCATGGTTAACTTTCTCATTGCATATAAAATTAGTTTTCATTCCTCCTTTTGTGGTGTCTAGCAAAGGAGCACAAATAGCACTAAATTTCTTTATAAAATTCCTCTAATACTGAGCCAAACCATGAAAGCTTCTTACCTCTATTGTTGTCTTTGGAGTAGGCCAATTGAGAATGGCTTCCAGTTTTCTAGGGTCCATTTTCAGATTTCCTTGAGACAATACAAACCCAAGGTACACTAGCTCCTTCCTCATGAAGTCACATTTCTCCAAATTTATCATCAATTTATGCTCATGTAGTTTCTTGAAAACAATCTCCAAATGCTTGAGATGTTCATCCTCAATTTTACTATAGATTAGTATATCATCTAGATACACTACCACAAATCTACCAATGTAGTTTTTGAGGACTTCATTCATGAGCCTCATGAATGTGGAGGGGGTATTGGAGAGCCCAAATGGCATGACAAGACATTCATACAAACCCTTAGTGGTTTTGAAGGTTGTCTTCCACTCATCTCCCTCATGGATTCTAATTTGGTGGTAACCACTCTTTAGGTCAATCTTAGTGATGTACTTAGCTTCTCCTAGGCAATCCATTACATCTTCTATCCTAGGGATAGGGAACCTGTACCTAATGGTTATCCTATTTATGGCTCTTGAGTCAGTACATAGCCTCCAAGTTCCTTTCTTTTTGGGTGCTAAGGCAGTGGGTACAACACAAGAGATAATACTTTTCCTTATGAGACCTTGGCTTAAGAGCTCTTCAATTTTCTTGGCTATTTCCTCATTTTGTTGAGGGGTCATCTTATAGGCTGCCTTATTAGGAAGGGTAGCTCCAGGTATGAAGTCTATCTTATGACTTACAATTGTCCTAGGGGGTAGGGTTGATGGTTGTCCATCACTGACAATGCCTTCATATCTTTGCAACATGTCTTGTATCTCCTTTGGTAATTCTGGCTTCTTGACTATCTTGTCATCACTTACCTCTTTTGGCTTCAATACCAATGCAAATCCAATTCCTTCTCCTTCTTTTAGGACTTCTAAGAACTCCTTTTCACTTACCATGAGGACATTGGGACCAGATGACTTCACCTCTGCATCTTCTAATAGTGACTAGATTTTAAATGTCACATTGTCCTTCTTAAAAGAGTATGAGTTCTTCACTCCATCATGCATGGAATGTTAGTCAAATTGCCATGGTCTACCTAGGAGCAAGTGACATGCATCCATAGTTAAAACATCATATAGTACTTTATCTCTATACCTCCCAATTGAAAACTCCACCCAAGCTTGTTCATTAACAAGGACATGTTGTCCCTTGTTTAACCAAGTAACTTTATAGGGATTTATGTGGTGTATCCTCTTCATCTTCAACTTGGTGACTACTTCCTTTGAAACTATGTTGTTAGTAGACCCTGAGCCTATGATGACTCTACAAACCTTACCCATCATCTTGCATTTCACTCTAAACAATGATCTCCTTTGACTAGGTTCTTCCTTCACTGGCTCCTTAATCAGAGTTCTCCTCATCATAAGGTTCTCTCCTTCCTCTGATTCCAAAGGTACTTCAGGGGGTTTCACTCCTCCACTTGTTCCTTTTTTAACATAGTTCACTCTTTTGTCACTTCCTTGAGAAGTATTGCCTTTCTCTGGACACCTATATGCAGGGTGTCCCATCTGATTACAGTGGTAACATTTCATGTTTGCAAAGTAGTTACGCCTACCTTAACCACTATTTCTTCCTCTACTATTAGAGTTCCTTCCTCTATTACCTTTGTTAGAGCCTCCTTCTTGTTGCTCTATGTACTTGACCTCTCCTTGAGTCTTTGGTTCAGAACTCCTTGCACCATATCCACCTCTATGTCCTTTGTTATCTCTTCCTTTACCTCTTCCTCTAATTGTACGCTAGAGTCTTGCTTCTTCCTTAGTTTCTCTTCTACCTTGACATCAATTTGGTGGCACTTCTGAATGGTGTTTGGAGTCAAGAGACTCGTCTCATCTTGTATGGTCCACTTAAGTCCATTAAGGTATCTTGCTACCTTCACCTTCTCATCCTCTGCAACTCTAGATCTCATGCAAAGTCTTTGGAACTCTTCAGTATAGGAGTTCACATCTAAGTATTTTTGTCTAAGGCTTTGTCTTCTCTTATGCAATTGGATTTCATAATCCTCTAACACATAAGCATCTTTGATTTTAGCTACCATTGCCTTCCATGTAGTTATAGGCTTCTTTCCTTCTTTCTCTCTCTCATCTTGGATAAATTTCCACCAAGTCAGTGTAGGGCCTCTCAATCTAGCCTTAGCCACTTTAACCTTTTGAGCTTCAGTGATGCCATCACACTCAAAGTAGTTTTCTATTTCTTCAATCCAATCTAGGACTATCTCTGGTTCCATCTTTCCATTAAAAATTGGAATAATTTCTAGTGCATTTCCACTCAAGGCCTTCAATGCCATCAAGAATGGTTCTTCAGCTAGGATTGGATCTGGTTTAAGGATCTCATCCTCCAAAAGTATCTCTTTTTTCTTTCCATCTATCTTATCTTTCACCTCTTCGGCCTTCTCATCTACTTCATCAACTTTTTGTTCTAGATGAGCCAACCTATCTCAGAGTATTATATTCTCCTCTTCTTGATCTTCCACTTTCTTTGCCAACTCAGCATTGGTCACCATTAGAGATTTTCCTATTGACTCCTCTGGCTGGAACATTCACCACAAGCCAAATCAACTTGGCTCTAATACCAATCTAATGGAAGTGCTCCAAGGTGTGCTCACACAAGTTGCCAAGGACTTCTCTTGTCCAATCTACTTAGGATCCTAATCTCTCTCCTAGGATCTCAATAGTCTCAACACTCCAAGCCTAATACTACCCTAACTCCACTTCAAGAGTTAGTCTTCTTGTGTTTAACCTTGAAGGACAACTATAATTAGTTTTGTCTCAATGCTTCACTACTCCTTAGATGACTCCAAGTGATCTCTTACCACAACTTCTCTCAAGTGTTGTAGGGGGTCCATTTTTCCTCAAAACATCATTTTGTGTTCCCATTGATCTCATTTGAATAGACCTCAAAGATCTTTTCCATCGGGTTCACAAACTAGCTTGTCTTAGGCTTATTAGGCCTAGTGATTTCTAGTAGCCCTAGACATGGTACTTTTCTCAATTCTTGCTAAAAACTTCCAAATGACCTCCAAAACTAATTTGACATTTGGATACCCTTTTGGGAGACCTCAGATATTTTGTAGGTTTTAGGGTTCTAGGGTCTCCGTACAGTATCTTCCTAGATTATAGGGCTAATACCTGGCTATTCTGAAACTGATTACTGATTTCTTGCTAGAAATCTAGGTTAGAGGATTGGCTAATGCCTAATCTCTCTACCAAATATCAATATGTTCATGGTCAATTTGAAACCATACTCTATATGTGCTTCCATTCTTTCCCTTGCATGTGCACACACTTTCTTCTCTGTCACACACCTAGCTGATTACACCAATCTCGCCTAGGGCATGACTTCATAAATGGTCATCTGGTTCTTCAAACTTCTTCCCTTCATATATACAGTATACAATGGCTCGCCTACCACATTTATCAAAACCCTTGTGTTTCCCATGGTTGGAATCTATGGGGGAGCCATGAAACTAAAAACTATCTAGACTGGACCAATAAACACTCTAATTCCCAAACAATTTCAAAAGCCTAACAAATCAATACTAAACTACTTGCTCACTGAATGAAAAAGTCATATTTCTACTTCTACTTCATGAATTCAACATTGTATTAAACCTTTCAATCCATTAACACACTATCACCATTCAAAGAAGTCGACTGTACACAGAAAACCAAAATACTTTCTTCTATTCACATTCAAAAGCTTACACACAAAAACTTCTACCTCGGGAAATGAGTGATACAGTATCTTAAGATGCCTCTCCAACAATTTTAGGCCTCTAGCATTGATTTCCCACTCCTAGAATGAAGGGAATCCAAGGTTGTCAACATCCATGCAATATTTGGAAAAGTTGCTAATGTTGTCATGACAACTTTTTAGCATCTTTTACATTTATGATGAGAACTAATTTTTAAGACCTCTATCCCATATATCTCAATGAACTAACATCATTAAGGCCTTTTTAGGCATCTTCCACACTTTGCTTAAGTCTAGGACACATTTAGACCACATTTCCCAATTTTAGGCCTAATCCAAGGACTAACAACTTGAAATCAACCTAAGCTAAACTAGATTGGATATAGTACTAACTACTAATCCATCTAGTCACACACACAACAAGACCTTCTAAGTTCAAAGAAAAGACATACTGACTTGGCTAGAGTCAGTTACAAGCCTAAATTGTCTAAGGCTTTAGGGATAGCCTAGGTGCTCCTGCACCATTGAGGTGAAGGGGAGTTTTACAGGGGAATTTTTTGTTCTATTGGTGATTCTTTACAACTTGCTATTAGTTGGTTTTGGGATCCATGTTAAAATTCAATAAGATAGTGGGAGCCTTTTTAAAACCCATCTTTGAGGTTAGGAGAGCTTGGTAAAACCCTTGTCTTCTTGTGTCAAGGTTTAGGAAGCCTTCTAAAACCCTCTTTGTTTCTTGAGGTTGTCGCCTTTGTAGGATCGACATGCACTTAGTTTATCTATCTTTTGTAGGGAAGCTGATGGTTTGTTGTTTATTGAGTTTTTTTTTGTCCATGTTCTTTCTTTTGCAATTTTTTTAAACTTTGGATTCCATATCCCTCCAAAATATCTATATGTAAAGAGTTTTGGGGCCCCTTCAAAATATTATTGATCCTTAATAAAAAAAAACTTGTGAGCGCTATATATGAGATTGTAAATTAGATAAATGAGGATTTATTTAGTCAATTATAGAAGAAATGGTTGAATTATTAGATAATTGACACATGTCAATGTTACAAGAGTCGCTTACAATAGCTACATGCTAACATATAAAATAGTTTATAATTGCTGTATGATTATAATGATAATTCATTTTCATATTTTACATAATTATTACAAAATATTGAAGTATAATAATATACAACTACTAAAGAAATTTATTTTTGATGATTAAACATTTAGGCTGAAAATAATTTATATCAATTGCACAACTATTATGAAAATCCAATAATCTCAAACCGTTGAAAGTTTGCAGCTAGATAATAGAGATATTAACTGTGAAAGACAGCTCCAAAGTTTATTTACGTTCAGACTGTATTAGCTCTTTCTATCGTGACAACAAAGTGTAATTTTAAAATCAATGTATTTATGATTGTAAGTTCGACTCAGCTTTGTTTGGGTTGTGCTCTTAATGATATATTTTTGACTCCTAATATTATTGCAATTGCCAATCAGGTTGGCAACTCCTTTCTGAACTAATATTTCTTATCCATAATTTTGTTCAATAAAAAACATTCATTATAAAGAACCAATCAAAATTTTCTCGTAGTCTCACCATTAAAATATAAAAGAAATCATTTGCATACCTTTAATTAAAACAAAATAATATTATTTGTGGAATCCAAACTCACAATATTATATTCAAACTGTGATTAGCTAGGTTCATGGAGGATCCTACTACGTTTCCCTTGCTACTAAATGTCTTAAAGTATTCGACAATGCTCCACTCATGCTCATTAGCTTTCCCAAAAAATGGGTTTAAAGCTGCAATTCACCTCTTTTTGCCAAACATCAGGCAATCCTTTACTTTGTGGGATAGAGACTGGTAATGGAAAAAGAAAATTCTATATATAAAACTCTAGAATTTTTTAATATACTTTACTTATATAGTACATTACATTTTGCATTCCAAAGATGACATATATGAGATACATTCTATTGTTCATCATGTTTTGTAATGCCCGAAAGTAGATTTTAGACCTGTTCAATACATAAGTAGAGCTTTGCTACCAACATACTGTTGGGCATTCATTCACTTCTGTATTGTCTTGTCATCAAGGGCTTGATTGATCCAAACATGCGCATTTGGATTCATTTCTGTATTGTCATATCAAAGTAGTCTGCAATCGTGCTGATTAGAACTGTACAATCTTGTCCTGAAATTTTGCTTGAAATTATTACATCGAACTTGCAATGACTTCATAGATGACGAGGCATTTCCTTTCCTGGCCTTTTCTTCTTGGGTTTGTTTTGCAGAGCTAATGTCAATGGCACAATGTCAGAAGTGATCAGAATGCTTACAAACTTGAATAATCTCAGGGCACATATCTCAACTGGGTATTTCATTAATGGGTAACCATGCCTTCTCAATCACCTTTCAAATCTTGTTTGAAGGAGGGGTTTTCTTGCTTAGGTAACTGACAATTATGGGATTACTAGAGGTGATCAGAATGCATTAAATGTTAAATCTCAGGTCACATATCTCAACTGAGAATTTTATTAAATGGTTAACCTTCTTGTACTCAGGATTGTTAAAAAATAATGGTTAACCATGCCTTCTAAATCACTTTCAAATCTTGTTTGAAGTTGGGTTTTTATTGCTTACCCAACAGACAATTACAATCTTACCAGACTTTGAAATCTTGTTTGAAGGTGAATTTTTTTTTATGGAAGGTTCAGACCTGTGAGGCAGCCCAGCAAGGCACGAAGCCTGCGAGCTATCAACCAGCGAAGGCTACCGCGAAGACGATTTAAAAACCTGAAAGGTAAATTTTTTATACTTACCCTACTGACAATTATGCTCTTACTATACTTTCAACTTTTATTTGAAGTTGGGTTTTTATTACTTTCAAATTAAATGGTTATTTCAATAAATGTGTAACCATGCCTTGTTATTGTCTCAATCACTTTCAAATCATGTTTGAAGGTGGGTTAGCATTGCTTACCCAACTGACAATCATGGCTTTACCATACTTTTAAATCTTGTTTGAAGTTGGGTTTAATTACTTACCCAACTGACAAATATGATCTTACTGTAATTCCCTAATGCAAATTCTGCAGCTCTTAGCACTGCAGTAGAGGCTGTTCTTGAATGAACTATTCATGAATGCACTGAATAATCTGGTATAAAATACAGAGGGAAGTGTTTTAACTGGGTTTACGGACCATGTTTTTCTGCCACCTTGGAATTTCAGGGTTTCAACTCAGAGTCATGATGACATCATAATAACAGGCATTATTATAGGTATCATGGCAATGGCAGGAATAACAGTTTCTCAAAGACAGTCAACATTTCCTTGTTCCATTCTTCAATAACGTAGTCAAATTATGGTACACTGTAGCATGCATAACATCCTGCCAGATTGATTACAAAATCCACTTCTGAAGACCTGACTGTGAGAAAACATTCAGACGTTTGCATGCAGAAGAATCCATATTAATTCACATTCAAATCTTAAGCGAATTAGATAGACTGTTGCTGTCATGTAGCAGTGAAAAAGAGATATCATATCAAGCCAAGCGCATTTTAAGGGCTCACAAAATGTATTCTATGATTCATGGGACCCTTTTTTGTGGCCAGACTGAATCAGTGGCTGCAGGCTACGGCTGTGGAAACAGGAATATATTTGCCAGCAGGTGTGACTGAATTATATGGTGGAAAAGGAAATGGACAATACGTTGTTTGACTAGAGTACATGGTATGAGCCAAGCAATTAATTTACAGAAGGTGGGCTTCCTCCAAGGAAATCTAGGAGAGTGTATTTTTATCCCTTGGATTGTCTTTTTATTGAACAGAGCTGGAGTCAAATGTTACAATTCCTTTAACGATCACCTATTCTATAGGGGTATTTTGTGTTTTGTATCTATATAGGTGAAGCATCTAGTAGGTCATAAAGTTGAATGTTATCAACTACTTTTTATTCTATAATATAACAATATATTAAATATTTATTGTCCTAATTGATTGACTCTAATTAGTTTATAATTAGTTGATATGAGTTTCTTATTTTTTATTTATGAAATTATGTAGAAGTATTTTTCAATTCAATTATGTATATTTTTCTTTAATGTTATTCATGACGTTTAGTGATCTATCATCAAAAAGAAAAGAGTGATAGTTTTCATAGAAGACTTACTATTTAAAGCAAGATAGATGGAGAAGTGATGGATTGAAATATGAAGGATAAGAAAGAAGATAAAGAGCGAGAGATAAGAATAAATATATAAAGGAAAAAATGCATGGACTGAATTATGAGTGTGGTAAAAGATATATAAAGACAAGCTAAAATAATGCAAAATAAAAATATATGATTAAATACATAGTAACATAAATCTCTTCTGACATATATATGATAAATATGTGTAAAAGTATTACACATGCTTTAGATTAATATGACTATTATAATATCACCCCCCCCTTCCCCCCACATACACACAATCTATTTGCTTTATTTATATAGATCTATAAGTAAACTTAGTCTATATGAAAATATAAGTTACGTATTTTATAATAATAAATTATAGAATAATTTTAAATTATTTGCATTGAATTAGAATGACAAGAAGATATAATAAAAAGTACATAATAGACATGAATAGTACATTAAAAGTCACCAAAATTGCTTATAGATAATTCATTAAGTTGAGATATCAAATAGTGAAAAAGAGAAAAAAATGTTAAATTAGTTAAGTATTTATACATCATTTTTACAAAATAATATATTAGATTATTACATATGATGAATTAAGATGGTTTCTATAGGTAAAAGGGAAATAAAAATGAAAATTAAATAAAAGAGATGAGGAAGTTGAAAACAATATTTTTCAACAATATTAAGCTACATAAGAAAGGTATTAATGAGACTTATTTTAAACATATAAGGTCAAAAGAATAACATTGATATGAATTAAAATATAAGAGTACAATAACATTTTATGGTACTACATGTGTGTGTGTGTGTGTGAACTACAACTGATTGAATATCTAGAAGAATTGAAGAAACAATGATTAGAGATCACCGAGCTACTGAAATGATATGTAAGATTATTAAATCAGTCAATATGTTGTCATTGATGTCAACTAGTTTTGACATTACTTATCATGATAGTTACAAACATCTGGACATCTATTGAAGGAAGAAAAGATGAAGAACTGAGATATCTACATGAAGAAAAGATGGATATGATAGATAAGGATAAGGTAAACATTGGGTAACTTATTGATGAGTCTATGGCTTTATATTGTTGACTTGAGCATGTTACGTTAATTATTATGAAGAAGAGATTTGAAATTGAACAAGGAAATGTGGTCAGTAATTGAAGATTTCTATATACACTGAGCCAGTGCAGTGTATACCGAGTGATAATAATAACCAAGCTAGTTATCATTGGCGCATTTCTATATTAACCGAGCATGGATGAAAACATTAAATTCCAAGAACAACCGACTAAATTTGATGAGCTGAAAATTGTTATGATTTCAAGGTTAAGGATGGAGTTAGTTATGAGATCCACGGCTGACAAAATGCAGAGATGATCTAAAGAATGAGATTGAAATGTGTTAATGACACATCTAGCGAGGAAGATTTAAGTAGCAAAATGGACGAAGCAGATTAAAAGGTAAAATCTAATGGCTGATATGAAAATGATTTACTTGTCCATATAAGAGATATGAGTTTCATTATTGAAACATGCCGGACAAAAAGAAGACTGCAGAGATTTCACGTGAAGATTATATTCATGCATGCCTGATCAAACTGGTTATTGAAAGAATCGAGCTGCAGACATTACCGAGCATTAGAGAACTATTTACCGAGTGAAAGTAAGTTGAGAAATGTTGAGGAAGTAAATTGATTAATGATTGGAGGATTTTATGAGCTTAGCACAAAACTAAATATTTTCAATTGCACTGTATTTGAATCAGATCAGTACTATATTAGTTTAACCATTGATTCAAAAAATCTCTTAACTGAGTGTACTTAACAGTCTTATTGTACTACCCTATGACATTCATCAAATGTAAAGTGTTATCTTGTTGACCCCATAGTGAATGCTAGTCAAAAGTTAACTATTAGTGATAAATCCTCTAACTAGGTCACACCTAATAGTGTGCATTGTACCCTTTAATAGGATTGGCTCTTTACCGAGCTCACTTCAAAAGAGTGAATTATTTTGGGTTACCGGTCCTAGGTGGTTTTTCCCTTAGAAAGGTTTCCACGTTAAATCATTGTGTTATGTGTTATTTGTTATGATTGTTTTGGTATCATACTTTACATACTGCATAGTTGATTTAGTCGATAATCACACTTTGGATAATTACTGGTAATCGGTAAAGTAGATAGACAGATTGATATTTTATGTTACCGAGCTGCATAATTTGTTAGTATTGTTTTGTAAGGTACATCTTCATATTTGGGACTGTAGGATAACTGATCTAACTAATTCACCCCCCCTCTCATTTATTCTAACAATTGGTATCAGAGTAGTATTTGTTGCTTGGAAGAAAGTTTTAAGGACTTGAGCAAAAAGATCACAAGATGTATAAGAGAGAAGTGTTGAAGCTGAACAAAGATAAATTTACTACATGGAAAAGCTAGTTGAGACTTCACATATCTGGAATCAATGAATCTGCTATACCTTTACTTGACAATGGCTACATACAACCGATTGTTGGACCTTTGACTCTTGATCAGTTGAGAGACTGACATGAACACAATATTACTATGATAGAGATTGTTGCTGCTCTATTTGATGTTGAATTTGAGGATGTCAAGGATTGCACTACATCAAAGGAAATGTGGGATAAACTTTCTCTAATTTATGGTGGTGATGTGAATGTGATGAGAGATAGAGGTGAAATCTTGAGAGGCAGATTTTATGACATGAAGATGAAAGAATGAGAGAACATCACACAATACTTTAACCGAATCAAAGACATAGTCAATGCTATTCGAGGAGTAGGTGGTATTATTTCTAAAGATACAATGGTAAGTAAGATACTAAGAACTTTGTTTCTTGTCTATACAATCATAATATCTGTTATTCATGAAATGAGGTCTGCACCTAATAGTAATCTTACTCTTGATAGTCTAATTGGAAATTTAACAACTTTTGAGTTAAATAATTTTGACAATAGTTTTGTACCGAGTGTTGAGTCTGCATTTATGTCATCTCTTAAGATTGGTAAATCTAGCAGTAAGCATAATATAAAGAATGAAAGTGATAGTAACATTGAAGATGAGCTTGGTGAGCTAGAAGCACTCATGGCCCGGAGATAGCAAAAAGGTAAAGGAAGGTATAAGGGAAAGTTACCTTTAGCTTGTTTTAACTATAAAGAGGTTGGCCATATTGTTGCTAGATGTCCTAATAGGAAAGAGGAAGATAAAGACCGATCTGGTGATGTAGTTTGGCAGAAGGAATAATAGAGGAAACTGATAGTACAACAAAGACAACTGAGATTACAAAGATAAAGGCAAAAAGGCATGTTACCTTGTTGGAGAAGATGACATCGACACCAACATTGATGATGATATTGGAGTAGTATTTGTTGCAATGAAAGATGATTGAGAAGAAGAGGAAAGGTATGTAGAAACAACACTTATTTCTAAAGTTAGTAAGAATGATACTTGGATTATTGATAATGGCTATATACATCACATGACTGGTGATGAAGATAAATTTGATCATCTTAAGCATTATAATGGAGGATCATTGAAAATGGGAAATGACACACCTTGTTTAGTGAAAGGAAAAGGATCTATTTAATGAATGATAGAATTAGATGTGATGATTCATATTGGATAAAAGGACTTAACTACAATTTGTTGAGTGTAGCACAACTGAATAACTCAGGTCATTGAGTTGCATTTGAAATCAAGAAGGTGAAAATCTATGATGAAAATGAAACTTGTTGGTACTAGAGGACAATCAAAAGGTAATTTATTTTATCTTGACAATGTTGAAACTTCTTGTTTACTGGTAAAAATGAAGATGCATGGTTATGGCATAAGAGGTTATGTCATGTAAACTTTGATAGCATGATTAAGATCAGTAGAAAGAGAAAAGTTAGAGGATTGTCGAGTCTAACCAAACCTGATCATGTTATGTGACATCAATGTCAGAAAGGAAAGATGACCAAATCTAGTTTTAAAAGTAAGGACTATTCATCTAAAGATATTTTGGAGTTGGTTCACACCGACCTATGTGGTCCTATGAGAACTCAAAGCTACTATGGTGATAAATATTTTATAAAATTTGTTGATGACTATTCTAGGTTGATGACAGTCATGTTCTTAAAAGAAAAATCTAAGGCATTCAAACTGTTTAAATGGTATAAGGCTAAAGTTGAAAAAGAAATTGTAAAATAATTAAAATGCTTAAGGTCTGATAGAGGAGGTGAGTTTGTTTCTGATGAATTAACTAATTTCTGTAATGAGAATGGAATCAAAAGGTAGGTTTCTACACCTACGACACCACAACAGAATGGAATTGCTGAAAGGAGGAACTGATCTATTGTTGATTGTGCTAGAACATTGATAATTGAGAAAAATGTTGCACAAATGTATTGAAGAGAGACAGTTAGCACTGCAGTATACACCCTGAACCGAGTTCAACTAAAGAAAGACACAAACAAGACACCTTATGAGTTATGGTCTGGATATACACTGAGTGTAAGTTATTTCAGAATCTTTGGTAGTAAGTGTTATATTTTAAAAGATGATAGAAATGGTAAATTTGACTCTAAAGGTGATGAAGGAATATTTTTAGGATATTCTACTAAGAGTAAAGCTTATAAATATTTGAACAAGGCTACTAATAAAATGATAGAAAGTACTAATGTAAGAGTTGATGAGTTTGCTGAAAAGAATGATGAAGAAAGCATGAAGGAACCAAAAGACTATGGTAGGTTTACATATGTTCAAGATCCAGATTAGCTACCAAAACCATAGGCTGAGTCTACCGAGCATCAAGAAAATGCTATCGAGAATCAGAAAATGCACACCGATAATCAGGAAGAAGCTACCGAATAGGAAAATGAACATGAACCGAATGATGAGTAGAGAAGAGATCAAGTGCTAGCAAGATTTGTTAGAAAAAACCATCTAGAGAATCAAATCATTGGAGATAAGCAAGCTGGCATGATGACCCGAAGTAAGTTAAGGCATAACACATGCTTAGTTTGTGAGTTTGAACCTAAGAATGTTAGGGATGCACTTGAAAATGAGGAATGGATAAATTCTATGAATGAGGAAATTGAAAAGATTGAGAAGAATCAGACATGGACTTTAGTACCCAGACTAAAAGATACAAATTTTATTGGTACTAAGTAGATTTTCAGGAATAAGTTAAATAAAAATGGTGAGGTCACTAGGAATAAGGCAAGACTTGTTTGCAAGAGATATGCACAAGAAGAAGGCATTGATTATGGTGAAAGCTTTGCACATGCTACTATACTTGAAGGAGTTCGTATACTACTTGGATATGCTGGACATAAGGGCTTCACATTATATCAAATAGATGTGAAATCAACTTTTCTGAATGGAATTCTAGAAGAAGAGGTCTACATAGAAACCCTGGAAGGGTTTGTTGATCTGAATCAGAAGAACATGGTATGTAGACTACACAAAGCTTTGTATGGATTGAAGCAAGCACCGAGGGAATGGTATGAAAGACTACATGCTTATCTTATCAGTATTGGCATTGTAAGAACTAGTGAAAATAATAATTTCTACATGAAAGGAGAATCTGATGATAATATTTTGATTGCTGAAATATTTGTTGATGATATAATCTTTGGTGGACAAGATGTGATTTGCAAATCTTTTGCTGATGAAATGAGAAAGGAATTTGAGATGTCAATGTTTGGAGAGATTAAATTCTTTCTAGGTTTGCAGATTATACAATAGAATGATGGGATTTTCATCACTCAATCAAAATACATTAAAGAAGTGCTAAATTTTTTTGGCATGGAAGATGCAAAACTAGTAGGAAAACTGATCGTAACTAGATGTAAATTGACAAAGGATGATGAATCTATAGAAGTAAATCAATTACTATACTGATCTATGATTGGGAAAATGATGTATGTTGTACACAGTAGGCCTGATATTGCACATGCAGTTGGGATTGTGGCAATATTTTCTGCCAATCCTAAAGATTCACATATGGTTGTAGTTAAAAGAATTTGAGATACTTGAAGAAGAAAGAAGACTATGGTTTAGGGTACACAATGGAAGGAAAATTTGAACTCCAAGTTTACACCAATGCAGATTGGGCTAGAAAAATAGATGACCGAAAGAGCACAATTGGTGGATCATTCTTGTTAGGGGAAAGGCTTGTGACTTGGATTAGTAAGAAACAAGCATGCATTTCTCAGTCTACTGCCGAAGCAGAGTATGTTGTTGCTATTGTAAATTGTTCAAATATTTCCTGGATTAAACAAGTATTGGAAGGAATGAATGAGGTAATCACTGACCCGGTGATTATATATTGTGACAACACTAGTGCTATAAATATTTCCAATAATCTTGTGATACATTAAAAAACAAATCATATATCTATTAAGTATCACTACTTAAAGGAACAAGTTCAAGAGAAGCAGGTGAAACTAGAATTTGTAACATCTAAAGATCTACTTGTTGATATCTTTACCAAACCTTTACCGAAGGACACATTTGAACATTTGAGGACTTTGGGTCTGTCCCATGTCTATCGGTCACTAAGGTGATCAGTAGGTTGCATCAACCTGTACTTATTAGAAGATCATTCATGTTGATGCACATAGCTCACAATTTAGTTTTTCTAAGGTTGTGAAAGATTGTAGAAGCTGGAACAAGAATTTGTTTATCAATACACTGAAGTTACCTGATATGAACTAAACAACAGAGAATTACTTGGCTACTAAAGAGCTGTGTTTATTTTCTTTGGCATTGTTGTCAAAGGGAGAGAAATTCAAGGAGAGAAGATCAGAGAGAGACTGTATATGAAAAATCAATTAGTGAGAACACACATAGTGAGAGAGATTGCATAAAGGGAGAGCGACTTGAATATTGGAATATCTATTGCTGAGAACAAGAATTTGAGGACTGAAAAGATCAAATCCGTAGGGAGAGTCTGCATGTAATTTTTTTTTGTTTTGTAGTGATTAAACATATTAAATATCAAGCTAGGGAGAGCTTACCGAGCTACAACATTTACTTAACATAGTTGTAGAATACATGTTTGGTATGTGTATGGCATATTTTCATATTGCTTGTGTTTCCATCAATGCCAAAGGGAGAGATTGATGAACTACAACTGATTGAATATTTGGAAGAACTAAAGAAACAATGATTAGAGATCAACGAGCTACTGAAATGATATGTAAGATGATTAAATCAGTCAATATGTTGTCATTGATGTCAACTAGTTTTGATAGTAATTATCATGATAGTTACAAACATATGGACATTTGTTGAAGGAAGAAAAGATGAAGAACTAAGATATCTACATGAAGAAAAGATGGATATGATAGATAAAGATAAGGTAAACATTAGGTAACTTATTAATGAGTCTATGGCTTTATATTTTTGACTTGAGCATGTTACATTAATCTATTATGAATAAGAGATTTGAAATTGAACAAGAAAATGTGGTCGGGTAATTGAAGATTTTTGTATACACCAAGCTAGTGCAGTGTATACCGAGTGACGGTAATAACTAAGCTAGTGATCACCAACGCATTTCTATATTAACTGAGTATGGATGAAAACATTAAATGCTAAGAACAATCGACTGAATTTGATGAGCTAGAAATTGTTATGATTCAAGGTTAAGAAAGTAGTTAGTTATGAGATCCACGACTGACAAGATTCAGAGATGATCTAAAGAATGAGATTAAAATGTGTTAATGACACATCTTCCGAGCAAGGTTTAAGCGACAAAATGGATGAAGGAGATTAAGAGGCAAAATCTAATGGCTGATATGAAAACAATTTACTTGTCTATATAAGAGATATGAGGTTTCATTATTGAAACATGCTGGACAAAAAGAAGACTGCAAAGATTTCATGTGAAGATTGTATTCATGCATGCCTGATCAAATTGGTTATTGAAAGAACCGAGGTGCAGACATTACTGAGCATTAGAGAAACTATTTACCGAGTGAAAGTAAGTTGACAAATATTGAGGAAGTAAATTAATTAATGATCAGAGGATTTTATGAGCTTAGCACATATCTGAATATTTGCATTGAGTTGTATTTGAATTAGATCATTATTGTATCAGTTTAACCATTGATTCATAAATCTCTTAACTGAGTGGACTTAACAGTCTTATAGTACTACCCTATGACATTCATCAAATGTAAAGTGTTATCTTGTTGACCCCATAGTGAATGATGGTCAAAAGTTAATTGTTAGTGATAAATCCTCTAACCAGGTCACACCTAACAGTGTGCATTGCAACCTTTAACATAGTTGGCTCTTTACCGAGCTCACTTCAGAAGAGTGAATTATTTTGGGTTACCAGTCCCAGGTGGTTTTTTCCTTAGCAAGGTTTCCACATTAAATCATTGTGTTATGTGTTATTTTTTATGATTGTTTTGATATCATACTTTACATAATGCATAGTTGATTTAGTCGGTAATCACAATTTGGATAATTATTGGTAATTGGTAAAGTGGACAGATAGATTGATATTTTATGTTACCGAGCTACATCATTTGTTGAAATTCTTTTGTAAGGTACATCTTTGTATTTGGGATTGTAGGATAACTGATCTAACTAATTCACCCCTCCTCTCAGTTATTCTAACGTATACATACATACATACAA
>BSBK01001283.1:2800000-2878044 GCA_027943335.1 Chamaecyparis obtusa | reverse complement strand
ACATGTATATATGTCTATATGCATGTGTGTGTGTGTGTATACACACACACATACATGTATATAGACATATATACATGTATGTGTGTGTGTGTGTATATGTATATATATGTATATATATATACATATATATGTATATATATGTATAGATATATATACATATATATGTATAGATATATATACATATATATATATATATATATATATATATATATATATATATATATGTATGTATGTATACATATATATGTATACATATATATATGTGTATATATATATATACATATATATGTATACATATATATATGTATACATATATATATATATATAGATATATATGTGTGTGTGTGTGTGTGTGTACATATCTATATATGTATACATATATATATATATATATATGTATATATATATATATATATATATATATATATATATACATATATATATATATATATACATATATATATATATATGTATATATATATATGTATGTATATATGTATATAACATATATATATATATATACATATGTATATATATATATATATATGTATATATATATATATATATATATATATATATATACATATATTTTGGTGGGATTATGGAAAGGTGAGTCACTGAGAGGGGAGGGATGAATCAGTAACTTCAAAAAAAATTTAACTAAATCTTTATAAAAATGTAATTCATTAACCGACTGACATGTTATTTTTTCATCCATTATATATATATATATATATATATATATATATATATATATATATATATATATATATATATATATATATATACGTATATACATATATATATATACATACATATATATATATATATATATATATATATATATATATATATTTTGGTGGGATTATGGAAAGGGTGAGTCACTAAGAGGGGAGGGATGAATCAGTAACTTCAAAAAAAATTTAACTAAATCTTTATAAAAATGTAATTCATTAACCGACTGACATGTTATTTTTTCATCCATTAATAATATTACTAAAAATATGAAATGCTTTCTAAACTAACATGTAAACATTCATGAAACTTCATACACAATACATAAGTATTTTGGTATCATAGAAATCCTTGTTAGAATGTAAAAACTGTGGTGGGGATGACACCCACAAAGCTTCACTAACCACAATAATAAAGTTTTTTGGTTAAGGCTACAATGTTTGATCACTTTTGATGATCTTACCTTGTTAGGAGTAACAATAAAGATCTGTGAGGATTTACCTGGTTAAAGGATTTAAGCAACACAACTAAGTGTGCACTCGGTTAAGAAATTTACAAAAAGACTTGTTAGGTCTACTCTGTTAAGAGATTTAAGTTTTGCCACAATTATTAGAATGTAATAGTAGAATTGATATGTATATAGAAACTAACTTTTCCTGATTTTAGATTTGATAAGTACTTAATTGTTATCACCTTGTTGTGATTGATCTCTTCTTTGAATTATGCTCGGTAGCCTTCTAATCTAATATTGATTCAATCCTTGAATGCTCTATCAATACTTTAACTTCACAACCCTATCTGATCTTCAGATGTCTATATATGTAGCTACTTCATGTGTGTTACATGTCAAAATGACATCTTGAAAATTCTTATATCAAAATATTTTGACCTAATTAGGGTTATGGCATCATCTAGAAAACCTAAGATCTATGATCCAAATGAATAACCTAAAACATCATTACATAGGGATCATCAATCATTAAATGATTACATCTGCATTTAATCTTCACCTTGATCTTTGTAAACCATTTTCTAGATCAGTGTGAACCATTTACCTTGTAGTTTGTGCCATTGTAAACTTTTATGTCTTTCATGTATTTCTCGGTATACACTACATTCATCACTCAGTAAATTATCGATGCTTGATATATATGAACGCTCGATTAAAACTGTACTCGGTGCTCGGTAATCATCTAGCTCAATACGAGTGCTCGGTCATGACTGTGTTCACTTACTATGTTATTTTTCCTTGCACTCTACTCGATTACTATACATAGTGTGTTGAATGAGTAGCCTATATGCTTCCTTTACCGAATGTATCTATGACACTGATGACAACATATAAACTAACATTCTCCCCCTTTGTTATTACTGACAAAAACACATGTATGCCTTAAGAAAACTTTCAAAACTTCAAAAACTGTATACTCAAAATTTTAAACTCCCCCTGTCTATGTGCCTCAGTAAGTATAAATATATACATATCTTCTCTCTTGTAAGTATACATATCTTCCCCTTTTTTTAATAATGCCAAAAATTGTATATACTTACAGCTTATCAAAAATGTTTTGATGGGTTTTCTTCAAGTTGGCTAAGAGGTTTTCCCATTCCTCTTTCAAATTATCTAAGGAAATCTGCTCTAGACCAACTTGTGCATGCATGTCAAATATATGATCTACAACTGATAGCTTGAGAGCAGCTACTAGATCCATATCTTTCTTTACATGCCTCAACATCACCTCTAAATGTGGAAACAACTCTTCTTGAAGCTCAATTGTTTGATCCTTGATCTTATCCTCTTCTCTTCTTAACTCATTTCTTAACCCGTGTATATGCTTTACTTTTGTATAATATTCTTTAAATGAATTTGGGTCTGTGATTAATATTTTTGCACTCTTCTGTAGATCATCATCTAATTTCTTCAACTTTTCTATTATCTCTATGTAGTGAAGGACTTGGTAGTGAAAAGATTCTTCAAAGTGGTGATTATCTACTGAATTAAAGTTTCAATTTCACTTATGGTTTCAGATAACTTCACCTTATGTATTGCCACTAATTGGCTGATTTTCTCTTCTATCTTGAATTTAATTTTAGATTTAGCTCTCTTCAATTCTCTTTTCTGCATCAACATTTGGAGAGTTGATGTGCTCGGTAAGTGTTGTAAGTTGGTCAATGATGGGAGTTTCCTCATCAACATTGACATTGGGTACAACCTGCATTAAGATCTCTCTCACATCTTCTAGCACATGTTTATGCTTACTCTTTTATCTCGTCTTCTCATGTGTTTCTTTCCTTGTGCATAACTCTCCATATCTCATGAGAGATTTGGGGTCTAAGCTTCTCGGGTCACATGAAGGTATCTCAACGACTTCATCTAGGGTGACCAAACCTTTACCATGTTTCTTCTTTTTCTTCTCCTACTTACTTGATGTGGGAGATTTCCCATATGGAACTAGAGCTTTCATCTCTGGATTAGAGTTTGTTTTCTTAGTTGAGACACTTTCCTCCTTGTCTTTCCCTTTTTATATTCCCTTGATCTGAGGTCTTTGGGCATCTAGTCTTCTTCCTATTGTAGAATCATCTACATTAGTTTCAGTTTCTACTCCTTTACCTTATGCCTCTTTAGTTTTAGGCTCGGTGGTCTCCTTGTTTCCTTCTTCACCCTTCTCTTTGGTAGTGTCCAATTTTTTCTCGAGTTCTTTCTCCTCAGGTTTCTCTTGAGTAGAAATAGTTATGGCTTGCACCAAAATAGGTAAGTTACTCGATATTTGTACTGTAACTACCTTGGTCATCTTATCTTCCTTTGTGTTCTTGACAGTAGTAGTAACATCTACATCTTTTGCCTCATCATCAAGATCTCCTTCAGTGATGTCTTTAATTAACACTTCATCATTCCCGAGAATGACAAACTGCTCAGGAGTATCCTCTTTCTCTTCCTCGGTTTAGCCAACAGGATAGAAGTCTTCTACATAAGTTCAATCTTCTAGCTGCTCGGTGTTTGATATATGTATAGGCTCTTCAATTGGCCTCTGTGTAGTAAGATCAACATCATCAGAATGTACACCTTTTCGAATTCCTTTGACACCTTTCTTGGAGATAACTACAAGTGTAGTTTGTTATGCTTCAACCTTAGACTTCAAGATCTTAGTCCATATCTCTTTACTTTCTTCATCAACCCTCCTCAATTTTTCCCTGTAGTATATTCAATGCTCTTACTTTCATCAAAAAATTGTTGGCATATTGTTTCATCATATCCTCAATTTCTATTATTGATAAATTTTGCATTGCTAAGATTAGTGATCGTTCCCTTATCTTTTTCTTGGTATGAAAGGCATAGGTCCATCTTGTTGATACCATCTCATATAGCTCTTTGGGAATATAACTTGATAATTCAACTAGTAACCATTTATACTTAATCATCATGCTGATGATTTCTTCCTCCAATTTTTCTTGGTCCTCGGTAGACATATGTACATACGAATTCATTTTACGGTGCCCTAGTCTTCCCATTTCTTTTATGTTCTTTACTAGCTCATCAATTGATTGTCCTTTGTTTACAACTACTTTAAATTGACTATTATCCTCTTCATTAGGATCAATGTCATCTTTACCTCTTATTAGATTTCTCTCCTTCTTAGGTATCCTAGTAGATGCTTGAGTGCCTCTTTTATTTTGGTAGGTCTTTGTCGATGTTGGCCTTGTGATTTTTACAAGTCCACATTTTAAAGGTGGAGAAACACCTGTAGAGGATCTTGTCCTCACTCATGTGGGGGTATTGACCTATTTCCTCTTTCCTTTTTCCTTCACTGGTGCAACTTGTATTTCTTTATCTAACTTAGTCTCTTCTTCATGTTCACTATTATCGATCTGCAATTGTTCCTTAGTTGCTTCTTCAACTACCTTCTTTGTTTCTTCATCATCATCACTGAATTGTTTAGCAAGAGTGTCCATCACCTTCTTTGATTTTCTGCCCACTTTTACTCCAACTAAATCCATTTTAATTCTTATCTTTGCTTCTTCAAACATTTTATTTCTGAGCTAGTTTTCCACAGTGATAGCATGAGAGCTTCTTTGGCCTTGGACTAGCATAGGCATTCTTTTGTTCATCTTGTCAGTGATGACTCTCCCTGCTTGGTGTAACCTAGTCCAGTGGTGTTGTCAAGTCTTCTCTAACTATTTAGGAATTCATCCATCCTTTTGGTACTTTCTTCAGTTTTCTTTATCATCTCATTATGTTGTTGTTGCATCTTTACTTCATTCTTCAGTCTTTTATTTTCTTCCCTTAATTCACCGATATCTTCCAATTTCCTAGAAAGTTCATTGTTTACTTGGTTGACTTCCTGACTCATGATAACCATCTGATTGAAAATTTCAAAGTGATGCTCGGTAAGCCTCAGTATTCAAGATTCTTTCTCTTCTAATTTTTTAGTCATTTGTCTTCTATCTTCAATAGCCATATTCCTTTCTTGTTAAACTTTCCTTGTGTTGTTCATAACTTCAATCATTCTTACCATTTGAGTTTCTTGTCCAATTTGCATTACTTTCACTTATTTGGTAAGGTGATGATTCTTTTCAAACAGATCTGATCTAATTCCTTTAGATGCATCAAATATGCTTCCAAATCCTTTAGATAATTCCTCTATTTCTTCTTCCTGATAATCAGTCTCATTATACCAAAATGTCAATTCCTTCCTTTTGATAAGTGACTCTCTCAATTGTTCATTAATGTCCTTAAGTTGTTCTATGAGAATCTGCATCTCCAATTTCTGATTTTCAATAGTCTTATGAAGCTTATACCTTTCCATCTTTAAGATATTTTCCTCTTCAGTGATTAAACTTCCTCAACAAGAGAACTAGCTCTGATACTAATTTTTGGGATTGTGGAAATGTGAGTTACTAAGAGGGGAAGGGTTAATCAATAACCTCAAAAAAAATTTCAATTGAATCCTTATAACAATGTAATGCATTAATTGACTGACATGTTATCATTTCATCCATTGATAACATTACTGAAAATATGAAATGCTTTCTAAACTAACATTTAAACATTCGTGAAACTTCATACACAATACATAAGTATTTTGGAATCGTAGAAACCCTCATTAGAAGGTAAAAACTATGGTGGGGTTGATACCCAAAAATCTTTAGTAACTGCAGTAATAAATTTTGTCAGTTAAAGCTACAATGTTTGATCACTTCTGATAATCTTACCCTATTAGGAGTAATAATAAAGATCTATTAGGATCTACCTAGTTAAAGGATTTAAGAAACACAATTAAGTGTGCACTCTGTTAAGAGATTTACAAAAAGACTTGTTGATGCAGCATCATCCTAGGGTAGTTGGCAATCTTGTATCAACCAAAAATATGTTTGTGTTTGGTTTTAGGATTTCTATGGTATCTCAGTTGGAGACCTGATATTCTTGGTCTCTTTGTGTTTTTTCTTGGTTGTAATCTTTTTTGGCTTCATCGATGGAGCTCGATGGCTGGTGGTTACTCAATGATAGTTCTCAGTTGGGAGTCTTCTTGGCTTCACTGATGGACTTGGTGACTCGGTGTATTTGTTGCTCAGTGAAGATTTTGGTGCTCGGTTACCAATTGGGTCTTGGTGTTATGATACTGACTAGTACTAGTGCTTAGTGTTCTTGTTGACCAACTTGTTTATTTGGATGAATCAGCTTGGATGGCTAGTGCATTTAATTTAGGTCGCGCTCCTTGATTTATGGATTGATTGTTGGATGTGTGGGGACCTAAATATGGTATTTTGCATTATTCTATGTGGATCTGATAACCATTTGAAGGCCAACATGAATAAATAAATATTGTAAAGGATATTTGAGAGTTGACTGATGTTTTGTAATTAATTATTGTTGTAATCTGACTTGTGGTTGAACAGTATATAAGGAAGTTATGGGAAGTATTTAGGGACACAACAAGAGATAGGAGAAGAAGCAGGAGAATAATTTCCTGAGGGATAGTAGATCAATAGTATTTCTGATATTTGTAATAGCAAAGCTAGTAGTTTGAGTGCTTGGAGACAAGGAGATTTCTTGGTGGCTTGCGAGCTCAAGTTTAGATATGTCTTTGTGTTCTACCAGTTTCTAACATGTTATAGAGTTGGACTAGCTAGGATCCTTTTTGATCTTATTGTAATTCTAACATAATTGCTTATAACTGGGAAGGCCTTATAGCTTGGCATGTTGACTGTAATCTCTATTATTAATAATAAAGAGTTGTTTCTGATTATAAATTTGTTGTGAGTTGAAATTTTGATGTGTTGTTGATATTGGCTACAAGGGTTGGACTGTCCTTAATTAGATAAACCATCATTGACTGTGTCAGGTGGTATCAGAGCTGAAGTTTGATCTTTTTGGGAATAATTTGATCTTCTTGAGCCGAAGCTTGACTGGGTTGATCTGTGCAAAATTTATTTTTCCTTTAGAGATCTGTGTTACAGATCCATGTTCCTAGACTTGTGAAATCCTGTTTGATTATTCATGCAAGGTAGCAGGTTGTGATCTGACTTGTAGATAGTTTAGAGGTTGTCACAAGGTGGTCAACTTAGGGTTTATTGTAGAGGGTTTTCAAAAATCTTTGGAGATGCCTCCGAGAAGATTGGACCCTAGGGTGATTGAAGATTTTTGTGATGTTGTGGAAATGAGGATAGTAGAGAAATTGGAATCAAATGTCAAATCTAAGATAATGTCAATGAAAAATGAAATACACTAAGATTATGAGGGCTATTGCTGGTATGTCAAGGAATCTTGTAAATGATGATGGTTATGAGGAAGTTTTTGAAGACTTTAAACCTGATGGATCTAGTGGTGATGATAGAGCTGATGGGATGTATAGATCTGATGGAGACAAAATTGATTGGTTGCAAAGACTTAGACCTTGGTTGAGTACATATTACCAAATGGAGGTTTCTAATTTCTCAAGTACATTGAAACTCGAGGACCTGATTGATTGGATTAGTGAGTTGGAAGATTACTTTGAGTTAGAAGACATTGAAGATCCTCTTAGAGTGAGGTTGACATAGAAAAAATTGAAAGGACATGTTTCTCTTTGGTCGAAAGAATTGCAGCAAGATAGAGAAGAGGAAGGTGAGATGAAGATCAATCAGGAGAGGTTTATGGTGGAAAAATTGAAAGATAAGTTCATCCATGTCGACTATGAACTTGAATTATTTAAGAAATTGTAGAATCTAAAACAAAAGGAAATGACTATGGAAGATTATACCAAGGAGTTTTATAAATTAACAATTTAGTCTAGGCATAGAGAAATTTCTAAAGAAAAGTTGGCAAGGTATGTTAATGGTTTGAAATTCAATATCGAGGATGAGATTGGTATGTTGAAGACTGATTAAGTAGAAGATGCTTATCAATATGCCCTGAAGGCAGAAGAAAAGTTGAAGAGAAGAAATTAGGGTAATTACCGAGGAAAGGAAAACAAGAACAATTGGTGAAAGAAAAACTGAAGGATGAAGATGAACCAAAACCTTTTGAACCAAGGAGAAGAATAGGAAGAGGTAAACTCAAGGGTACTTTTTATAATTGTGATGAAGAAGGACATTGATCATTTGAATGTTCCCATGTAGATAAGAAGCTCGGTAATAGAAAGAATGTTGTGGTGAATGAGAACATATAGAATGAACCTGAAGTGGAGTTAGAAAACTTGCTGGTTCAAAGAACATTGCTCAATACTAAGGTGGAACCTTGTCAAAAGAGGAATTTATTCAAAACTTGGTGCAAGTCAAGAGGTAAAATTGTAATGTGATTGTGGATAGTGGTAGTACTAATAACTTGGTTGCTAAGGAGATGGTTAAAAAAATTGGTTTGAAGAGGATGACACATCCTTATCCTTATAAGATTAGTTGGGTACAAGATAAATATTCTTTAGAGGTAAGGGAACAATGTTTTGTTGATCTTTAGATAGGACGGTGTCTTGATAAGGTGTTATGTGATATTGTGGAGATGAGTTCTTGTCACATATTACTTAGTAGACCTTGGAAGTATGATTTTAAGGCTATACATGATTGTGTCAAGAATGTATTTACCATTGAGAAGTATGGTAGGAAGTTTTCCCTGATGCCTTTGTAGGATACAATACTCGGTAAGAAGAACCTGAGTTTTGGTAGTAAGAATAAATTGAAAGATTTTGAAAGGATTGGTGATCAAAATGAAATAAAGACCTATAGCATATTAAGGAAGTATTTGAAGAGGAAAATAAAACAAAATTGGAACCAAGTAAAATGTGTTGTGAACTCGGAGGACATGTATATCAAGAACTAGTTCAGGATTTATGTGTTGAATCCTGAAAGATGTTCATTGAGCTTCTAAGAACATAATTTTGTACCTAGGCTAGTTGGAAATCTTGTATCAAGCAAAAATATGTTTGTATTTGGTTTTAGGATTTCTGTGGTATCTCGGTGGGAGGCCTGAGATCCTCGGTCTCTTTGTGTTTGTTCTTGGTTGTAAGCTTATTTGGCTTCATCGATGGAGCTAAGTGGCTAATGGTTACTCGGTGATAGTTCTTGGTTGGGATTCTGCTTGGCTTCACTAACGAACTCGGTGACTCGGTGTATTTTTTTCTCGATTGAGGATTTTGGTGCTCGATTACTGACTAGGTCTTGATGTTATTTTACCGGTTGGTATTGGTGCTTGGTGTTCTTACTAACTGACTTGTTTATTTGGATGAATTGGCTTCACTGACTAATGAGTTTAATTTGGTTTGCACTCCTCGAGTTATGGATTGACCATTGGACATGTGGGGACCTAAATCTAGCATGTTGCATTCTCTATGTGGATCTGATAACAGTTTGAAGGCCGACATGAAGAAATAAATATTGTAAAGGCTATTTGAGAGCCAACTGATATTTTGTAATTAATTATTTTTGTAAGCTGACTTGTGGCTAAATAGTATATAAGGAAGGTATAGGTAGTGTTTAGGGATAGGCAGAGAGACACAAGAAGAAGAAAGAGAAGAATTTCCTGAGGGATAGTAGATCAAATAGTATTTCTAATATTTGTAATAGCAAAGCTAGTAGTTTGAGTGCTTGGAGAAAAGGATATTTCTTGGTGGCTTGTGAGCTCAATTTTAGATCTACCTTTGTGTTCTACTGGTTTCTGACATGTTGTAGAACTAGACTAGCTAGGATCCTTGTTGATCTTATTGTAATTTTGATGTAATTGGCCATAACCAGGAAGGCCTTACAACCAAGAATGTTGACTATAATCTTGGTTATTGATAATAAAGATTTGTTTCTGATTATAATTTTTTTCTAGGTTGAAATTTTTTCGTGTTGTTCATATTGGCTGCAAGGGTTGGACTTTCCTTAATTGGATTTTCCATCCTTGACTATGTCACTTGTTAGGTCTACTCTGTTAAGAGATTTAAGTTCTTCCATAATTGTTAGAAAGTAACAATAGAATTGATCTATATATAGAAACTAACTTTTCCTGATTTTAGATCTGATAAGTATTTAACTGTTATCATCTTGTTGTGATAGATCTCTTCTCTAAATTATGCTTAGTAGCCTTCTGATCTAATATTGATTCAATCCTTGAATGCTCTATCAATACTTTAACTTCACAACCCTGTCTGATCTTCAGATGTCTATATATGTAACTACTTCATGTGTGTTACATGTCAAAATGACATCTTGACAATTCTCATATCAAAATATTTTGACCTAGTTAGGGTTATGGCATCATCTATAAAACCTAAGATCTATGATCGAAATGAATAACCTAAAAAATCATTACATAGGGATCATCAATCATTAAATGATTACATCTACATTTAATCTTCACCTCGATCTTTTTAAACAATTTTCTAGATCGGTGTAAATCTTTACCTTGTAGTCTGTGCCATTACAAACTTTTATGTCCTTCCTGTATTGCTCGATATACACTACATTCATCACTAAGTAAATTACTAACACTCGATATATATGACTGTTTGGTTAAAACTGTACTCGATGCTTGGTAATCATCTGGCTTGGTATGAGTGCTCGGTCATGACTGTGTTTGGTTACTATGTTATTTTTCATTGTGCTCTGCTCGGTTACTATACATAGTGTGTTGATGATGTAGGGGCATTCTTGGGTACTTGGTGAATCTGCATGGAGGTGTGTTGTTTTGGTTCTGTGGTACTTGATTGTATCTTTAACCGATAGTTTTGTTTATTGAAGGAAGCTCGGTCGTTGAAGGAACTCGGTGGAACTTCTTGTGCTAGGTGGAAATTGTACTTGGTGATGCCTTTGTTGCTTGGTGTTTCTTGGCTTGGTCAGTTGTTTCACTGGTGCACAATTGTTTCTCTGACGCTCAGTTGTTCTTGTTTATCAACTGGGGTTCTTGGTCATTTGGTTGGCTGACTTGGTGCATTTATTATTGGTATCTTTTGTTACATTCTCCTATGTAGATCTAGAGGCCAACATGGAGAATTAAATAATTGTAAGGCTACTTGTGAGCCAACTTGTATTGCATTTAATATTTCTTTGTAGGAGTTAATTATGTCATCCAGCCAACTTGTGGCTGAAGATTAGTATTTAAGGAGTGTTTGGGTAGTTGTTTAGGGTAAGTCTAGGGTGGCAGATGAAAAGTGAAGTTGTGGAAAATATAGTGTAGACTTGGATCCTGCGAGATCTAGTAGATCAGATTGAATTTTGATAGTTTTCATAGAAGAGCTAGTAGTTTTCATGCTTGGAGACAAGAAGATTGCTTGGTGGCTTGTGAGTACAAGTTTAGATCTACCTTAGGGTTTCCATCAGTTGCTGATCTATTTCAAAACTGGGCTAGCTAGAGCTGGATTGGATCATTTTTTATCTTACAGAACTATTTCTATTTGTAATTAGCCCTAGCCTGAAAGGCCTTACAATCGGGCATGTTAATGAAAATTGAATTGAAAAATTTTGTTGTTGTGTTATTCCACTATGTTGGTAATTGGCTGCAAGGTTAGACTTTCCTTCATTGGATACACCATCCTTGAACTGTGTTAGGTGGTATCAGAGCTGAGTTGATCTTGTCGTGCGAAGGTTGACCTAGCAAGGCTGATCTTGCAAAGTTGATCTTGTTGGCAAAGAAATCATATGATTTGAGTTGCAGATCTGTGACACTGAACTTGTGGAATCTTGACCTAGTTGTTCATACAAGGTGGTAGGTTGATCCAACTTGCATACAACTTGGAGGATGTCCCAAGGTGGTCGGTGTAGGGTTTTGTTGCTTTGGTTCTTCTTATCTTTAAGGATTCCTTCAAGAAGATTGGACCCTAGAGAAATTTCAAATCTCTGTGATGCTATGGAATCAAAGATTACAGATAAGGTGAAATATGATTTTAGGTCTGAGATGGAATTAATGAAGAATGACATGATCGTCGAGATCATGAGAGTTGTTGCTAGTGTACCTCAGAATGTTGGTACTGAAGATGGTTATGAGGAAGATATTGAAGACTTTGAAGCTGCTGGTGGTGATGACTGAAGAGACAGATCTGGTGAAGATAGAACTAGTTGGTTGCAAAGATCTAGAGCTTGATTGAGTAATAGTTAGCGAATGGAAGTTTCTACTTTCTCTAGTACTTTGAAACTCAAGAATTGGATTGATTGGATTGGTGAATTAGAAGGTTTCTTTGAGCTGGAAGAAATTGAAGATCCTCTTCCAGTGAGATTGGCATAGACTAAGTTGAAAGGACATGCTTCTGTTTGGTGGAAATAATTACAAAGAGATAGAGAAGATGAAGCTGAAATGAAGATCAATCAGTGGAGGTTGATGGTGACTAAATTGAAATCTAAGTTCATACATGCCAACTATGAGCTTGAATTGATTAAGAAGTTGCAGAATCTGAAGTAGAAAGATTTGACTATTGAAGATTATACTGAGGAGTTCTACAAACTTACTATTCGGTCTGGAAATAGAGAACTTGGTAAGGAAAAGGTAGCTCGGTATGTGAATGGTTTGAGATTTAATATTTAGGATGAGCTAGCTATGCTGAAGATTGGTCCTGTTAAAGATGCTTATCAATATGCTCTGAAGGTAGAAGATAAGTTGAAACAGAGACAACATAGTAATCCCCAAGGGAAGGAGAAGATTGATCACTCGGTGAAGGATAAATTGACTGCTGAAGATGAACAGAAACCTGTGGAATTGAAGAAGAAGACATGTAGAGTTATCTTTAAGGGTACTTGCTATAACAGTGGTGAAGAAGGACATCATTCTTTTAAGTGTACACAAAAGAAGATTAGTGACCGACGAACTGCTATGGTGAATGAAAATATTTAGAATGAACCTGAATCTAAGAACTTGCTGGTTCGGTGAACATTGCTCGGTACAAAGGAGGAACCTTGTCAGAGGAGTAACTTGTTCAAGACTCAGTGCAAGTTTGGAGGTAAAATTTGTGATGTGATTGTTGATAGTGGTAGTATTGATAACCTTGTTGCTGAGGATATGATTCAGAAACTTGGTTTGAACAAAATGAAGCATCCTTGTCCTTATAGGATTGGATGGTTACAAGATGATCATGCTCTAGAAGTAAGAGAACAATGCTTTGTTGATATTCAGATTCGCTAGTATAAGGATCTTGTGTGATGTGATATTATGGAGATGAATAGTTGTGATATATTGCTCAGTAGACCTTGGCAATATGATTGTAGAGTTACGTATGATTATGTCAAGAATGTGTTTACTGTTGAGAAGTATGACATGAAGTTTTCCCTGATGCCTTTGCTGGATACAACACTCGGTAGGAGTCTGAGTATTGGTAGCTGAGTTGAGTTGGTGGATCCTGAGAGGAATGATGATCAGTATGGAGAATAGACCTATGTGTTATCAAGGAAAGAATTGCAAAGACAGAGGAAATAGAAGTGGAAGAGTATGCAAGCTGAAAAGTTGGAAGACTTGTATTTGAAGAACCAGTTTGGGGTTTATGTGCTAAATCCCAAAAGATGTTCTTCCAGCATATGAACATCTTTTCGAACCTGGGGTGTCTAGTGCAAGCTGGGTACTTGGTGAATCTGCATGGAGGTGTGTTGCTTTGGTTTTGTGGTACTCGATTGTATTGATGGTTTCATTTATTATTGGAAGCTCGGTCGCTGAAGGAACTCGGTGGAACTTCTTGTGCTCAGTGGAACTTGTACTTGGTGATGCCTTTGTTGCTTGGTGTTTCTTGGCTTGGTCAGTTATTTCACTGGTGCTCATTTGTTTCTCTAACACTCGATTGTTCTTGTTTACCGACTAGGGTTCTTGGTGATTTGGTTGGTCAACTTGGTGCATTTATTGTTGGTAGCTTTTGTTGCATTCTCCTATGTAGATATAGAGGCCGACATGGAGAATTAAATAATTGTAAGGCTATTTGTGAGCCGACTTGTATTGCATTTAGTATTTGTTTGTAGGATTTAATTATGTCATCCAGTCGACTTGTGGCTGAAGATTAGTATTTAAGGACTATTTGGGTAGTTGTTTAGGGTAAGTCTAGGGTGGTAGATGAAAAGTTAATTTGTGGAAAAGATAGTGTAGACTTGGATCCTGTGAGATCTAGCAGATCAGATTGAATTCTGATAGTTGTCATAGAAGAGCTAGTGGTTTGCATGCTTGGAGACAAGGAGATTTCTTGGTGGCTTGCAAGCACAAGTTCAGATCTTCCTTAGGGTTTCCATCACTTGCTAATCTATTTCAGAACTGGGCTAGCTAAAGCTAGATTGGATCATTGTTGATCTTGCAGAACTGTTTATGTTTGTAATTGGCCCTAACCCAGAAGGCCTTACAGTTGGGCATGTTAATGAAAATTGAATTGAAACATCATGTTGTTGTGTTATTCCACTATGTTGGTAATTGGCTGCAAGGTTCGACTGTCCTTCATTGGATGCACCATCCTTGAACTGCATCAGTTGACCATCTATCATGTTTTCTTCCTTTACCGATTATATGTGTGACACTAATGATAACATATAAACTAAAATTTATATATATATACATATATATATATATATATATATATATATATATATATATATATATACATACATACATATATATATATATAGATATATGTACATATATACATATATATATATATATACATATATATACATATATATATATATGTATATATATACATATATATACATATATATATATATATGTATATATATACATATATATACATATATATATACATATATATATATATATATATATATGCAGATATATATATCCGTGTCTATGTCTCTATGTGTGTATGTATAGATATATGAATATGTTTATATATATATGTGTGTGTGTGTGTGTGTGTAGATATGTATAGATATATGTATATGTTTATATATACATACATATATATACATATATATCTGTGTGTGTGTATATGTATATATATTCCTAATGCATTATATATCTACTAATATATTGTAAATTTAATGCATTAGATATTTAATGCACTATGTATAAAATATATATGTGTGTGTGTGTGTGTATAGAGAGACTCTCTCTCTCTCTCTTCCTAAACCTGTATATACATATCTATTTTCATATCTATCTCTATTTATGCATATTTCATCTTCTCTCTCTCTCTCTCTCTCTCTCTCTCTCTCTCTCTCCCTCCCTAAACCTATTTATACATATCTATTTTCATCTCTATCTCTATTTATGCATATTTCATCTTCCATATACCTCTCTCTCTCTCTCTCTCTCTCTCTCTCTCTCTCTCTCTCTCTCTATCTATCTCTCTGCATATCTATTTTCATCTCTATCTCTATTTATCCATGTTTCATTTTCCATATACCTCTCTCTCTCTCTATTCTATTCTATACATATTGCATTACATATCTAATGCATTAAATTCCTAATATATTAGTAGACATGTTATGTATTAGATATCTAATATATATGTAATTAATATCTATATATTTATAAATTATATGATATATATATATATAATATTTATACCAATATATATATATATTATATATATACATATAATATTATATTACATTACATATATCATTAATTTTGTAATGTATAGATGAGGTATCTAGTGTTGAACATTGATGGAAATTTTTTTGGCACCAACGGTAAAAGCATTTGGGTTGGCACCTTTGCAATTTTGTCTTCTTAGTATTTGGTATTGGATACGTATCTGATATCATATACTTGTGAACAACTTAGGGAAAAGGACCATTTTGTTGATTCCCACGGACCCTACATTCTTTTTTTCCTATGACTTTCACGGGCTTTCGATCTGCAACAAACATAATAACACTATTTGAAGAATATTTTTTTCAAATTTCATGTTTAGCAATCATATTTGGACAACTTATTGATGGTATAATGGGGAGAAGCAGTTGTCAAAAGCATAAACAAAAGATAAAGCTTACAAAATATGAATTTGAAGCATATAGACAAAAAGATAGGGAAAACCATAGGAAGAGGAGACAAGGTATGTTAAATATTAGTGAAGGTGGGGCCCAAGGTCCACCTATTAATGTTATTTCAAGTGAAGATGAGATTGAATTTGAAAATATTGATTATAATTTTGATAATGGGAATGAAAATTTAGGTATTGAAAATGATAATGTATAGATTGAGAATGAAAATGTGGAGATTGGGATTGAAATTGTTGGAGATTTTCCAGCAAGCTAGTGTTGATTGTATGTTTGTCATTGATGACAACATATGGTAAGCAGCATGCATGGAAGCCTGATGGAGAGAGCCTTGAGCATATGGTTCCTAGATATGTTATCAGCATAATATCATAGACGCAGAGGTTGATTCTGAGTGAAGACAGTAATACAGTTGTTTGTATCAGTAGTGTTCCTAACAGGTTCCAGGAAGAGTTTTGTATGTGATTTTCAGTATGGTTGTGATGGAGCCTTGCACATTTATACTTATGTTTTAGACATGTGTATGATGCTATGTTCGTGGACACAGAGTCAATTGTGTAGTATAGGTTGAGTTATGATGTTTCTGATGGAATATGGATGAAGTGACTGAGAGGGGGGGGGGGTGAATCAGTCAACCATAAAACACTTCACTATCATTTCTTTCCAGATCCCTTAGGATATCTTAATGAATATTATCTGTTTAACACTCGGTAAATAGATGCAGAGAGTATTAGTAAAATTATTTTTTTAGATATTCATCACCACTTGTATATGTTTAAGATAACTATTAAGAACACAAGAGACACAGGATTTAACGTGGAAACCCAATATGGGAAAAACCACCAATGTATCTAGATACTGATTTTCACTTTTCTAAAGTGATGCCTGGTTAGAAGCCAACCCGGTAAAAGGTTACAAAACACACTGTTAGGTGTGACCTTGTTAGAGGATTTAATCACCCTGCTAGGAGTGGCCTGGTAAGAGGTCTTGAGAACAATTCAAAGGAATTGTCACCTTGTTAGAGGATTTACAATATGGTTGTTAAACCAACTCGGTTAAGAGATTTAGAATTCATTGTTACAATGATAAAAAGGTAACAATGAAAATGACCTGTATAATAATGCAACTGCCTTGCTGATTACAGATCTCTATTCTGTATAAGTGAGATCTTTCCTGATCAAATATATCTCTGCTACTCCTCAAGGATATCTGGTCATCCTTCACAATTTCGCACACACCTTTCCTGTCTTTCTTCTATATATCTTCTTCTATTTTTCACACTTGACCTTTTATTTATATGATTTTAGATTTGTCAAATCGGCATTACTTAGTATAACAGTCAGCTGAATTAAGAAAACTTTATTTGCAAAGATCCTTCAAGGGCCGACAGTGCTCGGTGACCATAATGAAATTTTCTACAATCTGTTGGAGACCGAGAGAACTCGGTAAACACTGATAATCCTTTTTCTTTGATAATTGAGTGAACTCGGTAAATGCTAACTTTTCTTTGACAACCGAGTGAACTCGGTAAATGCTGATTTTTCTTTGATAACCGAGTGAACTCGGTAAACACTAATTTTAATGCCAGGCAGACCGACTGAGCTTGGTAGGTACTGATTGTTGTAGACTATGACATTGTGTGACATCAAAGATAATACATAATTTGAGTAGCAATTTTCTTCAGACAATTGTTTCCAACAATCTCCCTCTTTGGCATTGATGGCAACACAATATGTCATAGCATAAGAAATTTTGAAAGGATTAGCTCGGTTCAGATTCAAATCTCCCTCTGTCAGCAAACTTCGTTTTTCTTAAAAACTCTTCCTCCTGACTATTGAAAATTTCTTGAAGTAATAGCAAAGACATAGCAAAGACACTCCCTCTTTGACAACACATGCCAAAGACAATTCACATATTACCAGTGTAAACTAATGTACCTCAAGTACTGATTCATATGCAATGATTCCTTGAATATGCTGCATCAACTTGTTGATTTTCAATCATGTTCTGGTTGATGCATCACTAAAACTGTATTTAGTGAGCCTCGGATAGGGGAATGACCCCTAACTTACCTCTTAGATACACAAATGCATCCTTGGGTAATGGTTTGGTGAAAATGTCTTCAATCTGCTCTTTTGTATGAATATATTCTAATCTAATTTCCTTGTTCTGCACCAATTCTCTGACAAAGTGATATTTAATAGCAATGTGCTTGGTTTTGGAATGCATTACTGGATTCTTCAAAATGTTTATTGCACTTGTATTGTCACAAAATATAACAACTGGTTCTTTGATCTCAACCTTCATAACTTGTAATAACTGTTTAAACCAAACAATATTTGAACAATTTACTGCAGTAGCAACATATTCTGCTTCAGCTGTGGATTGAGATGTGCAATTTTTCTTTTTACTGGTCCAGGATACCAGTCTTTTTCCAAGAAAAAATGCTCCACCACTTGTACTTTTTCTGTCATCAATGTTCCCTGCCCAATCAGCATCAGTAAACACTTTTAAGTCTAGATTGCCTCCAAATTTATACCACAAACCATATTCTTCAGTTCCTCTTAAGTACCTTAAGATTCTTTTGATTGCCATCATATGATTTTCCTTCGGTTTTGCTGAGAATCTTGCTACTATACCGACTGCTAAGGCAATATCAGGTCTTGTATGTACTACATACTACAATTTTCCAATCATAGATCAGTATAAGGTCTGATCTACTTCTTTTGAATCATCATTTTTGGTAAGTTTCAGTCCAATACACATGGGTGTACCAACTGGTTTTGAATCTTCCATACCAAACTTCTTAAGTATTTCCTTAATGTATTTAGATTGAGTAATGTATATACCATTCTTGCTTTGCTGAATTTGAAGACCAACAAAGAATTTTATTAAACCAAACATAGACATTTCAAATTCTTTGTTCATTTGCTCTGAAAATTATTTGCACTGATCATCATTCCCTGTAAATATAGTATCATCTACAAATATTTCTGCTAATACAATTTTGTCATCCGGTCCTTCTTTAATATACAGATTGCTGTTATCATTGGCTCTTTTGAAATTAATCTGAATCATATAGTTATGGAGTCTTTCATACCTTGCTCTAGGAGCTTGTTTCAAACCATACAATGCTTTGTGTAACTTGCAGACCATGTCCTTTTTATCTGGATCAACAAAACCTTCAGGTTGCTCAATGTAGACTTCTTCATCAAGAATTCCATTAAGAAATGTAGATTTTATATCCATCTGATATACCTTAAATCCTTTATGTGTTGCATAAGCAAGTAGAGTTCTTACACCTTCTAATCTTGCAATGGGAGAAAAAGTTTCACCATAATCTATACCTTCTTCTTGAGAATAACCTTTACATACCAATCTAGCTTTGTTTCTAGATACTTGACCATCTTCATTCAGCTTATTCCTAAATACCCATTTTGTTCCAATTACATTCTTATCTTTAGGTCTAGATACAAGAGTCCATGTTTTGTTCTTTTGTATTTGTTCTAATTCTTCATTCATTGCTTCAATCCAACTTTCATTTTTCAATGCATCTTTGATATTTCTAGGTTCAAAATCAGTAAGCAGACATGTACCTTTTAGCTTACTTCTTGTCATAGTACCATCTGATTTGTTTCCAATAATTTGATCTGGTGTATGATGCCTTCTAACATATTTGGCTAGTATATGTTCCTTGCTTTTTGAATGAGTCATGTTGTTGTCTTCTAGGATCTCTTCTTCAGGTTGCTCTGGCTTGGTAGATATTTGCTCGGTAACTTCAGGCTGAGACTCAGTTTGAATTTCTTCCTGTGACTCGGTTTGAACTTCTTCCTGTGACTCGGTTTGAACTTCTTCCTGTGACTCAGTTACTGTGCTAGGCTTGGTAGATATAGTTTCCTTATTGATAGTTGTGTCTGGCAATGTTTCAAGTTCAATGTAAACGAATCTCCTGTAGTTTTCAGGTTCCCTTTTGCTTTCTTCTTCAGTCTTTTCTACAAACTCATCAAATTTTACATGTATACTTTCTATGACTTTGTGAGTAGACAAGTTCAGACATTTGTATGCCTTACTTTTGCTAGAATATCCTAGGAATATTCCTTCATCACTTTTCACATCAAATTTATTTCTTCTGGATTCTTTTAAGATATAACACTTGCTACCAAATACTTTCATGTAACTTACATTGGGTTTATAGCCATACCATAACTCATAAGGAGTTTTGAATGTGTCTTTCTTCAATTGTACTCGGTTCAAGGTATGAACTGTAGTGCTGATAGCTTCCTTCCAGTACTTTATGGTGATGTTCTTTTCTATCATTAGAGTCCTTGCACAATCCATAATAGATCTATTTCTTCTTTCAGCTATTCCATTCTGCTCAGGAGTTCTAGGAGCTGATACCTGTCTTTTGATTCCTCTTTCAATGCAAAAGTTGTTAAATTCATGGGAGATGAATTCACCACCTCTGTCTGATCTTAAGCATTTCAATCTTTTCCCTATTTCCTTTTCCACTCTTGCCAAGTACCATTTGAAGTTTTCAAATGCTTCTGACTTTTCTCTTAAATACATAACAGTCATCATTCTAGAATAATCATCAACGAAAAGAATAAAGAATTTATCTCCAGTATAGCTTTCTATTCCAATAGGTCCACATAAATCAGTATGCACAATTTCCAAAATCTCTTTAGACTGATAGTTCTTACTCTTAAAACTAGTCTTACTCATTTTGCCAATCTGACAATTCTTACATAGACCAGTATCAGGTTTCTTCAAAGTAGGAATGCCTCTTACCTTCTTGAATTTGCTTATTTTCATCATGTTATCAAAATTCACATGACATAACCTTTTGTGCCATAGCCAACTTTCTTCAATTTGAGCAATAAAACATGAATATTCACTGAGATCAAGATAAAATAAGTTACCTTTTGTTTGTTTGCCTGATCCAATGAGTTTTCCTTTTCCATCTAGCAGTCTTGCTTGACTATTCATGAATTCAACCTTGAAACCAATGTTGATTAGCTGTGCTACACTTAGAAGATTATGTTTTAGTCCTTCAACCCAATAAGCATTATCACATATGAGTTCTTTGGTTAATGAGATTCTTCCTTTTCCTTTTATACAACAAGGTTCATTGTTTCCAAATCTTACATTGCCACTATCACAGTCTTCTAGGTATTCAAATTTTTTCTTGTCACCAGTCATGTGATGTGAACATCCACTGTCTATTATCCATATATCATCTTTGCTTATATGAGAAATAAGTGCCATCTTATCTTCATCATCATCAGATTCATCTTTTATAGTAATAAAGACAATTTCTTCTTCACTATCATCAGAATCTTTAGCCATAAAACATGTTTTCTTACCTTTATCCTTGAATGATTTGAAATTATTTTTTCCATAGTACTTGTGACCTCTCTTCTCTTCCTTGGCCTGCTTGTTTGGGCACCTAGCTGCAATATGTCCAATTTCTTCACATGAAAAATAGATTAAAGGATTTTTACCTTTATATTTACCTTTCCCTTTAGAGTACTTCTTTGCAAGTAGTTCTTCTACAATTTCAAGATCACTATCAGAACTTTCTTCTGATACTTCTTCACTTTCTGACTGAACTTCTTTTATTTTCTTGTCAAACTGTCCTCTTAGGCTTTCTGCTTTGGCTCTTTTCACATTTGCATCACCACCATATATTTTCTTCAGTTTGATCCACATTTCATATGCAGTAGTGCATTCTTTAATTTCATCAATTTCTTCATAGCTGAGAGCTGATGCAATGTCTATCATCATGGTGTTATGATTCTTTTTCTCTGCAATGTCTTCAATAGTTAATGCGCCAGTAGGAACTATGTATTCTTCATCAATGTATTTGCATCCTGAATCACCAATGAAAGCCAGATGAAGCCTCATGAGACCTTGCCATGCTGAAAAGTTATCTCTATTGAGCTTTGGAATTTCTCTCTTGTAAGACATCCTGATCTTTAGCTTAGGTCCTTGAAACCCTTCCTGCAAGCACCAAAAGCTCTGATACCAATTGATGGAATATGGATGAAGTGATTGAGAGGGGGGGGGGGGTGAATCAGTCAACCATAAAACACTTCACTATCATTTCTTTCCAGATCCCTTAGGATATCTTAATGAATATTATCTGTTTAACACTCGGTAAATAGATTGCAGTAACTTGGTAGATGCAGAGAGTATTAGTAAAATTATTTTTTTAGATATTCATCACCACTTGTATATGATTAAGATAACTATTAAGAACACAAGAGACACAGGATTTAACGTGGAAACCCAATATGGGAAAAACCACCAATGTATCTAGATACTGATTTTCACTTTTCTGAAGTGATGCCTCGTTAGAAGCCAACCCAGTAAAAGGTTACAAAACACACGGTTAGGTGTGACCTTGTTAGAGGATTTAATCACCCTGCTAGGAGTGGCCTGGTAAGAGGTCTTGAGAACAATTCAAAGGAATTGTCACCTTGTTAGAGGATTTACAATATGGTTGTTAAACCAACTCGGTTAAGAGATTTAGAATTCACTGTTACAATGATAAAAAGGTAACAATGAAAATGACCTATATAATAATGCAACTGCCTTGCTGATTACATATCTCTATTCTGTATAAGTGAGATCCTTCCTGATCGAATATATCTCTGCTGCTCCTCAAGGATATCTAATCATCCTTCACAATTTCGCACACACCTTTCCTGTCTTTCTTCTATATATCTTCTTCTATTTTTCACACTTGACCTTTTATTTATATGATTTTAGATTTGTCAAATCGGCATTACTTAGTATAACAGTCGGCTGAATTAAGCAAACTTTATTTGCAAAGATCCTTCAAGGGTCGACAGTGCTCGGTGACCATAATGAAATTTTCTACAATCTTTTGGAGACCGAGAGAACTCGGTAAACACTGATAATCCTTTTTCTTTGATAATCAAGTGAACTCGGTAAATACTAACTTTTCTTTGACAACCGAGTGAACTCGGTAAATGCTGATTTTTCTTTGATAACCGAGTGAACTCGGTAAACACTAATTTTAATGCTAGGTAGACCGACTGAGCTCGGTAGGTACTGATTGTTGCGGACTATGACATTGTGTGACATCAAAGACAATACATAATTTGAGTAGCAATTTTCTTCAGACAATTGTTTCCAACAGTTTCCAGTTGATAGTTACAATTTCCTAAGTTTATTTGATGGAGCTGACATTGTTTATATTGTTGTAGTAGTTGTGCCTATCATTTTGATATGTGTATTTGGATTAGTGTTTGGATAAGAGATAATAATTTTTGGTTAAGAGCGCATAACATATTTCAACATGAGAAGAAAGTATCTATTAATTTAGTGGAGTCGACAGTGTGAAGCGACGCATCTACTCATATGGAGTTGCCTAGTCCTAATTAGTGTTGTGTGATTAGTATAGTCATTGGAGATTTTGTTTGAGATTTGTATTGTTTCTCTATTATGATTTCAAGGAATTTCTAATAGGACAACTTAATTATATCATTTGGAGAAAGATACTTATAGTCGGTCAGTTGTGATCACTAAGCATGGCAAATAGTTGAAAGACAAGAGCAAAGTAGAAGGTGTGAAGTAATGAGCCATCAGTAGAAGGTCTATGTGACAAAGAAGAGTGTATGCTATTCATTGGAACTGATCAATATAGTAGGTCTAACTCATAGTTCACCAAGATCCAAATATAGTGTGTATCTGTTAAGAAAAAGGTTGCAGTCTTCACCCCTTTGAGCAGTGTGCTCATGGACAGTGTGTCCTCACCCCTAACAGGGTTAATTATAAAAGACTCCTAACGAGGTCTGACCTTTGACTAGGTCACTATACTTAATGCATTGTAAAGATCAACTCCTAATAGGGTTGTAAGATCTTCTAACAGGGATCATTATACTCTAGTGCAGTTTATAGTGGGTGCTAATTCCCACTAGGGTTTTTACCTATTTGGGTTTCCCCGTAACCAAAATTGTGGTGTTGTGTTAAGTGTTATCATATTGTGTTTATGCTTAATGTTCTTCTATACTTAATTGGATAAATAATTGAATCTTGTAGAGAACTGATTCACCCCCACCCCCCTCCTCTCAGTTATCTCTTGGGACTATTCCTAATAGAAAATACAGAGATTGGAAATGAAAATGTAGAGATTGAGAATGATAATGTTGCACAAAATATTCAATTTAGGAATGAAAGTGTAGATATTGGTCATGCAAATGTTGTACAAGATATTGAATTTGGGATTGGCATAGAAAATAATGTTGATGAACCAAATGAATGTTATACATCTCCAAATTAAATGAGAAATGAAGTCCCTTATGTTGAAAATGAATACACTTCAAACTCAAGACCTTCAAGCACACAAAAATGGTTACTTGAAATTGATGATAACATTGGGAGAAATCTTGAGGGAAAGAGATCAACAAGAACCATTCGGTTTTGGGATTCCAAACTTTTTGATGAATTTTTTGCAAGAAGACATTGATCGAGAAATGCCAACTTTTTTTCAATTGCTAAAGATACAAAATATGAGACCTATGCTAAAGAAATTTAGTATTTGTGTGAACAAGAAAATGGAGAGAAATGCTATTATTGTGCAAAATATTTTTAGTTCTTTGAATTCTATTGGGAAGAATAGAAATGAAAAAGATAAGAGAGCTGATTGGAGGGTTATTTCAACCTCCATAGTAAGTCACCATTTGAGAAAGTCTCACTTTATGAGACAAAATTTCCTTGATTTCAACATAAATCGTAAAACTTTGGATAGAGAACTTGTAAGATGAGTAAGACTTGAGGATATTCTTCAAAATGATACATGGGCTTATGGTGATAGGCTTCCACATTTTGATAAGAAGCTAACTGATAGTGTAAAGGATAAAATTCAACTATTTTGGCAGTCCTCAAGAGTGTCACCAAATGTTAAGGATTTCTTGAAGTTAAGAATTGGCGATCTAGACTTCACACCGCATCTTAAACATTATTTGGAAGTAAGTCAAACAATGTTGTTCAAAAAAAATTCTAAGACACATACAACATTGCAAATATCACAAAGGGCATTTGAATCTTGAAAACTATTTTATTGTGTACCTCTTAAGATTAGTAATACTTTTTATTGCAAATATCATGTGGAGTTTTTCAATGCACCATGAACTAGTACACTACATTACTTCTACTCTTCATACTAACAAAAGGTTCTAGGATTGTGGTGGACGAGTCATCTTCCAAAATTATCAAGAGACTTGCTAGATAAATTTTTATGTCCTAGAGATGATGGTTGATTTTTTTATTAAGGTAAAAGTAGGTTTTGAATGGAACCTGAAACCATTTACAATAATCTTAAAGAAATATCATTTCAGCCCTTACAAAAAATGAATGTCTACCATAAAGAGAAAAGAAGGACCCCAACCCACCCACAAAAAAATAACAAAGACAAAAAAACTACCAGCACCCTGCCAACTACCAACCAGAAGAAACTACTTGTTGTTTTATATGGTCTTCTCCACCTGCTTCTATAAGTCGTCCATTTTTTGAATGGAGTCTTTTAAGCCTTTCAACTCCTTTAGGGTATCAGGGATCTTCCTCTTGAGATGGCCCCTAGTAATTGTTCCCAGTCCAGAGCTCCCAACACCATCGTCAATCATTATGGTGGTTTTTTTAGCGGGCTATTTTCTAGATGGTTGTATAGAGCTTTTAGGTTCATGATAGAGACACTTAGACCTTCATTACTATGCTTTAGAACCTCATTAATGATGAACCCATTATAGTTGATTTTGTTAGCTAGGTCTTTAAGCTTATTGTCAACCATGGCTTTAATTTCAGCAATTAGGTCTTCATTCAGGTAATTGTTTTTTACCTTAACCAAAAAATCCATTTCCAACTTCTCCAACTTTGTTTTAAGGGGTTCCATCATGTCCTCCATGGCCTTCAGATGATGCTTCATTTCTTGTAGCTCCTGGGATATCCACTTATCCATTTAAATACCATGGCCTTCTTTCTTCTTGACCTCCACCAGAATGCGAGCATCAATCTCGAAACCCACAATAGCCTCCTTATGGCTTTCTCCTTCCCCATAGCTTGATCGACCCTTCCCTTCCTCTTTTTCTTCTTCTTTATTCTCCTTTGGCCTAGAGTCTTCCTTTCCTTTTTCCTCCTCCTCTTCATTATCTTATTTTCCTCTTTCTTCCTCATCTTCTTCTCCTTCAATATTCTCAATCTCCTCACTAGCCTCCTCCTGCTCACAATCCTCAGAATTTGGGTCCTCTTTTTCTATAGCTTCCTCCTCATTTTCTGGCTCCTTCTCAGCATTATCCTCCTGGATATTTTCTTTTCCTTGAGATAGAGGGGTTTGGTCCTCAGGATCATCACCACTATCATAGAGCCTTTTCTTATTTTTCCTGTCCTTCTCATGAATATCAACCTTTTCCTTTTCCTCTTTGTTCTTCTTTCTCTTTTCCATAATCCTTTTAGGAATGGGTTCTGGAATGATATCCTTGGTGTAGTCAGCGATGAGTAGGATCAAACCCTCATGTAGCACCAGAGTGCTAGATATTTTCTTGTGCTCAGTAATAGTATTGTTCATAGAACTCAACAAGAAATAAGGGAAGGAAACCGTATTATTATGTCTAAAATGGTTAGCCAAAACAAAGTGCAGATTATAAATCTTTGAGTAATGACCATCAAGAGTGAAGTACTCAATCAACACTTTCAGCAATTTAGCCCAGAACTTCTTAATTTTAGTAATATCAACATAATCCCCTTTACCTTTGGTTAGCAGTGCTTCTTCATCCACTATTTTAGGGAAAAGCTTAAAGGCTTCTGGGCCTATATGCTTTTTATCCCTATAGAAGTGCATTCCCTCAAGGGATAAGCTAGTGATCTCAGAAAACAAGGGTTAGAGTAAGAGGAAAGGATTTACCCCATAAGTTAACTAGAGATGATAGTTGTTTCTTTTATAGAAATGATTGTTTAAATGATAACTGCTCACAATGTAGTGGTTTTTTGAAGTTTGTTGAATGTTTTCATGTGAGTACCAAACATGAATGCGGTAAGTAAATTATTTTAAAAAAAGATATATTTGAGACAGTCAAATATACTTTGAAGAGTGGAGGTGATGTTTCGAGATGTGAGTTGGTTACAAAAGAATGTAGTGTTGCTGATTTTATTTCATATTTCAAGGAAAGTCTTTTCTACAAGTATGCAAGGCATAGTCACAGGTCTCAGTGGTTGGATCAATAATTCAGGATGTGTAAGGATTCTTTCCCAATTAACTTTATTATATTGGTTGTTGAATTTGTAGAAAAATACACATTACAACCATAGAATAAGTTGCAAGTGTGTAGGTTCAAATAGATCGTGTGTAGTTTTCATGGATTGCATAAAATGGTCCGTCAAAGTTTGACATTTTTTGTACACTTAGGGGACACGAGAAATCTCCATTAGGGTATTTCATTGAGAATTTTGGTGTGTCAAGAGGAAAAGTGGGACCATGTATAGGTTAAACCCACACAACCAGACATGATCAAGTTGTCCTTTTGTTCCCATGACAAATAGAATGTAATATGGGCTACTTGGAAACTTTGCACTAACTGCATCTAATAGTTTTTGCATAAACATAAACATTGTTTCCTTACTAAAATGACTCTAATTATTCAAAAACCAACATAGGTTTTTGTAGAGGGGCCTAAAATGACCCTATAGGTTCAAATAAATTATGTGTAGGTACCAAAGATTGCAAAAACCAGTCTATCAAAGTTCAACAATTTTGTGCACTTAGGGTACACAAGGGACAACACTAGTAGGATATGTCTCTGAGCATTGTGGTGTCTCGAGAGGAAAAGTGGAACCATTCCTAGGGTAAACCCACCAAACTAGACATGATTGAGGTTTCCATTTGTTCCCATGATGAACATGATGTGATATGGGCTACTTGGAAACTTTGTACTAAGTGCATCTAATAGTTTTTGCATGAACAAAAAATTATTGCCCTAAAAAAATTGCTCTGGTTCTTCAAAACCCAAGATAGGTTTTTCTAGAGGGACCTAACACAACCCTATAGGTTTAAAAATATCATGTGCATGTGCTACAAATTGCAAAAACTAGTTTGTCAAAGTTTGACAATTTTGTGCATTTAGGGTACACAAGGGACATTGCTAGTAGGGTATGCCACTAAGCATTTTGACATGTGAAGAGGAAACAAAGGACCATTCCTAGGGTAAACCCACCCAATTGGATGCAATCAAGGTTTCAATTCATTCCCATAATGAACATAACATGATATGGGCTACTTGACAACTTTGCACTAAGTGCAACTGACAGTTTTTGCATGAATAGAAAAATTATTGCCCTGCAAAAATGATTCTAAGTGTTCAAAAACCAAGATAATTTTTTGTAAAGGAGCCTAACATGACCATATAGGTTCAAAAAAATAGTGCAATTCTATCATGGATTGCAAAAATTATTCCTTCAAAGTTTGATAAATTTTGTGCACTTAGGGCACTTAAGGGACATTGGTAGGGTATGGCATTGAGAGTTCCAACACGTGGGGAGGAAAAAAAGGATCATGCTTGGGGTAAATTGACCTAACCAAATTTTCTCATGCTGACAGTTTGACCCCAAAATGAATAAAAATATTTATGGGAAACGTTGTGAAGGATTATGTGATGTAGGAGCATCTTGGGATCTAAGCAATCTTGCATAAACCATAAAGATATTTAGTTTCCTTTTGATCAATCTATTGTTTCAAGTTGTGGTTGATCTATACTTTTTGTTTTGAGTTTCAGTTGCTACAGTATATTCATGACTTCTTCCAAAACCTTATCCTATGATCACACCTCATTTGGATTCTTCGTGTGGGAATTATTGTAGATTCTTTGTGAGATTGTCCAATTCTTCATTTTTCGATTAGTCTTTGTGTTCACTGATTGATTTTCCAATCTACCCATTGGAATTTATGACTGTGATCATGCCAACTCATTGATACATTTGAGGCCAACATTATTCTTTGATCACATCTCTTGTTTCTTTCTTGGAGGTTGTTCTAGATGATTTGGGAGATGACCTATTTGTTGTAACATAGTTTCTCTATTATTGGGAAATGTGATCTTTTCTGGACCGACCTATGATTTTATTGGCTATATAAGCTTATGGACTTATTCCTAAGGGATAGGAAATTTCATAAGATTATTTGGTCATGGTTTGGCTAGGGTTTGTAAGGGATTTCTAATCATAATCAGGCATGTATGTTTGGCTTGTAAGATTACATGTTGCAGATTGGTTGTAATTGATGTTCTGATAATAATCAAAGGCTAATATTTCATTGTTTTCCATCTTGGCTTGTTCTTTCTATTGTGTTGTGTTGACTACAAGGATTTGACTGATCTCTTGTAGGTATTTTTGTCCTTGACTGCATTATTATGTAAACTATGTATGTTATGTATGATAATTAAAAAATATATTATAGATCATTCATTATTTGTTAATTTTATTTGATTTTAACATATAGTGATATGTGTATCATTGAAAATTGAAAAACGTCAAATATTATGGAAACACATATTGAAACATGAATGGAACAAAATATTGAAATAAATATTTTCCAAACACATTAAATGTTATTCAAACATAGTAACAAGGACACTCACATTAGCAAAACCACGTAATGATTCTATAAATACAATTACTACTTTTAGTGCACATAAGGAAAAAATTATATCAAAACTCATATTCTATATATGAAACTATTTAATAAGTATGTATGTCCATATACAATATGGCATACATACTACCTGAAATAAAGTTTTACAAAATGTGGCATATGCCATCTCAAAATGTGTACAAAAAACACATATGATGAATGAATGTGTCTATGACACCCTAGGCTACTAATGGATCATCAAAATGTAACCTCTTTGAGGCACTCTTTAGCTCTGAAGGATCCTACACAAAAAAAAATTCAAACAACAATTGTTATTATTTAAATTATAAATTGAACTATAATTAAAATTTAAAATTAAATTCTTCTATGTACCTCATCTCTACATCTCCAAGCGCGGTTAAGAGTCCTAGAATATGTCCTTGGTAGTGAATGGAGTTCACCAAGACTAGGAACGTGATCCTATATATGTTCACAAGCATAATTTAATAAATCATACTATAAAGTTGTCATTGATAGGATCATAAATTTACTAACGTGTTGAATTAAAACAAAAAAGCATACTTGTGTGGGTGTGCCTCCCTCTAGCAGTGCCAATGTAGTCAACAAGGATGTAAATCCCTGTTATTGTACCTCCCTCACACTCGGTGTTACCTACAAGAATAAAATAATATCAAAATGCTAGTTAATATAGATTTTAAAATAATGATAATCTTAAATGACAAACATGTACACAGTTCAAGAATGTAAACAACTAAGTAGACAAATACATGGGTAAGTGCACCAAGATGGTGTGCAAAAAGGGGGTATAAGTGGCCATGTTTTTTTCTAAAATCAGGTAAACTTGAACTTCAAAGAGAAATTTGAGAGTCATGAATTCAAAATTAGAAGATGTCAAAAGAAATAGAATTGTAGTACTTTGCATCTAGTTTCTAAATTACTAAAGTTTTTAAAAAATAGATAAGATTAAGAGGGTCAAATTTGTTGCTAACTAAATTTTTTCTTGATTTTTCAGAAAAAATATAACATAGTGTGTGGCATGCGCATCAGAAAAGATATAGTTCGATTTAGTATTTTGTAAAACCCTTTGGTATAATGATAGATAAGAGTGATAGATAAAAGTTGTGTATTTGTTTGTAATTATTTATCGAGTATATATTTTTTGATGAGTTTTCAAAGTGGACATGTCCTAAAAATCAAGTGTATGTTCATGCGCTAGACATCAATTGCATCAAAATAATTGAAAATTCAAACTTCTTTTTTCCTAAAGTGTATAAAATCATGTTTAGAATAATAAAAAAATTTTATTAAAAAAAATTGGTTAGCTAGATCAATTTTTATTAAGAAAATGGTGGGCATATGTCTTTGAGAACTATGGAGACACTAATAAAGAAAATTAAACTTTAGTATACTAATGTTGTCCAAAAATAGAAAAATTTATATGGCTAGAAATCTTAGAAGATGTGTGAGATTATGGTGGTAATTTTATAAATAGCTAATTGATGGTGTGTAAACCTGATGATGAGGAAGTTGAGAATCATGTTTCAAAGAACAAAACATGTGAAAAAGGAGGGAAATGGAGGGAAATGAAGCTCCCAAGCCTCAACCTTGATATCCAAGCCTATTAAATAGTTTTTTTCTTTGCTTGTAAATTTACCAAACCTAAGAACAATTATATTATTTGTATTTAAAGTAACCCAATTGTGTTAGGGGTGTTTTGTTATTTTTTTGGGTGGGTGGACACTTTTCTGCACACCATCTTGGTGCACTTACCCACATACCAAGAGGATATCAAGGCCAAATGAAATGGCTGAGAGGTTGGGCTCTTTAACATATGTCATGCCCTCCTCATACATCAATCCCTTTTAAATAAAGATTGCAAATAAATATTCTACTACACTCCAATGATAAGTATATGCATAATCATTCTCAAACTCTTCTTTACCATTCCCTTCTTAGTGTGCACCACTTCCCCTCCCCCCCCTCCCCCACATTGCACCCCCTAGTAGTAGATGACACTTGAAATATTAAAATAAGATGAACATTCTAATAAGTATATGATTTATATAATTATCATGATTTAAATGACACCCATGTCTATTGATAAAAAAATGTAAACAAGTGTGAAAATATATACCATAGAACTCTCAAGGCCAAATAAAATGGATGAGAGTGTCACATCCTACACCTATCTCATCTCCTCCTCTATCATTAACTAAACATAAATAGATCAATTATAAAAATATAAGTGTGCAATCATAATAAGTTATCTAATAAAAATATACATTTAAAAAGTAAACAACTAAGTGTGAAAATATATACCATAGAGATCTCAAGGCCAAATAAAATGGATGAGAGTGTCACATCCTACACCTCTCTCATCTCCTCCTCTATCATTAACTAAACATAAATAGATCAATTATAAAAACAATAGTGTGTGATCATAATAAGTTATCTAATAAAAATATACATTTAAAATTATATGCAAGTTAAGACATTAAACATTAAGTCTTACCATAACATGATAAATGAATGATGGTTGTTCCTCATCATCTCTCACATGAAAAGACTCTCCATGGTAGGCTCCAGTCCTTGTCATTGAATCTAGTGCAACACCCATATCCCCAGCCTCATAATCCTCAACATTAATAGGTTCCTCGACAAGGTCATCGAGGGGACCCAAACATATATTCTGGCATGTATTATAAATGTGAGGCACACACATATGTACACTTGAGGATGATGCATCAGTAGAATGAGGAGGTTGTGAAAATGATGCAATGTGAGTAACTAGATGGATTCTCAAAGTGTGAATCACACTAGAATGGTCTTTGAGGTAGCATGTGCAATAATATCTAGAGGCTTCACTAGAGGAGGGGGATCGATCAGAGGAGGGGGAATATATGGGCCTTGCAATACTCTATGCACCCCTACTCTATTTTGGGGTTGGCCTTTTCCTACACCCATTTATGATTTCATAATCTAATAATTGACATGTTTACCCACAACAAACTCAACATATAATTTTTTTATAAAATACAAAGGGGCATCCATATTATTGTTGGGTGGTTCATCAAAAACCATCCACTAATGATCCCAAAAGTTGGCTTGTATACTAGGATGAATGCACCATTTCATATACAATTTCTCTGTTGTGTTTTTAGGAGTCTTTCCAATACGAGATCCCTAAATAGGGAATGTATTTTCCCTTTAGTGATCCCGAGGTCCTTCACCCTAGATCATAGTCCAACCCAGATCATCACATATGGCATGCATTTCCTCTCGCCATCAAAGTGAAACATCATGCTGTGTGGTGAGGGTCTGCGTTGATTGTATGATGGAATCTACAATTCCAAACATGGGGGATAATCTAGGGATCCTATTATAAACATCCCTAATCCTCCTCAAATGGTTCAAATTATCCCGTATAAGGTTCTATTGTAATGGTCAAGAGTTTTTTACTAGAGGGTTTTGAGGTTATTAGTCTATAGGCTGTGGCTTTTTAGGCTATGGATTATTGGGAGGTGGGTTTCCAGGGTTAGGATTATTTGTATTATCTTCCATACCTGATTAAAATAAAAATTCATAAAAATAAAATGAATTTTAAAAACTACAGACAAATTCAAATTGCAAAAACCTAGTTTTCATGTCTAAGAATAAAAAATGAAACATTAAAACTTAAAAATCTAAGAATAAAACAATTAAATTCATACCTAAATATGAATTTAGCCAAAAAAAATTCTTCTGGATCTAATATCATATATTAGCTAACATTTGATATAAAAAACATTATTTTCCAATGAGAGTCACGGGTAAAAATATACCCACGACTCCCTTTTTTCATATATATACACAAAAGTATCTAATATTGGATATTAAAAAATGTATTTTATTTTTAAATAACACGACCCTCATGGGGCTGCAGATTTTAACATAGTTTAATATATAATATATAATTTATTATATATCATATTTATTATTTAATATATATAATATATTATATATTATATACTATATATAATATTTAATATATATATTATATATTAATATATTGAATAAAGTATTTGATATTGGATACCAACTTTGCATAGGTGTTTTCTTTTCCTAGGTGTACTAACACCCAAGCGTAGCAAAACGTCAAGACATATTTTTTGTATTTTTAGGCGGACGAAAAATACTTTTTTTCCACATTGCTACTCCCCCCCTTGATCCTGCACTAACCATCTAATTGATTTATTCATGAGAATCAATACCTAAAATAACTTTTACGGTCCACTTTATGTTTGAGTTTTCCAACATGATTGTTAATGTGAAGGTATCCTCATTGATTCAATGAATTGGTTTAGTGTATGCATGTAAGAATTACTATAAGGTTTTAATTCCACATAGAACATCTATGCACATTCAAGTATTGCATTAAAATGACCAATATCATCCTTTTGAATAGCTTTATAAGAATTTCTTGCCTCTCCAAGTCAGACTTGAGGGGGTGGAAATATTATTTTACATTCTTCCCTTATTAGATAGATTATTTGTCACTTAAGTAAATTGGTTTGTGAAACTAAGTGTGTACATCCTATTTTCAAATAGCATCACACTCTTGAGGTGTAGGCTCTACCTATCCACCCAACTTCAAGGATAATATCTCTATCCAAGAATCTCTTTCATTTTCTTTCTTTCTTTTTTTATAATAGATAATGCATTATTATTTAGAACCTTGCATGATGCTACTTAATGTTTTTTTATTATTATATAAGTTTTCAAGATAGAACATTCATTTTAAGAGAAAAAGCTGCAAGGTAAAAAACTCATCCATATTGGTTTCCTTTTTATTAAAACATATGCATATTGACTTTCTTCTACTGGATAATTGCATTTACTTCAATATGGCTATAAGTTGAAATGGGTAGAAACTATAACACGAGAAATATACATCTCACAATTTTCACAATTATTTTCAACTCATTTTGAATTTCTTAACCATTATAAAATATCAAGTACATGAATTGTATACTTTTAGTTGAGTGGACACACAACCTAGATCTTATTAATTTTATTATTATTTGAACTTATCTCTATGGACCAATTCTAACCTTTGATTGACTATTTTCTTTCCCTAAATTAGATTTGTAGTCATGAAGATAGTATAGATAATTTGCATACTCACATAAATGACCCTTTCAACTTTTGAAATTTATTTTTCAATTTAGCTTTGATATTGCCTCTATTGATGACTATTTTGTGCCAATCAAAGGTATACAAAGAATTTCCTTTGATTCTAGGTGTTGTATTTAAAGGGACATGCCGATGTTATTTCAAATCATTCCATTAATATCAAGTCGATCTTATCATTTATGCTATAAATCATTCTTATAGCTGTTAATTATTATTTGTATGTAATATTAAGGATTATTTATCATAGATAATACATTACAGAAGCATCTAGGATATCTTGCATGTTTGATAGTGTTGCCCTTGATTTTTTATCTAATCACTAGATTAATATTCTTACATGGTTTGACATAAAATAAATAATTATCAATAGAAACAACAAGGGTATGAGACTGTTGTTGCATATTACAACTATGTGGTGGATGTTCAGGACAAATCCATCATGACACTATGGAGAGAGATTTGGAAAAATTTCCTATTGCAACATTCAAGCTCTATGCTACAAAAGGCACTTTCAAAACTAGATTCTTTTATATTAGGGTCAAGAAATTTGGGTTTGAGAAAAGGTTTTCATCATCCCTCCCCTAAGCTCCCTATGGTGCAAGGTTTGACTATTGTCAATCCTTGTTCCAAAATATGTGGTGGGAGTATTACAAATCCTTGTGAGAAGGAATGTCCTAAGGTTTTCTCTCCTTTAAATGAGTGTGAATCTATTAGTTTTTTTTTTGTATGTGCCTCAATCCTTAGATGAGGTCACTCCCATTTATAGGACTTTAGATGGTACCATTCCTACTTTGATGAGATGGAAGGTTTGTTTCTTTCTATCCTCGACTCATTGTCTTGTAAGTTGGTTGAGAGATTTAAGAACTCACTTGTTGGGAGATTCTATGGTCAACATTCCAACATTGGTTTTGTTAAAAGATGGGTGATTTAGAGGTGGAATATTGGAAGTGAGGTTGAAGTTGATGCAATGTTGAATAATTTCTTCATACTCTCCTTTTCCACTCTAGATGACTTCTCAAGGACCATTTTTGCTAGTCCTTTGTTTATGAGGAAAAATAACCTTTGCCTTAAAAGCTAGTTTCTACATTTTAATCATTTGAGTGATAATACCAATAAATTTGTTTTATGGGTTAGGTTGTCAAGCTTGCCTTTGGAATATTAGGATGAATAAGTTCATATGCCCATTGCAAATACTTCTTGATAGTACATTAATGTTGACTCACTCACCAAATTTAGGAAGCATTTCATCTTTGCTCAATTTTGAGTGCCTTTTAAAAAAAGAATTTAGTATTCCCTCCTTTGATTACCCTTTCTTATAAATACACCATTTGGGTTCAGTAGATTAAATTTAAAGACTCTTTAATTACTTTTCACTACTATTGTAAAGTGGCTCATAATATAGATAGTTTCCTTAACAACAAGCAAAAACCATTTCTTTTGGTAGAAAAAGGAACAAGCACATGTTCTTGATGAGGGATGCATCAAGATTAAGCATGGGAAGAAGAACTTGGAGAGAATGCTCAAGTTGAAAATATGTTGATGGATTCCTCTCTCAAGGGTTGCATTTGAAGGATGGATTAGCTTCTTGTTCCAAAAAAATAATGCAAAAATCACTAGAACAGTTTGGGTTTAGACCACTCTAATGTGGATCAGTTATTTATCAGAGTTAGTTTCGATTTTTGTGGGTTCTTAGTTGTTCCTCTTATTGATCTTTTGTTGTTGTATTGTGCTTAATGCTTATCTTCCTGTGTGTTCAAGGGTTTGAGCCCTTTTAAAATCCATGCTTTTATTAATTGGGACAATGCCAAAAACCTAGTTTGAATGTGAGGGTAGATTAATGACATCAAGTAAAGCAATAAATGACATTTTAAAAGTTAAAAAGATCAAATTCATAATTCTAGATTGAATCTTTGCAACAAAGATCAAAATTAATTTCTTTAAAAATTAGTTTTGCAATTACTAAAGTAACCTAAAGTAATAAGACAAATAGTTATAAACTTCAAACATTGTTTAAAAAATAATATTATTATATAATTAACATATCATGTTCTACTATTTTTACAATATCTTTAATTAAATAAATTATATTATTTTTTCGAACATTTAATTTAGTAGATTTAGTATATTTCTTGACATCTTAATTTGAAACAAATGATAAATACTTATAGCATTTATTTTTCATGAACTCATTACACAAGGTATTTTAGGAGAGCTTCTAACTTTCCAAGTAATAATAAGAATGTGCGTCTATGATTCTTTAAAAAGGTTGAATTATTGTCTCTAATGAATCTCTTTTAATAAAGGAAAAATTAGGGATCATTCTTTCCACATGAAACGTGGAAGGCAAGGCAAAAAAACAATGAATTTATTTGAACTTGTTTACCAAGTTGCCTAGACAATGAAAATCGTACGTTGAGTCGTCATCAAATTGCCTTAGGGGGACGAAATCTCCCAAAGTATAACATAAAATATAAAAAAGCGAGCACTTGTTAAAGTAAAGGAGTTGAATATATGTAACCTTTCCTTTTCTAACTATCAAAGAAAAAGTTGGCACTTTAATTGGGTCAAGTATATACAACTTTTCTTTTCCTAACAATCAAACATGTATTTCCTTATTCTATCTCACCTTCTCATTCTTCCTTTACTTGATCTTCAAGTTAATAAAATAAACAAATTAATTTAGGATAGAAGACAAGATTGATGGTAGATGTGATAAATAATATAATTAATGTAAAACTTAAACATATTTAGTATTTGATTTGACAATGAAAAAATTGTTATGACAGTTGTAATTTGATTTATCGTTGTAATAAGAATCTAGTTTTGTTAGATGTGAATTCAAAATAATATTTTTTAACAAATTATTGTATTTAAAGTCATGTTTATAGATATGATTTGTATATATATAAAAGTGAAATGTACATTTATAAGGTAAGATTGATATTTTAATTTCATCGATGTAAATAATTTGATGGAACAATGATGATTTGAAAATGTTCAACTCATTGCGTCAAAGAAAATAGTGTAGCTAGATATTATTGGGAAGTTGCTTAGCAAAAATTTCTCCTATTTTGTTCAATTTTACATGCAAGTTGAACCAATAATAATGAACAAAGATTGAAGATAGCATGTGGGCATATGATAAGGTCCTAAGATGATGTAAATGTGTCTTAATCGTCTTACAATTGACTTATATATGTATTGAATAGATCCTAGATCCATGCCTAAATTATTCAAATGAAAATTAAGGTTAATCCTTAAGCACCACCTTACCATACAATTTGAAATAATTTATAATTTATTTATCTCATAATGGATGATAAGAGAGGGGAACATTGGGCAATTATACAAATTTCAAATTAATTTATTTGGGTTTAGATTTGCACATGTAGAAGTTGTATAGATCAATTGAGCACTTGTAAAGTTGAAATGAGCTATAAACCAGCGGAATTAGTAAGCAAGTCTGCACTTGAGTTGCAAAGACGCTAAATATTTTTAGTAAATTTTGTACAAAGAATTAACAACTTAGACACCAATCAGTGCATTAAGGACAACATAGTTTCTATAGGTCCAAAACTTGGAGAATTGCAAGGATGCTATTTTTCCATGATTTAAAATCATTTAGGCACTCAAAAACGTTAAAAGTATGAATGTTTATTATGTAAACTCTTTGCTCCATGTGTGCTCCATCTCAAAAAATTGTATGAAAAAAATAAAAAAGTTACGATGTCTAATTTGTCATGAATTGAAAATGGAACATAACAAAGAAAGGTAAAAATAGTGTAAGAGAATTTAAGTAGGTGAAAATTATTGTGGCTTTTCCAATGTAGAAAATGTGAAAGGGATCCAACCAAGCGTAAGAAGAGTTTTGATTATGTACAAAAAGTGTCAAATGACTCCAACCGTGCAAAATATAGTATTACAAAAATGATAGGGTCTTTTGACAATGTGCAAAGAGTGATATGATTTATGAGAGAATGTTGATAAGGATTAATATGGATTACTAAAGATAATCATAAATATTGTATGTGTGTCACTACAATCATAACCATTAAGGAATGCTAGTGCTAACATATACCTCCGTCAAATCAATTTTTGTAGTGTCCTAAATTGTAAGCATGTATAATTTTAGTCCTCATCTAGGCTCCATTTTAGTGTTTAAGGCCTCCATGCATCATTAGTCTTTTTTCTAGGCATTTAATTAATAAATATTTGAATACATGTCCTCTATTAACTTAATTTATATGAGGCCCCTTAATCTTAGGTGTGCCTTCTTTAATTATTTCATTCATTTATCACCTCTTGTATACATAGGCAACATTTCATTATAGGAGGCCTTTTGTAATTATTCTAATTTAAAACCTAGATTATGTGCTTATTGTGTATCCCCATATCATAACTAACTTCTTATTTAAATTGAAGCCCTAATTGGCTAGTATATGGCACCCCTTAAGGCACAATGTGAGATAGGTTTCCTCGGGCCTTGAGAGGCCCCTTATATCCCATAAAAGTGGCCTAAATTTGAATTGGGGAATAGTTATTTGATTTTAGAAATATATTTAAAACCTCGTTAGCCTTCTTCAGTATTTGAGCCCTAAATTGGCTAAGTGAGGTATAAAAGAAAAGCTACCTCCCTCATTTTGGGTAAGAATGAAAATGGACACCTAAAGGAAAATAAGTAATTCAATCAAGACATTTAGGCATTCAAGATATCAATGCAACATATACACATTGATATTCAAACATCAAGTATGAAAGATAATGATTAATGTCTAGATGCAAGCATTAGTGAAGGCATTCATGTTCTTCATATCCTAGATCCAAGGTCAAGACAACATTTACAATATTTTCAAGCATAGATCATGAACAATTTGACACTTTTGAAGGTATAAACATCTTATGAAGCCTCTGCTACTAAAAAAAAGCTTCCCTTTTTATGCATTCTTATTTCAATTCAAATGTTAATTCCTAAATAGGGGTTTGACCAATGTAAACCCCTTTTCCTTGATTTTTTTGCGTTCAATTTATATAGGTGGTCTAGTTGCAAAGAAAACTATTGGCAAATATAATAGAGAGTTATAGGTGTCAAGATTTTCATTAGAATGGGTCTTGTAGCATCCTAAAAAGTAATCACCCTTAATTGTGTGTGAGTATCATAGCCTTATTTTAGTATGTATGGGTTCCCACATTGATTTCATGCTCTCCTAATGCATATTGGACCTTCAAATTAATATTATAAGTCCTATATTGATTCAATCTCTTAAAAAATTAAGGTTATCCCTTATTTCTAAGTGTATTCTATTTTTCCTCGAATAAAACATTACATTTCATCACCCATGCCATATATCCTTATTTGTGGCCTTCATGATCTATCTCAACCTTGAAATGATTTGATTCCTCTTTTCCTACATCTACGCTATATTCTTGGCACCCAAACTTAAATTTTACTCATTCTTCAAGGTACATGTCACCATTCCCAATATATCATTGGTACATTTTGTTATTTCCGCCATGTCCTTGAGGATTTGGCCTAGAGATCCATGCTAGGGTTTTGGTGGGAAATTAGATCCCTTGGTTGGCATGTCTGAGTTTTAACCCATGAAATGATGTGAGATGTATATAACCCCCTATCTCTTCTCATTTTGATAATTAGGAAATCCATTATCAAGTGCAAGCATTCACTATCAAGTTTTCAAGCATTCATGATCAATACAGTAATCAAAATTTAAGATCTCTTCTACAATTGAGCATCCAAGTCTTCAATCCTCCAAAGAATTCTTCTTCTTCTTCTTTGTCAAACGTTATGGAAAATTGAAAAATCCATGATTTCCTTTTGGATTTTTATGGAGATCAAGCTATTGCATTATGCTATCAAGGTATAAGGTGATTTACAATTCTGATATGGTTTATGTTTTATCTTTTCTATGCACTTTCCTTTTATTATTGAGGTTGATTCCTAAATAGGGTTTTTACTAAGGAAAACCCCTTTATCCAACCTTCTTTCCCATTTTTATATGTACAGGATTAGGTTATAGAGCTACTGAAAGTTTTCTAGGTAGATTAGGAGTTGTCGGATGATCCTTGGAAAATATAGTTGAAAACACTTGGTACATGTTTCCATTATTTTCATGTCCTAGATACATATTTCTATTAACATCATTTCCCCTACATTCTGATTACATATTTGGTAGGAAGCTAGGTTACAACCTCTAGGTCTCAAATCTGTAGTTACAAGTCATTCTAGGATTCCAATAGTCGAGAATTTGGATCTAAAAAGTCACTTCTCCTATCTCAATTTCTCCATTCCCTTTTACATTATTTTTCTCAATGTATTAGATAAGATATGTTCTTATTTAGTCTCTTTCATGTTAATCTCACTCCTCTCCTCAATTTTAAGAAACAAAGGAATAAAAACCCTTCAAGTAATGATATTGCATTGGAATATTTCTCATCAAGTGATTTCAATCATATTGGCCTTGAGGAATTTTCGTATTCCAATGCACCATATAAATTGGAGAAAAGAACTCTCTTATGTGATCCCCTTTTTATATTGTACATTTTGGTGAACTTGACTCATAACATTTCCTCTTTTGATTTTTGTAGTTAGATTGCAATGACTTCATTGTATGTATTTGTGATTCTTACATACTTTTGATATTGATAGCTAGATCCTCTTTGCATGATCTACTTTGTATGCATTACTTCTATCATGTATTTTCCACATCTTGCAATTGCATTTATTAAAAAGAATTTACAAAAATAAATCTTTCATTTCATAAATTATTGTTAACTTTCATTAATTTGTATGCATTTCTTTCCTTCTTTTCATGTTGCAATTTTTTTTAGGGCATTACCTTAAAACCATTATGTCAATGGAGATAAAACAACATCCTTCCATCAACTTACCTTTACATTATCTTTTCTCTAAAAAGAATCAATTTAATATATGTGATATTTCTTTGGATTCTCTTATATAACCTCATTAGGATATATTAGAGTAAGAAGATGTTTTTAACCTTTCTTTCAACAATATTTCTCTTTGGGGAGAAGCATTGGGGATTGATGTTAACTCTTCTCCTAATATGAGCCTCATCAATAATAATACCTTGGTTAAGGATGATGATTTTCCTTATGATACTCCACATTCTATTTCTTTCAATGACTCCCCTTTTATGGATGAAGCCTTAGTGAGTTATGATTACCTCTCTTGTAAATTTTTCTTTATTCATAAAGATGTATCTATTATCGATGATCTCCCCATTTGGGATGAACCATTAGAAAACAATGTTGATTATTCTCTCCCCTATGAAAGAGATCATATCAAAGAAGAAGATATTATTGTAGAGGAGACTAGTATAATTGACATTCCTCCTAATATTCCTTTTATTGATGAAGAATTAATGATTTGTGTTCATCCCTCTTCTAAATCTTTCCAAAATCATGAAGCTACTTTGAAGAAAGATGATAATACATTTGATTATTTACTTAAAAATTTGAGAACAAATATCAAACCCAAGTTAATATTGTCAATGTTTTGGATACAAAAAATCCTAAGGCTATTGTCCATCTTCATCAGCATACCTCTTTACCTCCAAATAAACCAATCATTGTGGTAAAATAGGCTCAACAAACTAAATATCATGTGGTTTCTCACACATATAAAACATGAACTAATAGACAACCTACTCATTCAATTGTTCTTCCATCTCTTTCTACTTCTCAACCAATACTTCCTCTTTCACCTCGTCTCCCTCAAAATCTTGGAAAAGAGTATGATTTAGTAGAAACAAATTGTGCTACTCCTACCAAGATATTCCTTTGGGAGCTTCTTAAAACTTCACCTACATATCATGAACAATTACAACAAGCCTTGAGAAATGTGACTATCCCACCCCTTAGGTAAGAAAATATAACTTTTATCTTGGAATGCATGAATGCGATCAATAATAAAGCTCACATTATTTTTTTTCTCAAGATGAGTTACCTCCTAAGGAAATTAAAGATCAACATGATTCCCTTATGATTGTTGTCCTTATCAATTATAATCTTATTTGTAGAACTTTAATTGGTAATTGACATATCCTTAATGTTTGTATCACTGACTTGTTTTGATTAAGGTGAAAGAAGGTTTTGAAGGGGCCCCAAAACCCTGTACAGAATGGCCACAAAAGATATTCAAATAAGCCCAAAAAATAGAATGGATCAAGACCAAAGTGAGGTTTTTATAGCAGGCACCCACAACCTGGATGAGACAATGTATGAAACAACCTTCATACAAACCCAAACAAACTAAAAATCCAAAGCTAGGATTAGACCACACTTGACAGTTTAATCAAAAACTAGGATTTTCCTTTTCCTCCCTTCTTTTGGGAGCGTAGAGTCATATAAAAATGTAGAGAGGACTTTTTATTATGTTTACCTATAAATGGAGTCCACCCCTCCTCTACCAAAGAAGCTTTCTCCTGCTAGATAGAAGTAGGTGTGGAACCAACCACAATAGAACCAACATGAGAAGTCTGGATAGAACCAACTAGTGCCATACTTCTCAGCATCAAAAGGACCTTCCGAAATAGAACTGGCTGGAAGGAAGCTAGCAGACCCAACAACCTCTGTGAACTTTCCAACACCGATACTACTAGCAGATGTAACAGTACACCTAGAAAAACCAGAAACAACAAGAAGAACACCAACAATGGAAGTATCATTTCCAGCAAGAATAGTACCAACAGAGATACCAGAAAACTTAGAGACCCCAACAAGAACAGAACCAGGTGGAGTAACCCCAACATCAATAGAATTGCTAGTAGACATGCCAGTAGTTCCAGCAGAAGAAACACCAGCAAAAACCTCAGAACTACCAACAGATGTAAAATAAGGCTCCAAAGGAATAGTTCCATCAGGGAAAACATCCTCAGGAGCATCAGTCTCAGTTTTCTTAGAAACTGTATAATGCTATGGAGAAGCACCCTTCCACCAAGAAGCAGACTTTTTGGTCTTAGCCCTCTGTAATCCACACTGGGTAGCCAAGTGACCCATTTTAAAGCACTTCCTACATTTGAAGGGAAGCCATATGTTTCTTTTATTAAACCTAATTCTATTCCTATCTATGGCTTCGACAATATTGCTAAAAACCCTTGGGTATCATTAATTTTCCTATTAAAATAGGTCCTATTATTTTACCCACAGTTATTCATGTCATGCCCAATGATCTTAATTATAATCTTCTCTTAGGATGACCATGGATACATGCCATGTACATTATTTCTTCAACACTTCATCACAAAGTAAATTTCATCTATAACAACATATGTATACCCTTGTTGCCGATGATAAGATCCAAAATTTCTTACAAGCTAAATTTGATTCCTCTTATGTTCCCACACCATTTAAACAAAAAAATCTTCCCCCTCTAAATATACTTCTTCTCCTACAAGTTCCCTTTTAGATGATGATTTGGGATCATTAGACTTTACACCATCTTTTGTGGGTGAATGCAAAGGTCCTAATTTTAATACAATACTTTTTAGAGGGCCTAGTGTGTTCTTTTTTCCACCTAATTCTCTTCACGATTCAACTCACAATCTCCAACATAGTTTAGGATGTGTTCAAAAAAGAATTGATACTCATAAAGAACAAAAGAAAGCATTCAATCTCAAAATTCCTCCTTTGTTAACATTCCCTCCTTTACCATATAACATTTCCTCTATACCTAGCTAGAATCAAGAAATAATTTTTTGTAACCTTCTTCATGCCAAGTTTATTACTCGACCTAAATGGAAAAAGAAGGATAGTCAAAATCTTTAAAAATCTCTCATTGTTCATGTGCCATTGATATCATGACCACTCTACTAATGAATGTCAAGCCTTGCACAAAATTCAGAAACTCATTAACTATTATATCATTCACATAACATGTTGCAATAAGTTAACTTTCAATTCTTATTTCTTTAAATAACATTTAAGGTCCTATTATATTGCTCCATACTATGTGACATTTTTAGCCTATGCTTTCGAGTCTCATTGTCATGCATGGTGGTACAATTTTTAGGCGTGATCATGTTTTGTGAGTAAAATAATAGTTCTTCTTAGTTTTATTCTCGTCTCTACACTTGGGGGCAAGGGTAGTATTGATCCTCAAATTTTCACTTTAAAATGGTAATAATCCTTAGGGAAAGTCTGAGTATTATGGGACAAAAATTGGTAATACTTAGAACAATCTTTGGGGTTGAGGAGCCCACTCTCCATGAATAGGGGGAATGGAAAGAGAACAAACTGAAAAATAAAATTAACTAGAGGTGATGCACCAAATCATTTTCCTACTTCTTCAGCAAAAGATAGAATCATAACATTTGAATGGAAATATTATCCTATAAATTGACATAGTATACTTCAATCCCTTCATTGTCGAAATGAGAACATAAAGATAAGATCCTAGACATAGATCTAAATATGCATATCATTTCATGCGTGCATCTATAAAAGATGAGAAAAATAAAGCATTCATAGATACCTATCCATAAATTTACTTCTAATAACCTCACAGACATGGAACACTTTTGTATCTTAATTACTTTCAACTCGAAGAGTTAGTTTTCAACATGATCCATCACTGAAAGAAATTTTAATAAATAAATTCTAGAGTCTTATAAGATAAACTCAAATTGGCATAGATAATAATGAATACTCAAATTGGCATAGATCACCAATATATTCAATATCAACCAAAACTAAAAAGGCTTGATCGAGCACATTCAAATTATAATCAACATGAAAGTAGTCAGTAGTAAAGTCTGCAAATACCATATCCTAGAATTATACCAAAATTAAATATCCATATAGTCAAATTATCAGTCTACTTAACAACTAAAAATCCAACCTCCTAAAGAGAAAAATCACAATGCCCTATATAGCCCAAAACTTGCAACCAATAAGATTCCCTCTCAACATAAAGCCCATGTCGGTTGAACCGTCATCTAGAGAAATCATTACTTAAGGTCATTAAAGGAAATACCATGAAATGTTGTCACTTAATAAACTTGATTTTCTCAATGTGTGTCTGGGCAGAATAAAAAATTAGTAGTATAATTATTCCCCATTCTCTCCAATGAGCATTGCTCCATCCAAAAGATACTAGAACATGTGGCCACACGATGGATTTTTTGGCTAGAGAGACTCCTCATGTGTTCCTCAAAATTATGATAGCACAACACATGTCTAGAGAGGCTATAGTTCATGATAAAGAAAAGAAGATTTGTAAAGGAGAGAACACTCTGACCCGCATCAAAATAAATCTAATGTGTAAAGTGTTAGAAATAGGGAATACTGAGAGGGGGGGGGGGTGAATCAGTATTCTACAAACTTCAACTTTTGCCCAATTATGGATATAACAGATTATCTTACTACATGCATTACATAAGAAGCTAAACAGCATGCATAGCAATAAAACTAAAGAACTCATAACACATTATTTGTTCTCGAGGAAACCCTGGCCAAGGGAAAACCCCAGTGGGGATGGTACCCACAAAGATCCACTAATCAAAAGTATCTTGTAAAGGATGTTGACCCTGTTAGGAGTCTATTACATGCATATAGTGTCTCAGTCCTGATTAAGGGACTATAGGCCTTGTTAGAAGCCTCAACCCTGTTAGGAGTTAGCAATACAAAATGTGATTACCAGATGAGCCCATTGCCCAAACAAGTAATATACAATATTTACTGATTAAAAAAGTAGGTCAAGGTACATAACCTTATACTACTTGCATCAATATCTCTTTGCTGCTCTTTCACTATCACTATTACATACATTCGTTACTTCACTTCTACAATTACATCTTTACATATCTTTATACAAGTTATTAAGATTAATAACTTTCTAGTCGGCTATCATATTACAAAATATCTTTATCCAAGGGTTAACATATAGGATGTCATCCCTTTATATTTTTAAGTCATTATTTTGATAAACAAAATAATCCCTTAACTCTTTATCTATTATGTCTTCATATTTTGTCCTGTCGGCTTAACACTGTGTTTAGTAAAACTATCATAACTTCTTCCGTACATGCCATACTGACTTGCACTTTGAGATGAGTCTTCAATAGTCACCATAGACTCTATGTTCAAGTGTGCAAGCACTGAACTTACTCCAATCAACATCACAAACCAAAACTGTCATCAGTTTCACTGGTAAAAACACACTGTCTCATACTTAGACAATTTGCATTGCGCTTTGACATACTAGCTCTCTGACTTGTGCAATCTTCATGTAGATCATATGTTTCCATAATGAAAACATCTATGTAACCAAATCAGCCAAATTGCCAACATAAAGGTGGGACAATCTGTATAGATATATACAGAATTGGTGACTCTTGGAGAACTTGCCTACAAGGTTTGACACCCAAAACTTCTAGTTCCTTCAACAAAAGATGGGGAGGAGAGATCATATCAGAGCCTAGATAGGGTAGACTACAAGGGAGCCTATTCTTCTACACTTGGAAAGATGGGAAGCTAGAAGTGACATAATGCATGATACAGGGAAATATTCTCTTTGAAAGTGAAACTTCCCAAATCACCTCGCAAGTTTCTGAAAATGAATTACAGGAAGGCGAGGGGACCTAAGATTTCTTTAACCTAGATTTCTAAATTGCTATATTTTTACACAATTTTTTTATAGAAAATATTAAATTACCAAATAGTTTATTTTATTAAAAATTTAAACTAAAAAATTTACCGCAATATTCAATACATGATTAAATTTGGTTCACCTAAATTTTTTAAGTTATTATAGAAATGTAAATTAAATCGCCAACACTATATCATAATTTTTAGTTACTTTAAGGATATATCAACAATATTTAGTTGCAACCTTTGATCCAGTTGATGTAATTCCAAGCATGGGAGGAGGCATGTAATGATATGCTTGTCACGATGTGGGAATTGAATTCTTTAGAGAACCCAATGGAATCTTGAAGAGTGATGAAGTGTTTTATTGTGTTGATTATGGATGTGAAGTTTGACCTATGTTCAATACACTAGCACCCATGGCATTAGATGTCTTCTTTATTGTGGTGTGAGTGCTATTATGTGAGGTCGTGTTGGGTATAACACTAAGGATTTTTTGGATTTATTCATTTGTCAATTGAAATGTTTGTTGTGATGTTGGTGTGGGTAATGATGTATAAGGTTCGAGCATAATAGAGGAACTCCTCATACCTTTATCTCTTTAGATACAAAAAAAAAGTGAGAGTTTGTAATTTACCATTATCGAAAGAAAAAAAAAACTAAAAAATTTACCACAATATTCAATACATGATTAAATTCGGTTCACCTAAATTTTTTAAGTTATTATAGAAATGTAAATTAAATCGCCAACACTATATCATAATTTTTAGTTACTTTAAGGATATATCAACAATATTTAGTTGCAACCTTTGATCTAGTTGATGTAAGTCCAAGCATGGGAGGAGGCATGTAATGGTATGCTTTTCACGATGCAGGAATTGAATTCTTTAGAGAATCCAACATAATCTTGAAGAGTGATGAGGTGTTTTATTGTGTTGATTGTGGATGTGAAGTTTGACCTATGTTCAATACACTAGCGCCCATGGCATTAGATGTCTTCTTCATTGTGGTGTGAGTGCTATTATGTGAGGTCATGTTGGGTATAGCACTAAGGATTTGTTGGATTTATTCATTTGTCTATTGAAATGTTTGTTGTGATCTTGGTGTGGGTAATGATGTAGAAGGCCCACTAGAAGTGGGCTTGCCTTTGTCTTGTGATGATTTTTTGTTGATTATTGAGACTGTAGCCATATTGATATGTAGACTGTAACCTTGTTGACATTTTTGTACAGAAATGAATCATAAAAAACCATAGGGAATTTGAATCCATAATGAACTATGTTTGTAAAAATCTTGGATTTGTTGGCTCTAATCACTATCTCCATCTTATACAAATTATATGGGTCTTTGAGAAATTATTGACTTGTGGAGTAATGTCAGTTTGATCAGGTTGGTCAACAAATTCAACCTCTTCTTTTGTTTGAGTGGTGATGTCTATGGTGGGCACCTCGGTGCTCCCTAGGAATTTGACAATGAAGTTGCAAACTTTGTTGTTAAATATCAGCATGTCATATCTCTCAGCTTGTTGGGCATAAATTTGGGTTTCTTTCATAACACGTTGTTGGTTCCTAATGGTTCTATCATCTCCTTTCTTCTCTCTATAAGAAAGTGGGAGTTGAATTTTGATTTTCTTATATTTTATGAGAATTGAGATGACCTAGAGAAATTAGATTTTGGGTGATCACATTGACTGATTTTGCAAAATGGTTTTGTAGACCCTTAAGAGACATAAAATGTTGAATTTTGATGGGATCTAGAAGCTCACTATTTTCAAGAGGAGACATCAATTCTTAGACACAAATGTGGATCTACAAAGATGTTGATCTTAGGTTGGAGACACCTCTATAGATTTTAATGCAATTTTACACCCAGAATCTAGAGACACGGATACGTTAGTCTATTAGAGAAGACATTGATCTGTGCAAATGTCGATTTAGAATAAAGGTAAAAATCATATTTTTTTATTGATTTTGACTAATTTGTGTAACTTTGTTCAATGGAAAGAAATCATTTCAACATGCATAAAAGGCATTGACTACGCTAAGTATACCTTGACTCAAATTTGGAACATTCAATTTTTTGAACAAATGTCTTAAAATAGTCCTATAAGGGAAAAATAGACCTTGCAGGAGACAAGCAATTGTGTGATTTTGAAAAGATGATATAACTTTAAAACTTCATTTGTGTATATTCAAAATGGCCTTTTCAAGTCATTTTATGTTTATACTTGGTCAAACAAATAAACAAAGACAATTCAAGCACTTGTTACCTTAGGGAATCAGCTTCAGATGAAACATTATAGGCCCATTGCATGGTAGTCCTTCATCTCACACAACCATGTCAACCCCTAGGGGGCGCCCATATTTTTTCCTTTCTATAGGTATGTTTTCCATGCTACGAAGGTCTCTTTCACAACACAATACCCTTGGAGACATATGATGAGAGTTTTGGGGGGAGATTCTTCCCTCCCCTTGTACTACGATAAATTATTATTTGAAGGTGAACCAGGTAGGATTCTATTTTAACAACTTTTAGTAAGATTCATGGCATCCCCCAATCAGTTTGTACACATGTGAGACACTTAAGTCTCTAGTGGACTACGTCATATCCTTAGGGATATTCACCTAATCTAAACTATCATCCATACACTATGCCTAAACTTGGAAGAATAAGATGAGTTTTTTCAACATCTTATTTCTATACCGGCAGGGATGTTTACCGGTTTGAGGTCATCCTCTAAAGGGGAAATACTCCCTCTAGATAGGCATCTATAGGAAAAAGTATAAGAAATATTTCTCTTCATTCTAGATCTGTGAAGAAGAGAGGAGAGGATACGACTATATTTTATCTTTGTATCACTTAGATTAATGGGTTTTAACATAAACAACTCGAATTATATTTTTTTAGAAAAAATTTCCAAACACATCAAACATGGGATTTTTTCTAAATTGAACTCTAATTAGAGAAACTAAATTCAACTATTTTATCATAAGAAACAACCCATAAAGATTTGAAAATGATTAATGCATTCAACGTTAATTCCACAAAGCAAGACAGTATGATTGTTCATCCAATTAACATGTGTTCCAAGAGATGTGATGGTTCATTCTTTTAAGGCATTCATTCCAAGGAAAATGTGTTTTTTAATCATGTTACCATGCATTCAAAGGAGTGTGTAGGTTCATTTTCCTTAAGCATACATTCTTGGTGCAAGGAGGGACATGAATAGCCAGGGCCAAGGGCACACCTAACTATCCAACCACCTTGCAGAGTAAACTCAACAGAAGAAACAACATAGAGAACAACACCAAGGAGAGAAGGAACCAAAAAAACTTTATTGATTCATCCAAATTTCTGCATACATGCCCGGTTGTGAGGCCTTCTGAGTTATGACCAACAAGATCTATCAATATATATCTATCTCACTACCTCTTTTAACTTCTTCTACTTACTAATCTGACTGACTCCTAAATACATCTAAACATCCTTATTTATACTTGCCAAAATGGCTTATAAAAGATTCTAGATCATTATATAATAGAAAGTCAACCACAAAATGGTCTGCACACATTCCAAGACAAGATCCCAATTATTAAATTTGTGACCTAAGTTAAATACGTAGGTCGGCTCCAACTAAGAGCCAAACATAGACAAACTTGGTCAAAGAAGAACCGAGCATCAACAAATAATAGGTTCACTTGGCATAGGAAGGAACCCTTGGCCAACACTGGATAGCTCGACAAATATAGGAGCTCAGCCAACACTACACTACTCAGCACATAGGAATGCTCAGAAAAGACTGCAACTCAGCATTTAGAATATAACTTGGCACTTACTAGCAAAATGAGTAGGATAGCAAGGCAACCCTAGATGCTCCTGTATCAGACAACTAAGGTTGAAATAAATGATTCTCTTGAATCATTGAGATGTCACAACCCAAGCTGAATCCAACTCAGATCAAGAAATCCAAGTAGCATCTTCAATTGGTCTATTCTTTCACTTCACCAAATAGTCATAGTAATCCTTTCCTCTTGTGCTTTTATTAATCCTCTGATCCAATATTTGTTCAACCTCTTCAACCTACTTCTTAGGATAATCATCTAGTACAACAACTTCATCATCTGACTCATGAGACTTATGCAAATCAATAATATTGAATATAGGAGATATATCCATGTCATCATGTAACTCAACTTCATAAGCATTACCATTGTCAAACTTCCTCAAAATTCTACAAGGACCAAACTTCTTCATTTTTAGCTTATTGTATGTTCCAATAGGAAATATGCCCTTCTTCAAATGAACCATCACCTCATCACCAATTTCAAAAACATGAAGTCTCCTAGACTTATCGACATTTTCCTTATACTTCTGATTACTTTGTTCCAACTTCAACTTCACCTCCTCATGTAAAGACTTCATAAAATCAGAAAATACTTCCCCTTCATCACTTCTTTTTTCTTCACCAACAATACCCTCAAATCTGATACTCTTCTAGGCTATATTCTAGTAACAATCTCAAAAGGTGTTTTTTTTTTAACTCCTATTCATAGAATTATTATATGAATACTTAGCTTGTTCCAATACCATATCCCAATTACTCGGCTTATCTCCAACTAAACATCTCAAAAAATTAACCAAGCTTCTGTTCACAAACTTTGTCTGTCCATCTTTCTATGGATGGAATGTAGAACTAAACCTCAACTCAGTATCCATCTTCCACAAAGTCCTCCAAACATAACCAACAAATCTATTATCTTGGTCAGAGATAACACTTCTTGGTAATCCATGCAATCTAACAATCTTTTTAAAGAAAATCTTAACAACATGCATTGCATCTAATGTCTTCTTACATGGTATAAAATGTGTCATCTTAGAAAATCTATCCAAAAAAATATATATGAAATCATACCCTCTTGTTGTCTTAGGTAATCCAAGAACAAAATCCATATTGATGTCACTCCAAGGTTTCTCTGGAACATAAATAGGTGTATACAATCTAGTATTCTGATTTACTCTTTTTGCAATGTGACAAATTCCACAACTCCTTACAAACTTCTGAACATCCTTATACATATGTGGCCAATAATACATTTCCTTAAGTAAACTCAATGTCTTATCAATTCCAAAATGTCCAGCCAAACCACCACAATGCTTTTCCTTAATCAAATTAATTCTCATGGAACTTCTTGGTATACATAACTAAATTCCTTTAAACAACATACCTTCTTGAATGAAAAATTCCTCACACTTACTTGGTTGTTCTAACAAATTTGGTTCTTTGCACTCTCTCCACACCTTAAAAAAATTGGGGTCAGTATCATACAAATCCTTCATCTCATCAAAACCAAGAACTGTAACTTTCATCTTGGTCAACAAAGAACGTCTTCTACTCAGTGTATCTACAACTCAATTAGTAACTCCACTCTTATGCTTAATCACAAATGTGAAACTCTGTAAATATTCAACCCACTTCATATGCCTTTGATTCAACTTATGTTGGCTTACCAAATACTACAAAGCTTTATGATCAGCATACAACACAAACTCCTTAGGAATCAAATAATGTCTCCACTTTTTCAAAGCTTGAACAATAGCATAAAACTCTTGATCATACACAAAATACTTCCATTTTACATCATTCAACTTCTCACTAAAGAAAGAAATAGGTTTACCTTCTTGACTCAACACAACTCCTATTGTACTACCACTTTCATCACACTCAACTTCAAATACCTTATTGAAATCAGGCAAAGCTAACATAGGTAACTTGAAAAACTTTTGTTTCAAAGTCTCAAAACTTTTATCAGCTCCATGTGTCCACTTAAAATCCTTTTTATCTCCTTTCATAGTCTCAGTCATAGCATTACAAACAAAACTAAAATTCTTAATGAACTTTCTGTAAAAACTAGCCAAACCATGAAATGATCTTACCTCGCCCACATTCTCAAGTGTAGGCCACTCCAAAATTTCTTAAACCTTCTCAGGATCCATTTTCAAACCATCAACTAAAATAAAAAATCCTAAATACACAATCTCTTCTTGCATAAAGGAACACTTCTTCAAATTAATCAGCAACTTATCCTCTTTCAATCTTTGCAACACTTGTCATATATGCTTAAGGTGTTCTTCCTTAGTCCTACTAAATATCAGTATATCATCCAAATAAACAATCACAAACTTACCCAAAAATCTCTTGAGAACCTCATTAATCAACCTCATGAAAGTAATAGGTGCATTAGTTAAACCAAAAGGCATAACCAACCACTCATAAAAATTGTCTTTTGTCTTGAAAGTAGTCTTCCATCCATCACCTTCTCTAATTTTGATCTAATGACAACCACTTTTAAAATCAATCTTGGTAAAATACTTTTCTCCACTCAAACAATCCATTATGTCATCCATCCTTGGCATAGGAAACCTATACTTCACTGTTATCTTGTTGATAGCTCTGGAATCAGTACACATTCTCCATTCTCCATTCTTCTTAGGTGCTAGCATGGCAGGTACAACACATGGAGTCAACATTTATCTGATCAAACCTTTCCGCAAAAACTCTTGCACTTGTCTTTTAAGTTCTTCATTCTCAATATGTGTCAATCCATATGGTTCTTTATTAAAAAAAATAGCTCCAGGAATTAGATCCATACAATGACTTATACTTCTTACTAGTGGTAAACCATCAGGAATATCCTCTGCGACAATCTCCTTGTACTCATTCAACAAGTTTTTAATTTCTACTGGTACTCGGTCTCTATTGTCTTTTGTTGCTCGATCATTACTATTTTCTATCACTTGGCCATTACTACCACAACTAAGCCTCTTAGGAATTATAGCAAAACAAACTTGGTTCTTCTTCATGTCTTTTTCAAATTGTTTTCCATTAACCATGCAAATTTTCATAGTAGTACAGTTTATCGCATCTAGAACCTCAATCAAAGTTTACAATGTTTTCTTTCTCCCATTTATCCAAAGAGTATGTTGATTCAATCTACCATCATGCACAACATATCTATCATACTGCCAAGGTCTACCCAACAAAATATGACAACAATCCATAGGCATAATATCACACAAAACTTCATCAAAGTAATGTCCAATCTTGAATTTCACAATACATTTCTCACTTACCAAAAATTTATGCTCATCCTTGATCCATGAAACATGATAGGGTTTAAGGTGTCTCAACCTCTAAAATTTCAACTTTTAAACTAGCTCCTCTGATGCCAAATTCGCTGAACTGCCACTATCAACAATCACTTTGCAACATTTTCCTACCATCTTGCATCTGGTCTTGAAAAGACTTCTCCTCAGGATAGGTTCTTCATCAACTTTTTTATTACACAAAGTTCTTATCATCATATTTTCTCCATCTTTAGGCTTACTTGATGAACCCTCAAGACCCTCTTGTACCATAGCATTCTTATGACTTTGTTCATTTCTATTAGAGTGTCTACACTCAAAATATCTATGCCCTTCTTTGCCACATCTAAAATAATTACCGCTAAAACCACCTCTAGAATAAGAATTGCCTCTTCCTCGGTAAGAACTAGTACCTCCTCAGTAAGAACTACCACCTTTCCACTCGGTCTTACTTTTATCTTCAATTTTCCACTCATATTTTCTCTTATCTTGCACAGGATTATTAGATCTGCCACCTTCACCATAGGATCTACCTCTGCCTCTTTGGAATCTACCACCTCTACCTCTCTGTCTTTGTTCATGCTTCTTTTTCAATATCTCCTCAGCTTTCAAGGCATATTGATATGCTTCTTCCACACTATCCAATTTCACAAAACTTATTTCATCTTGAATTCTAGATCTTAATCCATTTAGGTACCTTGCAACTTTATCAACCTCATCATCCACATGTCTAGATCCAATGTCCAATCTATAGAATTCCTCAATGTATTCCTTCATAGTCATGTCCCTTTGTCTAAGGTTTTGCATCTTCCTCAATAAAATAACTTGGTAATCATCAAGGAGGAACTTCTTCTTCACCTTGTTCACCATTTTCAACCAAGTTCTGATCTTTTCCTTTCCTCTTCTTTTTCTATCAGTTTGCAAATGATCCCACCATAGTGAGACATGACCTTTCAACCTAGTGACTACAATTTTCACATTCCTATTCTCAGGAGTGATTTCAAACTCAAAGAACTTTTCCATATCATATATCCAATCCAACACAACATTTTTATCTAACTTGCCATCATAAGGAATAACTTCAACAATGGGCTTTGAATGTTCCCTAGTCAATACTCTCAACAATCTTTCCCCATCTTCATCTTCCTCAGGTTTTAGATTAGGGTTTGGTTCTTTTGCTTCATCATCACTTACATCATCAAGATGTGTTTCTCTCCTCTGGGTTATCTCCACAACATCTAATCTGGCTGAAATTTGTCTTAACATGTCCATTATGGCATTATCAACATTTCCTCTACCTCAAACCATCTTGAAAAATAGGTTCCTACAAGATCATAACCCTCTGTAAGTTATAGATCAAATCCATGGATCTTCTACCCTACAACCAAATCCAACTTAGGGTTCTACGTGATCCAATATCCTCAAGGATGAACCTCAAGATATGATACCACCCAACAAAAGGAGGGGATCTGAATCGCTAGAGCCAAGGGCACACTTAATTATCCAACCACCTAGCAGAGTAAACTCAATGGAAGCAAAAAAATAAAGAACAACACCAAGGAGAGAAGGAACAACAAACACTTTATTGATTCATCCAAATTTATGAGTCTTGACTACATCTAAACTTCCTTATTTATACTTGCCAAAATGGCTTACAGAAGATTCTAGATCATTACATAATAGAAGGTCAACCACAAAATAGTATGCACACATCCCAAGACAAGATCCCAATCATTAAATTTATGACCTAAATTAAATACACAAGTCAGCTCCAACTAAGAACCAAACACAAACAAACTCAGTCAAAGAACCGAGCATCAAAAAATAACAAGTTCACTCAGCACGGGAAGGAATGCTTGGCTGACACTGATAGCTCAACACATATAGGAGCTCGGTCAACACTGGACAACTCGAAACATAGGAATGCTCGACAAAGACTGCAACTTAGCATTTACTAGTAGAATGAACAAAATGAGTACGATAGCAAGGCAACCCTGGATTCTCTTGCATCAATTCCAAAGACAAGTATTTAAGAATGCAAGTTCTTTCCAAAAAAAATAATCAAACACTTCTCCAAGGAACCTATAAAAGAGTTAGTAGTTTTATGCTCTCAGCCTTAGACAATCAAATAAATATGAAAACACTAGCTCAAAAATTAGGCAAACATGATAAAACTCATGAAATTTTGCAAATGGTGGAGATGCCAATGTACAGACGTAGACACCAATCTGTAGAAATGTTGATTGCCACAGACATTAGTCTAATGAAAATAGAAGAAAAATCCAAATTTAAACACGTGTTATATATACTTGTACCTACCAAGAAGAGAAGATGATAATTTTAGAGTGTAGACATTACATGAAAATCTGTGGAGACATGGATCTACAAAATAAAGTATTAAATCTATGGTTAGGAAAAAAATCAAAATTTTGACAGCATTTTGTTTCATAAAAATCAATGAATGTCAAAAAAAAAATGTAAAATGTCATAAAAACCACAAAAAATACTTAGAAATCCCCTTTTAAAATATTTAAAGAAAAGATGGAGGTTGCAGGTCGTAGGTGACAATCTGTGTAAATATTGATCTTTGTAGACAATAGTTGTTAGGTGGAGACGCCTCTGTGTAAAGAAGAGACATCGATGCATGATCTAGGCCTACAAAACATGGAAATTAGGAAAGAGTTTTGAGTTTTTTAGAGATGTGGGTCCCACTGAGCATACCAAAATGTACGTGCCAAAACCTAACATGTGGAACATGCGTAAATAAGAAAATGTTAGTAAAAAAAAATGCATACACATAAAGATTTATAAACAAAACCTCTGATGAGCTAAAATGAGTGCACCCATTGAACTCATTTGATTTTCTCTTTGGAGATAATGTGGGTGTGCTCTCCAAAGACAATATGTGATCCCCAAATGCAAGCTTGAAGGTGGATGAAGCTACAATGTGCTAATGGAGACCAAGAACTTGCAAACTAGTACGAGGAACTAGTTGCAAACCAAGATCAAGATGAGAATGAATCCACGAGATAAATGATAGTAAGATGATTTTTAGGATATAAAATGCAAGCTATACTAACATGATTCAAGGTTAAACTAACACGATATCAAGATTCAAAAAATATATATGAAACTAACATGTAATCTCTAAAATGATCAAATGATTCTAATATAAAACTAACATGATAACAACGCATAAACTAGATGGATGGAATGCTCTTGGCAAGGCTCCTATTTATACATTTTTGGAGCAAGTATGATGGCTTGGATGAGGTGGAACCTATGTGGAATATACATAGGAGACACATAGGAGATACATGGGCTAAAGGAAAATAAATGCAAAAGTCAACCTTGCTCACACATGTGTCAGAAACATGAGACAAGATGGGAATTTAAGATTGAAAGGCTCAAGATCTCTCACACATGTGTGAGAAACATTGGGGACAAGGAGAGTTTAAGGAAGTTTGGTGGCTTCCTTGGCATGATTTTCTCACACGTGTGAGAAAATCATTAAACACTAATAGGATAGGAATCCTAAAATTAGCCTAATTAATCAAGATTAATTAGTGAGTAGGCTTAGTGGGATGATAGTGATGGTGGTAGACTAGGTTTTAGGATTTAAATTAAGTTAATTTAAATCAAGGTTAAAAAAAAAGTGGGATAAATGAGGGGGCTAAATAAATTAGAAATTTATTTGAAGAGGAATTATGGAGAAATATATGTTAAATAAAATTTAACCCATTAAAGGGGAGTATTCAAATAAAATTTAAATACACTAGGATAATGAACTTATTTAATCAAATAAATTTAATTAAATAGATAGATGAATATAAAAAGTATAATTAATTAATTAAAATTAACTATAGTGTTATAGGGAATATTAATTTAATTAAATTCATCTAATATAGGGTGCTACTTCGACATTTTTAGATGTCTACAACTACATTTTGTTAGGAATGAGAACACTGAGAGGGGGGGAGGGGGGGGGTGAATCAGTGTTCTATACAATTACTTTTTGATACTTGAAACTTAACTCAATAACTTAAATGCAGAATTGAATATTAAAGCATGTAAAGTAATCAACATGTAACACATAACACCAGATATGATTACAGGGAAACCTTGGCCAAAGGAAAAACCCTGGTGGGAATTAATACCCACTAATAATTGTACTTGTGTATTATGAACCTGTTAATGTTCCTTAGCCCTGTTAGGAGCTATCATTACAATGCTTAAGTATAATGACCTTGTCAAGGGTCAGACCCTGTTAGGATTCTTTTACAATTAACCCTATTAGGGGTGAGGACACATTGTCCTAGAGCTCACTGCTCAAGTGGTGAGGACTACAACCTTCTGAGTATTAGATATACACTATCTTCAAGGTGAACTGTTGTTGTGACACTTCTTGTATGATCAGTTCCTTTTGTGTACTAATGCTTTAGCCTCTTGTAAAGCTATACAACATTCTAACTGCTCTTCACATACTTTTTCTATGCTTCTATCAACTCTCTATCTCATGCCATGCTCAAATATAAAGCCGCATGTCTTATTTATATGTGTAAACAAAACTTATTCACTAAGTCAGCCTATAACTAATTACATACAATGCTTCCAAATGAATTGGCTCAAGCGTGTTTACATAAAATGATATTAACATGTTTACAACACAAATACAATAGGCGCATAGCCTTTACAAAACAATATTATAACCACTAACCAAAATACTAATAGTCGACTGCATATTCTGTTTTGCTCTGTCGCGTCACTGTCTGTGTCACTTCAACTTGTTGTATCTTCATCATACTAAATCATCTGATCATGCACTCTTAACCATAGTTAAATAACATAACCAAAAGCTTAGCTTCTAGGGCGCATACCGAAACTCATTCATACACATGTACATTGATGCTTTGTTCATCTGGTGCTTCACTGACTGTCCAGTATTCCATACTTAGTCATTTTCTGATCTTCTAAGTTATGCGCTGACTCCAAAACTTCATATGACTTTGTTGCCATAATGACAAAACTAAATCATAGTCATATACAATAGTATGGTCAACTTTCCAACAATCTCCCCCTTTTTCATTAATGGCAACAAAGAAATGTGGCGAAGTTACTAATTGTATCTTACACAAACACTTTCTAACATATATTCTATCTTATATCTCCCTTCTTCTATATACTCTATTCCCCTTTACATCGTATACATAGCTCCATATTCTCCCTTCTACTATATACTATACTCCCCCTTTGACATTAATGACAAAGGTGCTCAAAAAAATTACAACTCCAAGTACTTACACTGAGAGTACATCCGGATATGCAATCTGAAGGTTTGCAATTTCTTACTACCAAAATGCCTTTAGTGCATCTACAGTCTGAAGATGGGCACACAAAGCATAAATCAACTTCTCCATCTTTTTCAAATCTGTACATGGGCCTTGGTCATATGTCACAATAGTGGCATCTATCTCCTTGATGTTCTGATTTAGCACATCCAATGAGGGTGCAAGAGCATTTCTTAGCTGAGTTTGCCTTGCCCTTATCTTAGCCATTTATTTTTCTATTTTCTCTATTTTGTCTAACTATCCCTGATAGACATTATTGCACATATTTACATCTTGTGAGGGATCTAGCACTGATTTACTCATAGTTTTCATCATAGTTTTAGCTTCTTGGATCTTCTTGGAAAGGTCTGCAGTAAGCTTATCTTTATTCATATAGTCTGCTATTATCTTTCTTCCCTTAGCTACAAAATCTTTCAACAACATTTGACCAACTTTTAGAGAGCTAAGATCAAGTGTGAAGTTACCTATCAATTCACTTAGCCTCTTCTTAAGATATTTCTCTTCTGCAACTTTGGATGCAGATTATTCTAGGCTAGAGAAGTTTTCTTTGAAACTTGTCATGATGGTGCTGACATCATCTACTGAATGAACACTTATCAATTTCTTATTCTTAGGAAATAAGCTTTTCAGGATGTTGAGTGATTCAACAAAAAATGGGTTCCTCATTACTTGTTTCTCCTTGGCCTTCTCCATTTCTAGCACACTGATCTTAATCAGGTCTTCTTCTCCCCATGAATCTAAGCTTGTTGTGTCAGGGGTCAAACTTGACAACAATGATATTGAGGGCTTAGGGGTAAGGAGTGAACTTTGACTAACATCCATTATCTCAGTCTTTACAATCACATGTTCATATTTCTTCTCTTCATCCTCTTTCTCCTTTTCTTTTTCTTTCTCCTCTTCTTCTTCATGTCCTATTAGATCCTCAAATTGAATTTCCTCTTGCTGCTTAGGTGAATTATCACCGCATAGTATCTCAGCCTCTTTTGTGCTTACAAAGGCTTCCTCAAACTTGTCTAAGTCTTTATCTATGGCCACCATTGATATGTCCACATTATCAATCATAATTGTATCATCTTTTGTTCCAGGCATGGGTGCAGACTCCATTGCATCAGTAGACATTGTCACTGTGGGTGTTGTATCCTACGGACTTGTTATAGGTACATTAGGGACCTCAGTTGCTTTTAATTTCTCAATAGGAACTTGGATTGCAGGCATGGATGATGGATGCATGTGTTGTTCAAAAAACACCTTCTCAAATCCTTTTTCAATCTCCTTTGAAACTAACTCATAATCCTTGTTCATGATCTGCAAGGTTCTTAGCTTGGTTCTAAGGAGAGGTTTCACCAATTCTAGCAATAGTGTTTTCTCCTTAGCTGAACATACTGGAATATTATCATCTAAGGTCTTTTCCCTTATTCTAAAGTCTTCTTCTATTGCTTTTTTCTTCAATGAATCAAGTATGTTCCATACTTGGTCAGGAATCATTGTCTTAAGTTCCAAGACTGTCTTCTTGAACTTAATCATATGTCTGATTATCATGCTATGGATCTCATATTTGTATATCTCATGATATTTATAATAAAACTTAGCAATTTGATCAATCCTTCCTTCATCTACCACTCTTGTTCTCAACACTTCTAGATTTGGTAGGAATCCTACCTCAGGAGGTGGTTGAATATTTTTGCCTCTGCTTCTTGTGGATCTAGCTAAGGGATGACTTGTGAGAGTTTGCTTCTTTCTCTTAGGTATCTTGCTTGTCTCAGGAGATGCTTCAGTGGAATCCAGATCAATAGTAGGAGTGGGCGCATGAGTGTTTTCTTCCATTTTCATCTTCTTCTCCTTAGGGTCATCAGTCTTCTCTATTTTAACTTCAGAAGAGGGTGCACTCTCAAGTTGCATGGCAATCTTGGCTTCCCTTGCCTTATCTAGGTCATCTTGAGTGACACCATGAATCTTCAGTATCTCAGAGGTGATCTTTGATGCTTTCCTCTTGGTTACTTCACTGTACAGTAATGAATCTACTTGTCTTATTTTCTCCTCATAGGTTCCCCATCTTGTCTCATTAGGATCCTTGGACGTTGATAGTAGAACTTGTGCATATGCTTCCAAAACCTATTCCTCCACTTCATAACTAAGTGGATGAATCCACTTAGTTATAGGTTCCACTGCTTCCATGCATGTGATGTTTGTCTCTACCATGAAGAAAATACTATCCTTATACTTCTCCACAATACTCTCAGGTATCCTATACCACCTCTGCATCTTTATTCTAAATTTTTTGATTTCCAATTCCATGAAATCTTTCAAGGAACTCTCAGATGATGCCTTGAATGAAATTTGAGGCATTGTAGGCAGGCTCCTATCTAGATAAATATCTAATACTTTTCCAACTATATGGAAGTACATATAGATTATCAGTGATCCAAACCTGAATATCTTTCTCTTGTCATGCTTGATAGCCCTTAATTTATCAATCAATTGTGCACGCAAGATCTCACACATGTTGAATTCACCATTTTCCTTCACTATTCTGATAGCTGCCAAAATAGTGGCTGCGGACACACTGTTTACCCTGTTTGCATGCTGGAATCTATATCCAAGTATCATGGACATGAGCTTGATATCTTTTTCTTCAATTGGCTCAATTTTCATCCTACGCTTATCACTCTAGGATTTGCAGGCTTGTTCTACTTGTTTTCTTACATCCTTGCCACTTGGAAGAATGGGGCTAGTGTTGGGTAGTCATGTCATCTCATAAATGAGATCAGTGGTTATTCTAACTAGGACTTCTCCTATCTAGAACAAGCCATAATGTATTCTTCTCAACAAAATCTTGATCCATTCAGATTCATAAAATTCATATGCAGTCGCATACTCTATGATAGGGCTGTTTTCTAAGTGCGTGAACTCATCACTGAATTGTTTGTCTAGATTCATCATGGTTTCCATGTGCGACTTGATTCTATCCAATCCTAATGGTTCCTTTTTACATTAGATATATGCGCGTATATCCTCTACATGCATTACTCTCATTGGGGTTTTAGAAAATACTCCTTCCAAATTATCTAGGATAGACTTGAATGGATGCTTCTTAAATATGTACCTCTTTCTTTCAGCAACATCAAACACAACTAGAGTAGCCATAACTTACTTGTTTAATAACTTCAAATAAGTTTTCAAGGGTTTCTAAATTGTCGTGATCGAACTAGGGCTTTGCAACAAACTTAACTTCCTTTCACTGATGAAATCAACTACAATTTTCCAACACAAATTGCTTTGATCTCTTGTTCTCTCCAAAGGCTCAAACTCAAATGCAAATGTGTGAATAAAGGATCTTCAGTGACTTTAAAACAAATTTCTACCATTAATTCTTACCGTGTAAACACAGAATCCCACAGAGAATTCCAATCTTTTCTTTTTCTATCAATTAGGCAGTGCACTCTTGCATGCTGCATCAAATAGTCTCCAAACAGTTATATCCAAAGGCGCATACTCTGAAGTTGAGTATGCCAACCATGCAGGGGTCTAGAGCTAATCTAGCTCCCCCTATGACCATGACAGTCATTCATCTAGAAGTAGAGGGTGCATCCATTGTGGATGCATCCAATACATACTCATCAACCTTATCCTTCTTTGCATCTGTCCAAATTAAGCTCTCATCTTCTATAGCTTTCACAAACTTGACTTCTCCAGATTCATCCAGAATTGATCCTTGAGACTTATTAGGTCTTTCTTGTCTTTTTGCTTTTGATCTGCAAAACTTAGAGATGTGTCCAACCTTGTTACAAGTGTGACAAATAACTGGAGGCCTTATATTCCTTGGTGCATTGATGTGAATTACCAATTTGCATTTTCTAGCTGTATGACCATTATAATTACATATCTAACATGTAATGTTTTGTGGACTTCTTACATTCTACTATGGATGACATCTCTAATTTTGCTGAGTTTGACTTCTTTGATTTGATCTACAATTCATAGCTCTATGACCAAACTTATTACATGAATAACAGTAACCATTGAAAGGTCTTACCTCTTTACAATCTCTTGATATGTGACCATGCTTGTTATAGGAATAACAAGTTTTGTTTACTGGCTTGTGCTCATCTTTAGGTGGTTCTGCTTTAGCTTAGTATGATCTTTAGTCTTCTTGGCTTCTATAGTTTCTTCTGGTGCTTTCATTCTTCCTCGCATATCATTGATTTGATTTTGTGCTTCATTGAATCTAATACTAGAGGTATCTCCTTTAATCTTATGTGCATACAAATGTGACTCTATTAGATCTTTTCTTGTGTGCAATTTGTTAATATGATTCTTTGCTTCAGTGAATTCAGATTCCACTTTCTTTTTTATGTTCTCTAACTCCAAGATTTTCATGTTTTCTTGCCTTAGTTCTTCATCCAAATGCTTGTTTTCTTTGATTTGTTCTTCATAGGCTTCTTGATTGTTAAGTAGCTTTTCACCCAACTCTTCAATCTAATCCTTTAGAGATGTGTTTTCCTCATTTAGATTTTTGACCATTTTCCCTAAATCGTTGTTTGAACAATCCTTCAAATCTTTTCTCAGTTTCTTGATGAATAATTGAGAACCACTAACCTTTAATTTTAGTTCTTCAATTTCTTTTTCAGATCTATCAAGGTCTTCAAGAGCTGCTTCAAGATTCTTCTTCAGATGTTTCATTTCTTCCGAACCCTTGATCTCCTCAAGTGGTTAAACTTGTCTTCAGAGGACCAAATCTCTGATACCAGTTGTTAGGAATGGGAATACTAAGGGGGGGGGGGGGTGAATCAGTGCTCTATACAATTACTTTCTGATACTTGAAACTTAACTCAATAACTTAAATACAGAACTGAATATTAAAGCATGTAAAGTAATCAACACATAACACATAACACTAGATATGATTATGGGGAAACCTTATCCAAAGGAAAAAAACCCAGTGGGAATTAATACCCACTAATAATTGTACTTTTCTATTATGAACCTAGTAATGTTCCTTAGCCCTATTAGGAGCTATCATTACAATGGTTAAGTACAATGACCTTGTCAAGGGTCGGACCCTGTTAGGAGTCTTTTACAATTAACCCTATTAGGGGTGAGGACACACTGTCCTAGAGCTCACTGCTCAAGTGGTGAAGGCTACAACCTTCTGAGTATCAGATATACACTATATCTGCAAGGTGAACTATTGTTGTGACACTGCTTGTCTGATCAGTTCCTTTTGTGCACTGATTATTTAGCCTCTTGTAAATCTCTACAACATTCTAACTACTCTTCGCATACTTCTTCTCTGCTTCAATCAACTCTCTATCTCATGCCATGCTCAAATACAAAGGCGCATGTCTTATTTATATGCGCAAACAAAACTTATTCACTAAGTTGACGTATAACTAATTACATACAATGCTTCCAAATGAATTGGCTCAAGCGTGTTTACATACAATGATATTAACATGTTTACAACACAAATACAATACGTGCATAGCCTTTACAAAACAATATTATAACCACTAACCAAAATACTTACAGTCGGCTGCATACTCTGTTATGCTTTGTCGCTTCACTATCTATGTCACTTCAACTTGTTGTATCTTCATCATACTAACTCATCTGATCATGTGCTCTTAACCATAATTAAATAACATAATCAAAAGCTTATCTTTCAGGGCGTATACCCAAACTCAGTCATATGCACGTGTGCTGATGCTCTGTTCATCTGGTGCTTCACTGATTGTCCTATCTTCCATACTTAGTCATTTTATGATCTTCTAAGTTATGAGTTGACTCCAAAAATTCATATGACTTTGTTTCCATAATGACAACACTAAATCATAGTCATATACAATAGTATGGTCAACTTGCCAACACATTTATGAGTTGATGAAGTGACCAATCAATTGTCGTGCTCCCACAAACTTGCACACATGAAGACAAAGGAAAATGCGGGGTGGTTTTTCAAAGAATTTCTTTAGTCATATCATTTCTTTGGTGTTTCTACCTCCACAAAAAATAATATAGAAATGATAAATTAGTAATAGATAACCATATGGAAAGGATATAAAAATAATGGTAATGCAAGAAGTAGATAAGAAACATGATTTGCTATCAAGAACACAGGTGAAGTGACTCCCCTCAATGAGATGGAAGCTGAGTGATAAACAAGATTGAGCCAATGTGCTATAATCTATTCCCAATGCAATAGAAAGCTCAAGAATGTGATGATCAAAAACCAAAATAAAGTGGAAGGGTTGTGTGTATGAAAAATACTAAGAGAGAATGACCAAGAAGTGTTTTGAACATGTGAAGAATTCCAAATGAAGCTATAAAATGTGGTTATAATGGAGAAATTAAAATCTAGGTGTCGGTGGGCAGTGGATTCAAGTGTTGCAACTATAGGGTGGATGTTTGTAATGATGAAATGACAGTGTACATGTTTTCAAATTCACAAATGAGTGCACATTGCATAGACATCTCCATGGCATGCATGTGTCTAATGCCATCCAAGTCATGTAGTCAAGAATCTAAATGGGTGATGAAAAAGTAGGGTGAGTGATCATAGATTGATGATGTGGAATTTGTGTCTTAGGTTAAGGTAGGGGCATTACAGAATGGACAATACACTAGGGTGTTTTTTGATATTATAGAACCCTAACAATTTTGGGCTCATAGTGATATAGTGGCTTCATGTTTCAATTAAAATATTCTTAATGCATAATGTATGCCATGTGCTACATAAGGAGTTCTAGATATATTTTGGTTGTTAGTTTGTGAATGGTGATTGAGTTTACAGAGGATCGCCCATTGTAAATTGCATCATCACTTAAGTAGGGGCTAAATATTTTTAGATAGTGAAGACATAATAACAACAATGCTCCAAATTAAGGTAAGATACAGATGTTGAAATAAATAGGATTTCCATTTTGATCAACTATAATTTGAATGATAAACATTGGCACAATATGTTGTTCTTGAGACCAAAAATGTATAGATGGTGGGGATCCATGTTAAAAATGTAATCTTTCATAATTAGAATGGAAATAGATGATATTTGAGACAAATGCATAGCTTAAGGATCAATGAGAAAAAAAAATTTCCATCATGATTTTGGTTTGAAAAAGAGATTGTTTCTTTGCTAAAATAATATAAGGGTGACACTAAAGGCTCAAATATGTCGAAAATAGCCAAAGAAGCCATTTTGGACAATAGAGGAATAATTGTAGATAAAAGTGTGAAGAATAAAATGTTTTTAGTGGTTTATGGATTAAAAAAATTGCACAAATCTTTTGTGAATAAGGTGGAAATGCTTGATAAAGTGGACACTAGTTCAAAAGTACAAAATCAAGAATATTTAAACACAGTAAATGTTTTCACCCAATGGTATAAAAAATTTCCACTTGAGGTAATAAGAAGGAAAAAATGTAAATGAATTTTTACTAAGCATAATGTTTTCCCCTAAAGAGGAAAAGCATTTAACAAAACAAAAGAGGCAATGCCAAATAATTTCATGAAAATAGTGGGAGAAACAATAGTGTACAATTGTGGATTTTCTCTCATTAAGTAAAAAGGGGGTACAATTAAATAAAAAACCATATTAATTATGATGGTGGAGAATTGAGTAATATTGTTACTACTCAAGATGAAATTGTTGGGAGTCTTATTTGGGAAAGTGAGATACTGAGAGGGGGGGTGAATCAGAATCTCTAAACTTTTACACTTTGAAACCAATTCAACACATGTAGCATAAACATAAAATTCAATGCTGAAATGAATCTAACATGCTAATCACATCCATGAAAATAAATCACATAACACAAAGATTTGGTAACCAAGAAACCCTTGAAAGGTAAAACTGGGGTGGGGATGACAACCACAAATATTCACTACTGCAGCAATAAAGTGTGTTTGTTAGGGCTACAAAGTTTTGATCACTTCTGGTGATCTACCCTATGAGGAGTATGCCGTACTAAGAGCTTATAGACATACAATCTACCTTGATTAAAGGATTTAAAAATTGCAACTAAGTACTTTGTTAAGAGATTTACAAAGGCCTGTTAGGACCACTCTGTTAAGAGATTTACCCTAATTTACTTGCTAGAATGTATCAATACCTGATCCTTCAGTTTGCACTTCAAATGCTGATAACATATCTCATCTTTCCAATACTTATTTGATCTCAAAATTAAATATAACTAAGTTCTTTCCTTCACTGCTCTACTCAGTCACTCTGCTTGATCTCAGCATCTGACAATCAAAACACTACTTCTATCCACATACATGAGATCTTTTAACTGGTACAATATTTAGGTTTTTGATGTCACCTTAAATAAACAACTAATCAAGCTCCTAGATCAAGATCAACAATCTAGATTCATTACTTATGCCACTTAAGCATTCCCTTTTTCTGATTGGTTACATTGCTTGCATAGGGATTAATGATTGAAATCATGATGCGTAATCAACTCCTTAATTCTCTCAACAATAATTAAATCATGCATAGAAGTTGGCCAAAATAGTTTACCTAGATGTTTGTGCCATTACAAATACATATACAAAAATTGGTTTACTCGGCATATGAAGACTCTAATGCTCAGTCAAAATTGTTCTCCATATATTGGCGATCGACACTGACTCCTCTATACAACTCAGCATATATATGGCTCGATAAATACTGAAGTACTTAGTGACCTTTGACTTTCTTGATAGTAACTACTGCTTGGTACATATATAAAATACAAGTCTATACATTACTCGACCTTAGTAGGATGGCCTAAAATTCATTGTTCATCATGTTTTTATTAAATCTAGGAATCATGCACATTCATAGGCCTAAAATTCATTGTTCATCATGTGTTTATTATCGAATCATGCCTTCATTTAGGAATACCATCCCAAGTCTTATGGAGCTCGAAGTGAAGAAGTTTATCCAAGCTTTGTATTGTTAGCCCCATTCACCTAGAGAGACTAACACGGGTGATGATGTTTTCTACTTTAGGTATGATGCCATCCTTGGCTAATTTGTTAGGAATCCTAGCCTCAACTTGCACTCCTATTAGAGCCAGTGCTTGTTGAGGCATCTTAAAAGTACCTTCATTATTTTCATATTTACACTTGGCTTTCTCTTCTATCCTCATAGTGAGCTCTATATGTGATGATGGGTCAAAAGTAGTTTACATCATGACAGTTGTTAGATTAAGAATTTATATACCATAGAGATGCTCACATTTCTTAGTCACTAGATTAAAGTTTGATGTAATAGTAATGATTAATTGAGGTTATTGTACCACTTAAGAGAAGGAAGCTACATGAGAAAAATAAAAAATTAGTGATCTTTTGGATTTGGGGATATATTCTTTCCAAATGTGTCTTTCACAAAGCATGAAAATTAATATGACCTATTTCTAAACGTATTATATTCATAACCTTTGAGACAAGTTTAGATATTTTTGGCACCCCTTGAAACTTATAATTTATTTTTAGTGGATCTTGTCAATCTTAGGCTTCTTTCCTTTCTTTTTAACCTCTTTACCTTAGATCTCTTCCTCAACCATTTCTATATCCTTGTGAGATAGAGGAAATCTCTTAGAAGCAATAGAGATCGATTAAACCATTTAACTAGGTCTTGAGTTATGGTGATTTTTACTCATTATGAGATTTTAGGTTAGAAAAATATATAATGATTAGGGATTAGGAATGCAAGAAAACTAAGAATTTGAGAAATTGTGACTTGGGTCCTCACAACTTATGCCTTTTCAAATTTTAGAAGTTGTATTTATACATAACTCACACCTTTTCAAGTTTGAATTTTAATGAAGGCTAAAATTGGAGAGCACTTTATGGCTCCCTAAATTTTTGGCCATTATGATTTCAAATTTGGGCCCAAATGGTCGGACCATGGTGTTAGGCATCATAGTCAAGGGGGTATATGGTGGTAGGCACCATAGTCCTAACTTTTGAGCTAAAACCAAGGTCAATGAGAAGAGGACTACATCGTATTTCCTAAAATGGTCATGGACTTAGCACAGTTAGGTCCATGAATTAGGGGCGTGATGGGCAATCACCAAAGTGAGCTCAAAATGAGTGTGAAATTGGAGAGTTATACAATTTACGACACTACACCTTCAAAATATATAATTTGGTAGATGACTTTAAGACTCATATCAAATCCCTTACAACTATATTTATCAATCATTATTTTAATGATCACATGTTAACTAAGGTTTTTTCAAATGAATGATGAAAGTTGTATGCCATGTGATTCTCTCTTAGGTTTAGGACCCATAATGATTAGATCAATCTTTATAAATTAACTATGACATATTTTATGTGCAAGTACGAAAATAACCTTATCAAGTATATTTATCCCATCTTCATGGATTTCAAGAGCTTGAATCACTTGCTAATCTATTATTCCCCACACTACTTCATATTTTGAAGAAGTGTGTTTGACTTAAGTAGTTTTTTGTGTTCTTAAATCTTTGAATCTTAAATGTTTAAATTTAGATATCTCTAATTGGGCCCATGCTCCCCTCTTACTAATCATAGAAATCCCCTATTTCATTTGAATCATTTAGGAGAATTATATGATTGCTCTAAAAATCTATCAAGCACATAAGAATAATTACAAATGAATTTTTTTTTGCATGATTATTATAAAAGTATATTCCATGACATATGAATAATTATAAATGAATTTTTTTTTGCATGATTATTATAAAAGCATATTCCATGACTTCTCATTATTTTTTATATTTGTTCATCCTCATTAAACCATCTTGCATAGAATTTTTGAATAAGGGAGAACTTCTAGCATAAACAATCATTCAATAATGTTCATAAGCATCACAAATGAACAATTATAATTGACGAGCACATAAACAATCAATAATAGAAGTCCCAAAAAGATCAAGTCTTCAACCCTAAATTAAGTTATGTACATGAATTCAAAATCACATTTATAAATTCATTTCTACAAGTCCCAAAAAAATCAAGTCTTCAACCTTAAATTAAGTTATGTACATAAACTCAAGTTCACATTTATAAATTTATTTCTACAGATACAAAAATAAACCAAATAATCATGCAATCAAAATGTCACATAAGAACCCCTAATTTTTATGGTACATGCAAGAAAACCAAATTACAAACACCTAACACAATATGTCATTGTCTTTCATCTTTTCAACCCCTATTTGAAGAGGTAAAGTAGGTATGAGACGAGGAGGCATCATCCCCAAGCATTATGTGGTAGAGAGGAAGTTGTCAAAGGCTTGGGTGTTCGTAGATAAAAAGGTGTATTGATGAAAGTGAAGGATCTTGAAAGCCTTTTCTTTTTCCCTTTGTTAGGGCATGTGGCTCACACTTTTTCTTTTTCTTTTACGAACACTTTAATCTTTAATCTTTCATGTTATTTTTATCATCCATAATCATCATATGCCCACTTTGTCGTTGAATCGCCCACAGAAATGGAAGGCCTTGTATTTTAAATCCATTCATTATAAAGTTGCATAGTAATATAATATAAAACTACTAGTGCGATTTGAAGATCTGATGAGATAATTTATATAGAATATTCGACGTTTATGTTAAAATTCTAATAGGACATTCATAATACGACAATATTTAATAATTTTGTTTTTTCTTTCAAATTTCTATAGTTTTCAATCAACATTTTGGAATAAGTTCAATGACCTATTGTCCATAAGAGAACAAGAGGGAAATAGAGCTAATTTTGTCTATAGCAAGCTTTTAGAAGGTATATTAGATTTTCATGATTTTTTTTGTATTTATAACTATTGTTCTTCTTTTTGGGTAGTAAAGATGAACACTTTAAGATCTATAATGCATACAAGGATCAAAATGTCATTATTTCAACTTTCGTTCTAAACATATTTCCTATTGCACTATTACTTTTTTGCTTTGACAACTGAAATTTTGCATGACTCGATCTAATACTTATGCATAAATACCTCAACAATTAAAGTTATCAAGTTTCCACAATCCATCTGAATTTGCAAGATAATTTATGGATATGATTGTGTAAGATTTTTATCATCAACGTTTGGATCACACTACATGATCCATCATCACGATGCAAGAGAGCATAAGGAGAAAATGCTATCTTCTATGTAAACTTGGTCCTTAAAATCTCCAACTGAACTTAATTAAAAAAAACTCAACAATTGTTACCAATAAAATTTGACATTAATTTAAATGAACTTTAAATTAATGGGTAGTAAAGATGAACGCTATAAGATCTATAATACATACAAGAATCAAAAAGCCATTATTTCAAATTTCATTCTAAACATATTTCCTATTGCACCATTACTTTTTTTCTTTGACAACCAAAGTTTTGTACGACTTGATCTAATACTTATGCGTAAATACCTCAACAATTAAAGCTATCAGATTTCCACAATCCATCTGAATTTGCAAGATACTTTATAGATTTAATTTTGTAGGATTTTTTATCATCAACATTTAAGATCACACTACATGATTCATCATCATAATGCAAGAGAACATAAAGAAAAAATACTATCTTGTTTAAAAACTTTGTCCTTAGAATCTCCAACTGAACTTAATTAAAAAAAACCTCAACAATTATTACCAATAAAATTTAACATTAATTTAAATGAACTTTAACTTAAAAAACCTATGAACAGTAATTTGAAGCCTGAAATACGGCTACCATATCCCACAATTTACGCTGGCAAATCGCCTACAGTTTTATAAAGCCACGTGGGTGTACGGCCATGTATGGACAGTAAATTACGTTAGTTGACATAAATTTGGTCAAAATCTGGTATCCGTAAGAATATTTAGTCGAAAACAGAAGATTATAAAGTTTTTCATTTTTCTTTGGTCCTGCCTTTCACCGCATAACTGAAATTTATGCTCTGTCATCGCTTTTGCCAGTCTTCTGCCCATCTACCAATCCTTCCTTCCTCCTCCTGCTTTCCTTCCACCACTTTATTCTATTAAATATACTGCACATTAAAACTATTAAAAAATAATAAAATTTTATTAGTTTCAATAGGAAATTGAAGAAAGGATTTTATTTTTTTTTAAAAGTTTAGAAAGAAAGGGTATGTATTTTTCACATTATTGGAATTGGAGAATGATAGGAACAATCATGTCATTTTTTGGTACTGTTTATTGATGGACAGGACTGTTGAGAAGTTTAGGGAGCTCATCATTATTTTGGATTGGAAAACAATTGAAATGCCGAAGACAAATATGACAAGACTTGTTGTATTATAGACTATTTTTACTCCTGTATACTTTGAAAGTGATTCTTTCATTAATACTTAGAGTCTGAAAATCGGACTGCAATAAATGTTACCGCCACTAATATTATAGTTTCGTTTTTTCCATAATTTTGGCAATTCTTAGTTGTGAATTCAAGCAATATTTTTATGGTCCATTAAGATCTAGCTTTCATCAAGTTTGATCTGAAACAGGGTAATGGAAATTACCTTAAAATGTATGGGTAGAAAGGGTGTGTATTTCTCACATTAATCCGGTCTTGGGATCTGAAAAACACTTTATTATGGATTGTGATGCGCTGAGGAACATTAGGAACAAATACATTAATATCTTGATAGTATTTTTTGGTACAATTTGTTTGTGAGAAGACTATTGAGAAGTTGGGAGAGCTCATCATGGCCTTGAATAGGAAAAGGATTGATTTGACGAGTCAAATATGACAATGTTGGTTGTACTATACACTGTTTTTAGTCTGGTACTAAAAGATATTCATCCATAAAGTCTAAAAATCGGATTGCAATGAACACCATGGTCATTGATGATTGTAGCTTCTTTTATTTGACAACTTTACATGTGCTAAGATTTTATTGTTCAAATTAACTACTAACTCTAGTCAACATCAATCTGAGAAGGGGTGATTGAAAAGATCTAAAAAATATGACAGGAAGGGTGTACATTTTTTGCGCGAGCCATTATGGAATCTAAACAATTTATATGACATCGAGAACAAACATAACAATATCTTGACGGCTGTTTCCTAGTACAGTTTATTCAACAAGAAAACTATTGAAAAGTTGGGAGAGCTCATCATCATCTTGAATAGGAAAATAATTGAAATGCAGAAATCAAATACAAGAAAACAGATCATACTATAGATTAGGTAAATGTCCAAAGATTCTCGTTCATACTTAAATTCATGAAAGAAAGCTATAATCCAATTGTTATTACATACCCTGAGAAAGTAATAGATTCATCATTGATCAATATCTAACCTGAACATAGCTATAAACAAAAAATACATTTGCAGGGTTCAAAAAGATTATAACAAGTTCATGGTGGTTGTTGAAATCAGCTCTATGTGGATTGGAAGATCTTAAAAAGGCAATGATTTCTAATATAAATTATAGTTGATATGTTAATAGATTCAAAGGTATAATTTTCAGCTTTACAGTATAAATGTGCTAAGTACATGCAAGGCAAAATCATTTCTGCATAAAAGTAAAGAATTTAGAAGCGTAAAGCTGATTTTTTTTTTTGATATTGAGTAAAGTTGAAGATTACAGAGAGAATTGTAATTGTAAAAGGCTGTTCAGATATCTTACAGGAATATACGGCACTGACAAAGAACAACTATTTATTGGTATTGTATTTGATTGTATACACATGCAAAATGAGTTTAGCAATGTAACGATTCTAATTGAATTTTAATTGTAGTGGGAAAAATTATTATTTATATAAATTGTATGATCATTCATTTTCATTGGAGTAGATTATAATTTAATTGTATTTGTACATGTACTTTTTCTAAATAGTTAGTGTATTAGAACAAAGGTATTAATTGATTTTACAATTTATCTAAATAGGTAATATATTAAAATTAATGTGTATATATATGATTTTATTTTTTAAAATTAAAATACATAAGATTACATCATGATTGTATGAAAAATACAACATAATAATTTTGATATTGTTTCAATATTATTTTATAAAGTCTTTATTTTCATGTGTAACAATCACTCTTTATTTTTTGAAATTAAAATACACAATATTATATTACGATTGTATGAAAAATACAAGACAAAAATGTAATTGATATTTGAATACATTCAATCTAATAATTTTGATATTATTCCAATATTATTTTATTAAGTCTTTATTTTAAAATGTGAATTTATTATTATATCAGTCTAAAATTTTACTAGATGTCTATTTGATATGAACTTTGGAGTTAAAAGTATTGATACTATATAACTTTTAGAAATATAGTGTTTGAGTTTTTAAAAAATTTCATTGTATTAATAAAAATTTAAAAAATAATTTAATTCTAATTTAAATGTAATCTTGATATTGTCTAAACGAGCTTGGATAAAATATTTTTCTTCATCTACCAAACATGCCTAAACTAATATTTGAAACTTCATAGTTTATGTTCAATTGATCCAATTATAAGTTGTAATTTTTCATCTTAACAATTATCTTAAATAAAATGATTATTTTTTAAATGATGCAAATAAGTTACGTATTATCTTAGTACAAACATGATTATTTTTTTATTTGCTGCTTGATGAATCTGGAGCGGAGGAAGCTATTGAGAATTCTCTGTGATGGTCATGCTTCTATGTTCATCTATGAGATGAAGGATGGCTTCGAGTGGCCTAGCATTGTGGACAACCAGACGACTTTTGATGTTGCGCTTGGGAAGCTAATACAAGACATTAGAGACAACAATGGTCCCAGTGTTGATAAGCTGGATATGTACTCCTAGATTTTGGAACAGAAGAAGGTGGTTTGGATGGAGGGCTCGCTTTGCTGGACCACATGGATAGAAAATCTTGATGATGTACTTCATTAGAGTTCTCTTTTCCTTTTTGAATGATCCCCTATATTGTTACATTCTATAATTATGTATTAATCGCTTAGCTGTTCTCTACTTGATACTCTCTGATTGGTGGGTTGAGGCCTAGCCTCCCTTCTTACTTGGAGTTGTAATTTTTTTGAACACCTTTGTCATTAATGTCAAAGGGGGAGTATAGTATATAGTAGAAGGGAGAATATGGAGCTATGTATATGATGTAAAGGGGAATAGAGTATATAGAAGAAGGGAGATATAAGATAGAGTATATGTTAGAAAGTGTTTGTGTAAGACACAATTAGTAACTTCGCCACATTTCTTTGTTGCCATTAATGAAAAAGGGGGAGATTGTTGGAAAGTTGACCATACTATTGTATATGACTATGATTTAGTTTTGTCATTATGGCAACAAAGTCATATGAATTTTTGGAGTTAGCGCATAACTTAGAAGATTAGAAAATGACTAAGTATGGAAGACTGGACAGTTAGTGAAGCACCAGATGAATAGAGCATCAATGTACATGTGTATGAATGAGTTTAGGTATGCGCCCTGGAAGCTAAGCTTTTGGTTATGTTATTTAACTATGGTTAAGAGCGCATGATCAGATGAGTTAGTATGATGAAGATACAACAAGTTTAAGTGACAGATAGTGATGTGACATAGCAGAACAGAGTATGCAGTCGACTGTTAGTATTTTGGTTAGTGGTTATAATATTGTTTTGTAAAGGCTATGCGCCTATTGTATTTGTGTTGTAAACATGTTAATATCATTTTATGTAAACAAGCTTGAGCCAATTCATTTGGAAGCGTTGTATGTAATTAGTTATAGGCTGACTTAGTGAATAAGTTTTGTTTACACATATAAATAAGACATGTGGCTTTATATTTGAGCATGGCATGAGATAGAGAGTTGATAGAAGCATAGAAAAAGTATGTGAAGAGTAGTTAGAATGTTGTATAGCTTTACAAGAGGCTAAAGCATTAGTTCACAAAAGGAACTGATCATACAAGAAGTGTCACAACAACAGTTCACCTTGAAGATATAGTGTATATCTAATACTCAGAAGGTTGTAGTCCTCACCACTTGAGCAGTGAGCTCTACAACAATGTGTCCTCACCCCTAATAGGGTTAATTGTAAAAGACTCCTAACAGGGTCTAACCCTTGACAAGGTCATTGTACTTAATCATTGTAATGATATCTCCTAACAGGGCTAAGGAACATTAATAGGTTCATAATACACAAGTACAATTATTAGTGGGTATTATTTCCCACCAAGGTTTTTCCTTTGGCCAAGGTTTCCCCATAATCATATTTGGTGTTATGTGTTATGTGTTATGTGTTGATTACTTTACATGCTTTAATATTCAATTCTGCATTTAAGTTATTGAGTTAAGTTTCAAGTATCAGAAAGCAATTGTATAGAACACTGATTCACCCCCCCTCTCAGTGTTCCCATTCCTAACAAAATGTAGTTGTAGACATCTAAAAATGTTGAAGTAGCACTCTATATTAGATGAATTTAATTAAATTATATTCCCTATAACACTATAGTTAATTTTAATTAATTAATTATACTTGTTATATTCATCTATCTATTTAATTAAATTTATTTGATTAAATAAGTTCATTATCCTAGTGTATTTAAATTTTATTTGAATACTCCCCTTTAATGGGTTAAATTTTATTTAACATATATTTCTCCATAATTCGTCTTCAAATAAATTTCTAATTTATTTAGCCCCCTCATTTATCCCACTTTTTTTTAAACTTGATTTAAATTAGCTTAATTTAAATCCTAAAACCTAGTCTACCACCATCACTATCATCCCACTAAGCCTACTTACTAATTAATCTTGATTAATTAGGCTAATTTTAGGATTCCTATCCTATTAGTGCTTAATGATTTTCTCACACGTGTGAGAAAATCACACCAAGGAAGCTACCAAACTTCCTTAAACTCTCCTTGTCCCCAATGTTTCTCACACATGTGTGAGAGATCTTGAGCCTTTCAATCTTAAATTCCCATCTTGTCTCATGTTTCTCACATGTGTGAGCAAGGTTGACTTTTGCATTTGTTGTCCTTTAGCCCATGTGTCTCCTATGTGTCTCCTATGTATATTCCACATAGGTTCCACCTCATCCA